>JAJOZX010003839.1:0-25000 GCA_023014485.1 Bathynomus jamesi
GCCATGTTTGGAAGACTTCACGAAGTTTCTCAAGTCAAAACTGGACTGTTATTTTCTTGAAATGTGTCGGACCTGCAGGTTTTCCCGAAATTTGTTTACTTCAAACTCTACCGTGATAATCTATATGACTCTGAATTTTATCAATCGTCCCTGGAATATTTATTAAATAATGAAATTAATTATAAAATCAAAATATCAGATTCGCATAACAAGTCTCTTGGCATTATATAACTACTCTTAAAAATACCTTGTCGTTGTTGGACTATTTATTAATAATTTCTCTTGTACAACGTGAACTAGAAAAATTTCACTCTACCATCTTGGAAACACATGAACGTAAGTTAAAGGCTTTGGGAATGAATTCACCAAATTTTTTCAATTCAGAGAAGGTAATTTCGAATCTTTCTAGTTACACACTCTCCCCTCGGGAAAAGTTTTTACTGTCACTTGGGTTGCAATTTAAGCTTCCGTTGTTTCAAATATATAAGCCTTCGTTTTTTCTTTACTTTGAAAATTTTTTCAATGGCTTGAAAAATGTTCCCATGTGGGGGATTTCAATAATTTCAAATGTCAGTTCTCAAATTTAACTCAAGAATTTTTTCTTAAACTTAGAAATCTTAAATTTCAATCTTTCATATTTAGGAAGAGTGATTTGCAGTGTATTAAGAATTTGGCAAAGACCAGGAGATTGTTGTGACTAGACCAGACAAGGGTAACGGAGTGGTTATTTTGAATAAATCGGACTACATAAACAAAACTAATGAAATCCTAAGTGATCTTACTAAATTCAAACAATTCTAGAACCTGTAAATAAAGTCATTGTAAGGTTAGAAGACCAGGTTAATAGATTTCTGTCACGACTAAAGTCCTTAAAGATAATAAAAAATGATACTTACTCTCAGTTGTTCGCATCTGGTGCTAATCTTGCTCAATTATACTGTCTGCCTAAAATCCATAAAGCTGGAACACCTCTCCGTCCTATTTTAGCTTCGTATAACTTACCCACCTTTCAATTGGCAAAATTTGTTGTTCGTCTCCTGTCCCCCTTTGCGAAAAATGCTTACACTATAAATAACTCGTTTGAATTCCAAAAAGACCTCCTTGGTAAAAACTTCGATTCAAAAAGTTTTTTGTCAGTTTTGATGTAAAGTCACTTTTCACAAATGTACCTGTATCTGAAACTATTGCCATTATTTTAGATAGGGTTTTTAGCTCAGTTGATAATTTTCATGGTTTTTCATTGTCTCATTTTAAGGAACTTTTAGAATTGGTCTTCAAACAATGCTATTTCACTTTCAACAATAAGGTTTACCAACAAATTGATGGGGTAGGGATGGGATCACCAGTCGGACCGTTAGCAGCTGACTTTTTTATGACTCATTTAGAAAGTGTAATTTTTAGACAATCTCCCACTCATCTCAAGCCAATTTTCTATCGACGCTTCGTTGATGATTCGATAGCAGTCTTTGATAATGCGGTACAAGCGCAACAATTCTTTAACTTCCTAAATTCTTTGCACCCCAATATAACGTATACAATGGAAACTGAGCAAAATGGCTCCCTCCCCTTCTTAGATCTTTTAATTTCGAAAAACGGTGATTCTATTACTACATCAGTTTACAGGAAACCCACTTTCACTGGTTTGGGCATGAATTTTTTTAGTTTTACTGATTTCAACTATAAGATGTCTTGTATTAAAACTCTCCTGTTCAGAGGATATAATTTGACCTCTAATTTTACCTTACTTAATGATGAATTTAATAATCTAAGATCATACTTTACTAATAATAGTTTTCCTGTTCAATATGTAGACAAACTAATTAGATCCTTCTTAAATAATGTTTATAGCCCTCAACTTCCATGTATTACAGTGCCGAAGGATATAAAATATTTCTTGGTACCTGAAATGGGTCCTTTGAATAAGGAATTTAAGCTTAAATTTACAAAATTGTTAAGGAAATTTTTTTATCATACTGATTTCCGCATCATATTTATTAATAAAACGTCTTTAGGTAGCTTTTTCTCAGCGAAGGATCGAACCCCTGATTCGTTGCGTAGCGGTGTTGTATATTTATTTACCTGCCCTAGGTGTCTCCTTGGGAATTACATCGGCAGCACTGTTCGCTCTCTCAGGGCTAGATTTCATTCGCATATGGGAATAAGTGGCCGAACAGGTAAAATTTTAAAAACTAAAGAAGCCTCGAGTATTCGTGAACACAGCATTAAATGTAAAATTGATGTCACTTTAGACAATTTTAAAATTCTTGGTTGTAATACTTGTCCCAACTCACTAAGAATTTTAGAATCGCTTTTCATTAAAGCATTGTCCCCTAGTCTGAATGTTGACTCATCTGCCGTCCCTCTCAATTTGCTATGATCCCTCCTCCTTCCCCAATTCCTTATAATCCCTCCTTCCCCAATCGCCCTCGCCATCTCTCGTGTTTCCCGTTCTTGTCTCTGCCCAATTAGTCAGCCTCGGAAACTGCAGTGTAAGGTAGCTAGTTCCATTATTCCAGTGTACTATTGTTAATTTTTCCAGTGTATTAATTTCACATTTACTATATGTATTTAAAAATAACTTCTTAATTTTTATATGTAAATCTGTATAACTTAGAATTTAACCCTCTTTTCTCAGTCTTTTAAAATTTGTCTTTACGAATAGGTTATAGAAATTTTCTGTTTTGTTTTTCATTCAATATTGATTTTAATTTCACATTGTTATTAAACAGCCTGAAGATGAGCGTATTGCTCGAAACGTTGCGCATTAAAGAAGACTTTTCATGGCATTTACATTTCTCCTTGTCATTGGATTTCTCCTAAATATATATATATATATATATATATAATAATGTACCTCAAATTTATATCAAAATTATAAAGATTCATAATTTGGCCTATAGCAACCGGCCAGGCCTTAGTCTGAAGTTTAAATTTTCCTTTTCGCGCTGTATACCGAATATTTCACCACACTTTAATCTCTTATTTTAGCAGATAACCGCGATAAAGTTATCGTAAAAAATCTGGGAAACATCGGTACGAGAGAGAAAATACGATATTTTTACCGCAAGAGGAAAACCGTGATCTTAAAAAGATAAAAGTTACAGCTTATTTTTGAAAACTATTGAATATCAAGGCCTACAGCATATATGCTGGAAGCAGAGTTGGAAACGGGTCAGCGGGTCACAGGTCACTTGGGAGTGAATTCAAGACGGGTCGAGGTGGGTCATGGGTCATGAGGATGACCCGCCTGACCCGGGAGCCGGTCAAGACGGGTCAATGTTGTGATTAGGTGGGGCATAAATTTCTAGTCAAATTTTAAAATTTCATATGTTTATGCGTGTCGACAGCTTGTAGTTATAGTTACATATCAGTTTGTCATAGCTTACCGGTATGAATCAGCTTGTATTTTTGTATCAAAATAAAGATTTTGTATTTTGAAACAAAGTTTACTTTATGATGCATTTTAAAAAACGTTTTGTTCAAGGTATTGGTTAGGTCGGCAGGTGTGCCGGGTCAATGGGTCGCGGGTCAAGTGGGTCACGGGTCAGGAACTGGACGGGTCAAAGTTAGTGACCCATTTCTAACTCTGGCTGGAAGTGTCCAGTTCCTTCTTGGATGCATGGGTGGACACGTCGACGCATATCCTCTATGACTTAATTCCGAGTCTCTTCTGTTATGCTTGCAAGGCACGTGGAGATCTGTGTGTGTGTGTGTGTGTGTGTGTGTTTAGAGTTGCTTAATCTCTTTTGTAACAGCAAAGTTTATATCACCGAGAGGACATACAAGTTTACGTGGAAATCGACCCACAGGTCGCTACATCACCCGGGCGCAGATGACGGTCACCCATCCAACTACTAATCAAACGTAATGCCACTTAACTTCGCCGATGGATGGGAAGGATCACAGCCCTGCATGTGCAGATACTGTTGTTAAGTGCACTGAGGTCCTTTGGGTTATTTGCGTGGTTTGTGAATGACAATTAAATGACATTGTTGATGCAGAAACTTGGCACAGAGCCACTCTGATCGTGGATTGCATTTATATGCAACAGATGGTGTACAAGAGCAGCTGCTATCACGTAATAACGAGATGAGTATGTGTGGGGTCCAATTAAAATGGATGTACTGTATTCATTTCTGAAGGAGGATACTTTGATCCTCTCGATATGTGAATGGTTAGTGTTATGGATTCCCTGTGGCCGGGGCCCTTCCGAGTGCGCTGAGCGCATCATGGAGGTGATTCTCTCGGGCATGGAGGCGCGCATTCCATATTCTATTCCTACTGCTAATGCACAAAAACCTTGGTTTAACTTTGCTTGTTCTAGTGCTATTCGCAAAATAGAGGAGGTTTTCAGAAGGTACCGTCGCCATCCAACTCCTGACGCTTACTCAGCTTATATTTCTGCCCATTCCGGGCAAAATCTGTTCGACTCGCCAAAAATTCCTTCATCAGACAAAAATGTGAAAACCTATCCAATTCTAATTCTTCTTGCTCTTTCTGGCATCTAGCTAAGAACCTCTTCAACAACTTTACTTCCTCTTCTTTCCCTCCTCTTTTCAATTCCTACGGCTCAGTTGCCGTCTCTTCTCGATAACAAAGCTGAACTCTTCGCTCAAACTTTCGCTTCCAACTCAATCATGGACGATTTTGGTGCTGTTCCCCCATCTCCTCCTCCCTCTGACTTTATTATGTCAGAAATTAGAATCTCTTCTAAAGATGTTCTTTCTGCCCTATCTGGGTTCAACTCTAGGAAGGCGTATGGTCCTGTGGTGTTCCTCCTGTTGTCCTTAAGAATTGTGCTTTAGTGTTGACACCCTACTAGGCAAACTCTCGTCTTTATCTCATCTGGTACTTTTCCTTCCTGCTGGAAGTTCGCTTTCATTCAGCCTGTCCCAAAGAAGGGTGACCGCTCTCAACTCTCCAACTATCGTCCAATTGCTTTGATTTCTTACTTTTCTAAAGTTTTTGAATCTATCCTTAATAGGAAAATTCTTAAACACCTCTCTTCTCACACTCTTCTTTCAGATCGTCAGTATGGGTTTCGGGATTTCGATGAAACTTTTGCTATTGCACTAGACATATCGAAAGCTTTTAATAAAATCTGGCACAAATCTTTAATTTCGAAACTGCCCTCTTTCGGTTTCTATCCTTCTCTCTTTGCCTTCATCTCTAATTATCTCTAATTTGCTTTCTGGTCGATTTATAGTGCCCGTTGTAGATGGCCACTTTTCTTCTAAAGCTATCAACAGTGGTGTTCCTCAGGGTTCTGTCCTGTCATCCACTCTTTTCCTTTTATTTAGTAATGATCTTTTAATTCGCACTTCCTGTTATATTTACCTCTATGCCGATGATTCCACTCTTCACTTTTCCACCCGTTTCCCAAAGCATCCCTCTCATAAGTCACTCCAAGATACGCGTAGTGCGGCTATGGAGCACCTGCCCTCTGATCTTTCTGCTATCTCTGATTGGGGTAGAGAAAACCTTGTGGCTTTCAATGCCTCAAAAACTCAGTTCCTCCATCTGTCTACTCGTCAAAATCTTCCACACGACTATCCTCTTACCTTCAGCAACACACAACTCAGTCCTTCCTCTTCTCTTAACATTGTTGATGTTTCCTTTTCTCGTGATCTTTCCTGTAAAGATCACATGTACTCTTTCCAAAACAACTTCTAAGAGGTAAGGTGTGCTTTACCGCCTCTGCAATTTCTCCACCCTCACTCAGCTGCTGTCTCTGTACAGGGGTCTTGTTCGCCCCTGTATGGAGCAGCGTGCGAAATTTCCGCTGGCCCGTTGGCCGAGGCCAGTTGTTTTCACATCGGATCAGTAACTTTCATAAGACAGCTGGTCCCAGTGGTCAGCGATGTTTTAACCCTGCTGCTATGCTGGCAAGCCTAGTAAGGGGTTCCAAAAAACTTTAGCCCCCCATTTGCAGCTTACATGTTTACTTATATCGAAATAGTTTTAGTAATTATAAAAATATATAAAATTCTTTATTTATTGCAGGTATTAAAATTACTCTAGCTGATAAAGTGATAATATAATGGCTTCTCAATTAATTGGTGATTCGGAGAGGCAACGTGTGATAGATCGCATACAAGCAATAACATTTCGGGAAGCTCGTGATGCTGGAGCCACCTTTATAACACGTTCATGGGTTGCCAAAAAGTTGCGAAGAAGCGAGGACTTCGTCAAAAGAAATTGGAATAAAACTTTGGATGAATGTGAAATGGATACAACCAAATCTGGGCGCCCAAATTTGCCACTTTCTCAGGAAACAAAGGACATCATTGAAAGCGGTACGCGTAAGCGGAAAAACAGCTGTGCTAAACTTTCTAGAGAGATCGAAGTGTTGAGAGGAAAGATCGTTAGTGGTGAGATCATTCGACTGTACCGTCACAGGCAAGGTTTAAAGCCTTGGCATGAACTTCCAAAGCCAAGAAAAACTCAACTTAACATCGATGACAGAGTGTGGTTTGCCCATTATCTTGAAGATTGGGATGTAGATGATTTCATGCATTTAGCTGTTTCCGATGAATTTTTTGTTTACGTAACACGTCGGCCTAACTACCAAAATGATCGAGTGTGGGCCACAACACCAGATGAAATCGATGACAATGAACATTATCGCGAATTATTAAAAAGTCCAGACTGTGTTGGTGTGTTTGTTTTGTTCACTGCAAAGAAGCTCATGTGGGTGCTGAAGCCAAATGGTCAGAGTTGGGATGGACAATATTTTCGTGATATTATTCTATCCCAGCATGTCATTCCTTTTCTAAGAAACCCAAACAATGTTATGGATGTCGATCAGGTCACACTTCTGCACGATAAGGCCCCCTGCTTTAAGATTAGCCACTCAACAGTTGTTGCGGAACCATGAGATCGATTTCTTTGGAAAGAATGGCCAGGAAATTCTCCTGACCTGAACGTCTGTGAACACATTGGATCAGTTATAAAGGACAAGGTTGAATGCCTCTTGTTTCAAGAACCTGCAGCAAATCGATTTTCGAAGGATACAATGAGGTATGTTTAGTTTCACTGTACCTCTAATGGTTTAGGCCATGGGCGGGGGGGCTAAGGTTTATTGGAGCCCCGTACAAGCCACAGATAAGCACAATAAGCACAATACATGTGAAACATTATTTATTTATTCATAAGATCAACAATATATAATGTAGCCTTTATGTAGGGTAGGTCTAAATAAATTGGCGCATAGCAGACAAATCTTTTACCAGTACCACAGTAATATAAACGTGATTTACTATGCTCTATGTAAACTGTGTAATGATTGGCTCCAGGCCGATTAACCTCGCGTATCCAGCCAATGGCCACGTTGCTTGCATTTACTGCACACGAATTCGATAAAATTTGATGTCGGTAGTAGACTCGATCATGGTATAATAACGTTATTATATTATGAACTCGATACTACTGAAGGAATTTCTCACATGAATGATGCCTTGTATAAGCTTGAAAAATAGTGTTTACTGTACATCGTATACAAAAATTGGGGAATTTATATGACATTATTTTTTTATATAATGTAAGATATAGATATGGAATAGGTAGCTATTGACTATGTAAAAAATTTCCAATCGAACGTGAAATATTTACATCCATTTTCTGTGTATGCAAATTTCTTTACACACGTCACGCACGCGATTTATGTGCTGAGTGCTTACAAAATGTCGATGTACAAGTTTTTGGGTATTGCCCCACCACCTGCCAAGAAGGCAAAAACTAGTGAGGAAATAAGGCTGGCAAACAGGGCATATGATGCCCAAAAACGAGAGCGGAAGTTTGTGGAACACTAGCCAAGGAAGGCATCCACAATTTATGGAAGGGAAGCATCAAAAGGAAACAAAATGACTGAGACTAGAGATTCTGATTCTGATTCTGAATCAGAATCAGATTGTGTTTTGTCTCGTAACTCTGATGTCGCTTGTAAACTAGAGGAAGTGTGACTGTGAGGACTTGAAAGTTCAATTTATTTGTATAAAATTTAATTGAATAAAATCCATGAATTCTTCTTTATCAAACATTTTACTCATCAGTCATCACTGAGATTGTTAGCTCTTAAAGTTTAAAATTTTATTGCCCCCATAACATTCATTTTTTTGTACTTACATTGTGAGCAGAGCGGGCCAGTACATGCTTCTCATGTATGGGGTGGCTCAACCCACACATCCGTAGTTTACCGGGTGGAATCAAAGGCTTTTCGTCTCATCATTCTCTTCAATCCCTCTCCGTCGCAATGTTGCCTCACTCTCTCTCTCTCTCTTTACTATCGCTATTATAACGGACACTGCTCTTCTGAACTCTCTAACTGCATGCCTCCTCCTTTAAGGAGAGCAGGCAGCACCAGACTTTCGACACATTCTCATTCCTTTTCTGTCCAACTCTCTAACGCAAGAGTTAATCGGTATTTTCAATCGTTCATCTACTCAACCGGTGAACTCTGGAACAATCTTCCTCAGTCCATCTTTTCCCCTGTCTATGACCTCCAATCTTTTAAATGCAGAGTGTCTAGGCATCTCGAAAACCGTGGACTTAGATTTTCGCTCTCTTTTTCTATACAGGGGAGTGCTTTTGCGGGCATTCTCCCGTGGCCCCTCTTTCCTACATACAAAAGAAACAAACCATTATAAACTGCAAGTTGTACTTCCTTTCTTTTGGAGAAAGATGCATTTACCTAAATTAGATTTCCTGGCACTTTCTTTTGGAGTCTACACGGGAAATAAAAGAAGCCTTTATACTTATAAATTTAATGTACTTCAACCTCTGTGGCAGTGACGTGAATGAAAACACACAAAAATAAATAGATTCTGAGATGATGCAACTCGTTTGGACAAGGTTGGCTTTGACCAAAAGAGTTTCATCACCCAAGAATTTTTTACGTTTGGCTGATGAGGTTAAATAAACTTGCATACTACTGCTGAGTATGATGTGCCGTTCATGTAGCGAATTTCATACCAGTTTGTAGTTTAAATACAAAAACCGAAATAATATATTCTAGAACAAATGGCTTCAAAATGTACCCTCTAGAGCAGGGGTCACCAACCTGGACGGTAGCGCCCACTACTGGGCTCACATTAAAGGTAATTAAACATTTATTTCATTATTTATTTTATCGATTATGTTGATTTATTCTTTCTGATCTAAGGTGGGCGATAAGCTTTTTTAATTTTCAAAAAATCGTAAAAGTGGGCGGTGAACCAAAAAAAGGTTGGTGACCCCTGCTCTAGAGTATACTTTACAATGTCTCGTACCAGTTTTGTCCTACTTCCCACACTTATACGTTTTTATAATTGAATGTTTACTGAAAACTTGCTGAAAGTGTTGCGACCGTCACCGTGGAATGACCCTACACACAAACACACACACACACACACACACACACACACACACATATATATATATATATATATATATATATATATATATATATATATATCGGCTATTGATTGATGGCGCGGAAAACGCAGTTTAATAATAAACAGGAACACCAGAGAAAATACAAACATCCTTCAAGGTTTAATAGTACCAACGTTTCGGAATGCACTAATTCCATCTTCAGATTACTTCAAACTACACGATGAACTAGATTTCATCCGAAAACTCCTTGCCAAGAATAATTTCCCTTCTAGACTGGTGGAGACTACAATAGGCAGAACCTTAAATAGACTAATAAGCCCTACAACTAGAGACTTAATTACAGTCCCCAAAGATATCCTGTATTTCACTTTGCCCTATATGGGAACCTCAAGTTTTAACATTAGAAATAAACTTTTAAAATTGCTCAAGGAATTCTACCCACAACTGTGTATAAAAATTATATTCACCCCGTCTAAATCGATTTACCATTTATTTAAATACAAGGATGTTATTCCTACACTTCTTAAGTCATCTATAGTTTATCAATACAAGTGTGACCACTGTATGGGGTCATGTATAGGTAAAACTAAAAGACATTTAAAATCTCGTATTTACGAACATCTCGGTAAATCGGTCCGTACAAATTTACCCCTTGGCAAACCACCTAATTCTCTCATACGTAATCACTCGCACAACAATAACCACCCAATTTCACAGTCTAATTTCACCGTACTTGCTGCCGGAAGCTCTGACCTTAAGCTTAAAATTATGGAGTCTCTGTTTATTTATAAACTAAAACCAGACCTAAATTCTGACGAATCATCGATAGATCTGCTATGTTTTGGTTAAGGTACTAGTTTATTTTATTTACATTTCAGTTTTAATGCTTTTACTTTTTTATAATTTTAACTTTTTAACTTCACATTTATTTACCTTTTAGTTTTAATGTTTTACATTTTCTTAGCTACTTTTTATAATTTTTTAAGTTTATTTTAAATTGTTATTAAGCAATTTGTATTTTGTATGTGATTTGGAATTTTATTGTTTTAGCCCTGAAGATGGAATTAGTGCATTCCGAAACGTTGGTACTATTAAACCTTGAAGGATGTTTGTATTTTCTCTGGTGTTCCTGTTTATTATATATATATATATATGTAATAAAATCACAGAACAACACGTGATCTTTTTAATAAGCAAAGAACCACAGAGAAAAGGAAAAGGAAACACGAAATCCGAGCGCTTTCGTGATATATTCACATCTTCAGGGACAAGAAAGAAATTGACAGAATTTACCAAGTAAATGAGTTAAATACACACGCGAAAAATTCCCCAATAGGCAACTCAATTTAAAAAACAAAACAATTTAAAGATTTTTCCAATAGATAACTTAATCTAAAGGCTACTAAATTATTGAATACATAAAAACTATATAAAGGAAATTAGACATTTAACATGTACACAAAAAAAAATTATTATAACAGTTATTAGAAATAGTATTTAATTAAAACAGGCAATTAAGTGGCAAGAAAGAAAGAAACAAAAGACATGGTGCAATCGTCGTCACGTGCTCCTTCCAGAATATTCCGAATATCTAAAAACAATCTAAAAAATTTTTTCCCAATAGATAACCTGTTCAAAAGTCTACTAAACTATCAAGTACATAAAGACTATATAAAAGAAATAATACAATTAAAATGTACACATAAAAATGTTAACAATTGTTAAAATAATATTTATTTAATTAAAGCAAACAAATTAAGTGGCAAGAATACGGTCAAAATAATACACCACCTTACTAACAATGTACGAGTCTAATTTATAAAGCCCAGGGCTAATATTAAGAACAAAATCAGCATTATTCTTGATCACACTCGATTCAAGTATATTTCTACTAACAATAGATTTATTAAAACTTAATTTGGAGGCATTTTTCCAGTCAATGGGTTGATTAGTACCTCTTACGTGAATGAAAATGGCGTTAGATTCTGGCCGGTTCTTATACTGTATTTATGCTGCTTAATATGTAACTCAAGCGTCTTGCCAGTTTGACCAATGTAAAATTTATTACATATCGTGCATGGAATTTTATATATACAACCCTGTTCACTTAAAGGGGAGTTTTTAATCAATGAATTCTTAATTACATCTAAATTTCTGAACGCGATATTTACGTTAAAAGTCCTTATTTACACAAGATGAAGACGAAGGCAATTGTATAAAACATTTATTTCAGTAGGCCGTTTCGAATTAACTAGATTCATTATCAACTAATAGTGTGGCGCAAGGGACAAAACAAGAATAGAAAAAACGATATATATACGAGGGCTACTCAGTATATTTTGCCCCACCTTTTTTTTTTTCCTTCCAAGTTTCCTTGTAAGTTCCACAGATTTTGTACACAAGTAGTTACATACCTTTTTTACAAGTTTTTATTTTTCCACATAGTCTCCATCCTTTTCTACGGTCTTCCTCCACCTCGAAAAAAGGGCCTTTATTCCTTGCTGGTAAAAGTCCGCTGGGTTCCGCTGGAGCCACCTCTTAACCTCCTCAACAACCTCATCGTCACTCTGAAACTTTCTTCCACGAATAGCATCCTTCATTAGCCCAAACAAATGGAAGTCTGTAGGTGCCAGATCCGGGCTGTATGGAGGGTGGGGTAACATAGTCAAGCGCATTTTTGTGATGGCCTCTCTTGTTTGCAAACTGTTGTGTGGTGTTGCGTTATCGTGCAAAAGAAGGACGTCTTCCAGTTTTCTCTCCGGTCGAACTCGCTTTATACGTCTCTGGAGTCACTGTAGGGTAGCAATATATGTCTCTCAGTTGATTGTTTGTCCTTTCTTCATAATGTCCACCAGAATCACCCCTTTCATGTCCCAGAAGATGGTGGCCATAATATTTCCTGCAGAGGGAGCCATTTTGAACTTTTTCTTGCATGGAGAGTCTGCGTGATGCCACTCCATGGATTGGCGTTTGGTTACAGGTTCAAAGTGGTGTACCCAAGTCTCATCCGCAGTCACAATTCGTGAAAGGAAGTCATCCCCTTCTGTCTCGTATCGAACCAACGACTCAGAAGTAATTTCTTTTCTTTGGGCTTTGTGATCTTCAGTCACTTGGCGAGGAACAAACCGTGAACACACTTTTGAGTATCCCAGTTGCTGGATTATCGTATTCACACTTCCTTCACTAATTCCTAGCTTCAGTGATAGCTCCTTGTATGTGACGCGCCGATTTGATCGAATGATGCTGTCAGCACGTTGCACAGTGTGAGATGTGACAGCCAATGCCGGGCGACTGCTGTGTGGCTCATCATCGAGGCTGGCTCTCCCTCTCTTCGATGATCTCACACGTTTAGACCAGCGTCCAACTGTGCTTCGATCAACAACAGCATCTCCGTAAACGTTTTGTAGACGTTTGTGAATATTTCCAACTGTTATCTTTTCTGCAGTTAAGAACTCGATAACAGCTCTCTGTTTACGACGCACATCACTGTCAGACGCCATTTTTGAAACTGCGTTAACCATGTGTTTTATACAAGGGCGTTTAAAAGCCGTTTTATAAAAGGAGGGGAGGTTCACACTGGAAAAATCTGGTTATGTGAAGCGCAGAAAGGGTGGAACAAAATATATTGAGTGCCCCTAGTATACATGTATATGTACTCTCTCTCTCTCTCTCTCTCTCTCTCTCTCTCTCTATATATATATATATAATATATATATATATATATATATATATATATTAACTGCAAACAACACACAGTATAATTAATGTAAAGAACGACGCTTGTGTAGAAGAACGTTCCGCACAGGATGAGGAGGGAGAATGAGCAAATGAAAAATGAGGTACCTCCCAGGAATCGAACCCGAGATCATCCAATTGCCGGTTGGATATGTTAACTACTACACCAAGGACCCCGATTAGTCAGTACTCGTAATTCTCCTACATACGAGCGGAATCAAATGCCCTGACGGGGTACCTTCGCATGCCGTACATATATACATTTTAACTGCAAACAACACACAGTATAATTAATGTAAAGAACGACGCTTATGTTGAAAAGCGTTCCGCTCGTATGTAGGAGAATTACGAGTACTGACTAATCGGGGTCCTTCGTGTAGTGGTTAACATATCCGACCGGCAATTGGATGATCCCTGTTCGATTCCTGGGAGGTACCTCATTTTTCATTTGCTCGTTCTCCCTCCTCATCTTGTGCGGAACGCTCTTCTACACAAGCGTCGTTCTTTACAATAATTATACTGTGTTGTTTGCAGTTAAAATGTATATATGTACGGCATGCAAAGGTGCCCCCTCAGGGCATTTGATTCTGCTCGTATGTAGGAGAATTACGAGTACTGACTAATCGGGGTCCTTGGTGTAGTGGTTAACATATCCGACCGGCAATTGGATGATCCCGGGTTCGATTCCTGGGAGGTACCTCATTTTTCATTTGCTCGTTCTCCCTCCTCATCTTGTGCGGAACGCTCTTCTACACAAGCGTCGTTCTTTACATATATATATATGTATATATATATATATATATATATATATATATAGTTGAACCTAGTTTACCAATGTATATCTGTGATTAAATCACATAAATCGCCTGCATACCGTGTTCTATATAACATGTGCCACCGCTACGTAAAACTATAACTAGTCAGAAGCGTTTCCTTACTTTTTGCCTCCCATATATATATAAATATGTATATATATATATATATATATATATATATATATATTATATATATATATATATAGTATATATATATATATATATATATATATATATATATATATATACAGGGTGGGCGGAAAGTAGCTCCCTAATTTAAATTACATATAAATTATGTATAAATTGGATTGTATTGTTATATTGTTATGGTGTGTTCTCTAAAGTGGTACAATTGTAACGGTAATCTTTTTTCTCTAAAGTGTTCTCTTTGTGTTCTCTAAAGTGGTACAATTGTAACGTTCATTTTTTTTTCATTTCAGATTGAAGGGTAACATGGCTGAGCGTTTAACACTGCAGGAGCGTGCCCAGTTGGCGGCACGGTACGAAGTTTGGCAATCTGTCGTTCGAGTTCAAAGATGGTGGCAGGCCATTCACGGACCACGTGCCCAAGTGGACCCGAAAACAATCAAGAACTGCCACTCGAAGCTCATGACCACGGTGTCTGTGGCAGATGTTCGAAGATGTGGTCGCCCTTCGACATCCAGGGCCCAGGAGACGGTGCAGGCAGTTCAGGAAATGTTCGCACGGAGTCCACGAAAGTCAACTCGCCAGGCAGCTCGGGAAAGTGGACTCTCCGCTACTCAGTGCGAACTGTGCTGAAGAAGGAGCTGAACTGGCGTGCGTGGAAGCTGCTTATACTGCCAATCTCTCTCGGACGACGACTGCGACATTCGCATGGAGTTCGGGGAAATCATGCTGGCTTGGCATGAAGACTGGCCCCATCTCTTCCGCAACATCTCTGGAGCGACGAGGCGGTGTTCCACGTCGGAGGCTTTGTCAACCGCCACAATTGCCACTACTGGGCAGGAGAAGATCCCATGGTTACCGCTGAAAAACGGCAGAATCGGTTCAGTGTAACGGTGTGGTGTGGTATGACCTCAGATCAGGTTTGGGCCCGTTCCTTCTGCGCAACACCATGAATGCCTGAGCGGTACCTTGCTATGTTGCAAAACGAGGTCTGGCCGGTTGTCAGCACATGGGAGAACATCGACGATCTGATATTTATGCAAGATGGCGCCCCTCCGCACTTCGCTCTTGTTGTCCGTGAGTGGCTGGATGCCCACTTCCCTGGGCGTTGGATGGGTCGTCGTGGTCCACATCAATGGCCAGCCAGGAGCCCCGACTTGACACCGTACGACTTCTTTCTTGGGGGTGGGTAAAGGAAGAAGTCTACCGCACCAAACCGAGGACATTGGAAGAACGGAGGACCGAATTCGGGAAGTCATGTCCTCCATCCCGCCGGAGTTCCTGCTAAAGTCAGTGGACGCCATTCCTGGGCGGCTCCAGAAGCTGGTGGAAAGAGTTGGAGCCCACATTGAATTTTAGAGAAAAACCTACCATGTATGCCTACCTTTTCATATTATTTCTTCTGAAATAAATGGATAATATACGTATTTTTTCCAATCTAAAATAAGGAGCTACTTTCCGCCACCCTGTATATATATATATATATATATATATATATATATAGTATATATATATATATATATATATATATATATGTTACGCCCAACCATAAAAATCGCTCAGTGAGCGAAAAAAAAAACAGCCACAACGCGTTGTGGATGCACCTAAGTGACCAACACCGATGTTAGATATTTTTCGCTTCGTGGCCGTTCTCAAACAACCACAATAGTCCAGGCAATTTGTAGTTAGAACCTGGGCAAAATTGCTTCAGAAGCTTTCTAAACTGTTTCCAGCTCAGGAACCATTGCCGAATAACATATCCAAAATCCGACAAAATGGGACCCCGGGAACAACCCCCAAAAATGAAATTCAAAATAGCGGACTGGATGTTTCCTACGAAAAAAAAAAAATATATAATTTACGCTTTTTATTATAGAGATACATTTGATGCTTTTTCTTTTCAGTTGTAATGTTTTAAAATAATTCAACAATATACAAACAACCAGTTATTACGCAAATATAATGTTATATAGCTTTTTACAGATTTTTATAATCAATAATACAACAATTATTTTTTTCCCAGTTTCAAGTTATGTTCATTACAGAAGAAGTGATACCTGGTCACAAACATACAGAAATTAATCCTCTTCATCACTATCAGCGGATAGATTACCGGTACTTGGGTTGTTATCGCAACCACTGATTTGGCACTCGCCACAAGCGGCTGAACAGGGCATTCCATTACGCTTGCATCCACATCTTGAAGTAGCACATTTCGTCTTGCAGGAGCAGCGGATCATGTTGAGTAGATAATTTGGAGCTGGTGGCTTGTCGCAGGCTGTAGGGTAGTAGGAATTATTCTTTACATACCAACCCCACTGTTCTGCATCGATCTTCCTTCTGTAGACTTCCAGATTAGTATTTGAAAGTATGTGCGAAAGCTGTGGTACTTTGTGGACGCATCGGTAGGTGGCAAACGTTCGGGTGTAACAAAAGATTTAGCTGTAGCTACCTTTTCAACTAACATTCGATGACGTAGTGCGTTAGTGGATTCAAGTGTTTTGCAGCCATACAACAGAAGCATTGCCTTTCTTCCAGCGGCTTCAATGTCAGAGTGTTGGCAACAATCAGAACAGAATGTATTTGCAACTGAACGGAGTTCAGCCACCTTCATCAGTGTGTCGAATGCTTTGGCTTTACCGATCGAAAAAATTCTGGATGTGCTATCACAGCCCGTGAAAGCATGCACAAACAGGAGATACTTGCAGATGTCATTGCCTAACAATGATTGAATGCTGAGAATATCATACACAGGATTAGGAGATGGTCCCCGTCTTATATCGCTGCGATAGTACAACTTGAAACCACTGTCCTTGGCATGGTACAGAAGGAGAATCAGCAAGTCGGTGTCTTCCTCTATTACTGTTGTAGTTGCATTTTCTGATGAGGAAACTGCTGCACGAACGATGTCCACATCAGCATCCCCATCTGCGTTGTGAACAGTACACCCGTGCTTCTTCAACATCTCACCTACGAGGGAAATAAATGCTTGCTTGTTGTTTTCATTAGCCAAGAAATGTTCCTTCTGGCCAACAAACTTCATGCTTGGACTGAGATTCACATTTCTGCTTGTCTTGGTGCTGCGTCTTCTGTGGGTCATGTCCTTGATCGTAGGTGAGCTGCTGTAGCCATCAAAAACAATGATTGCTTTTCCATATGTTTTCAGAGTGAAATCGGCATATGAGTTGGCGATGCTGTCATATGTTTCATCTTGACGCCAGGAAACACGATGTAGTAGAGATCCACCATCCAATACGTACTGGTCTGTGCACTGAATTTCTTGAACTTCTTCCATGCGTAAAGTGTCAGTGTATTTGATTATTGCATGAGCTAGCTGAGACTTATCGGGTTTCCTCAAGATACTTCGTGATTCGAACAATGCAGGAGGATATGCACACAGTTCGTAACACATGACATCTTCAAGATTCATGTCTCCGCCAGTGGCAACAGTCATCATTCTCTGAAACAGTAGTGCAGGATCTACTTCTATATCTGAAGCATCAGTGATCACAACGGCAGAAGCAGATCCTAGTGTTTTCACTTTGTCAGATCTTTTGGCAGAATATGTAAAGGTTGTTTCCCAATCATTTTTACGACAATGTTCGTACCGATTGAATGCAATTGATGAACGTTAACTCCAGGATCAGCAGTTAGCCCTGTTACAATGTTGCAGAGACCCGAGGTAGAATGGAATGGGGATAAGGATTCCAGACGTTCAAGTACTTTCTTCATGTCATTACTGTCCCTGATTTGTCTACTTCCCCTCATTTCTTTGTGCTGTTCACTACTTTCCAACAAAACTCTGGTGTATTCCTGCATTGCTAAGTTATAAGTGGAACACAGAGGCATAGAAAAGAGCCACGTTGTCCTTTGGATGTCTGTAAATCCACTTCCGCGTGTCAGTCCGCCTCTGCTTTTCAGGGAACGCATTAGTACTTGTTCTATCACCAGGTCTGTGCCGAGTCCGGCCCATAATCTGTCGCTTCTTCTTACCACAAACTTACCTTCCTGGAACATTTTGTTAACGGCTGGATTTTCAGAAGGCAAACTTAACATTTTCTGCAGGTACAGGTATATCGATTTCAGGTAATTGTGATGTCCGGCTGCTGCAATTATGGGGATGGTCTCCAGCATAGCTTGCAAGTGCAAATCCCACGAGCCGGTTCTGTCTGCTGTTATCAAGGAACGTGCAATGTTGATCATTCGCTGATATTCCAACCAGAGTTGACTTGTTTGCGAAGTAGATTGTAGGTCAGTTTTCTTCGCATCCAAAGTGGTAGCAATCTGAGACAATGCATTCGAAGATTCCACATCCTCAACTGATTGTTTGGCGGTCATAACATCGTCGAGCAGGTCACAAGCTTCCTTATGGAGGTCATGAGGAGTTCCATCTTCATTACGAGGGAAAACGTCTGCGACTAGTAAGGTACTAAGAGCTGCATCTACTATCATATGACCACGTATCGCTCTTGAAACAGCTTTTCCAGACATCATGTGTTGCACGGCATTTGGTCCGTATATTTCTTGAAGTACTTCAGACAATCCTGAACCATTCATAAGAGTACCGACTGCTCCCAAAAGATTCATCAGAGTGTGAAATGATCCCAGCATTAAAACAATGTCCTGCAGGTCTCTCTGTTCATTGATGATTTGGGAAGCTTTCCAGAACAAAGGCTGATCAAAGGTAATAATGCATGGGACTTTTTGATCGCGTGCTATCTTGCTCAAATATAGTAATGTCGAAAATATGCAGGTCATGTCAGTTGGCGACATATCTATGATGGGAAGGAACGTGATCGACGCCACACCTGGATGTGAGACACTTGATCCACCGTGAATTGCCTGCATTGTTCCGGACCAACTTGGACCTGATCTTTCTGCTGAAGATATCTGCCAGAGAAGACTAAGTCGACTTATGGTGGCAGTGGGTACTGGAAGTTCGCGGAATGAGATGTCCCTCAACATGCTTCTCGCGTGTCTATATTCCCTAATGTCAACGGTTGCAATCTTCTTAATGTCATTGTCACCAACATTACGCCTGTGAATAGAAGGGTGGATCTTGATCTTCGGAGTTATTGCGGCAATCATACCCATTCCATGAAATGTATTCTTCCCATCCAAAGTGCAGACATCATGATCGACGTTATCTGCTGCTAGAAGGACTGCAGTGTTTTCATCAACAGTAAAAGAGCCAGACCCACTTGCCAGCGCCGCGTTTCTCTCGAATCTTGTTACTTCTGCATACGACGAACAGTAACCCAGCTGATGGAGAACGTCAATAAGGTACCTTGACCTAAAGTTGTGGTGTAGCTGAACCGACAAACCGATCTGTAGTGGACATAGTAATCCTCTAGGACGGGTTGCTTGCATAATGCTCTGCCCAATTGCACCTATTTTTCTTGAAGCATCCTGTCCCGCAAATGCTTTTGATAATAGCATTTTCAGACTGTTGGGAATGTAATCAAAAGCACTTTCTGCAGTGATGTCATTTGGAGATGGATACACATCTTTTCTAGGCGAGTCGACAGACTTGATATCACTTCTGATTATTTTTGCAGCAGCTTCTACTAGGTAAATCTTCTGTAGCTCTATCTATATCACATTCTTTCGACTTTTTGTGGTAATCTATAAGAATTTCATTAGCTGTCTCTCGTAGTGTTACTACATCTGCCTTCCCACTTTCACCTGATATTATGATCTTGTCTCCGTAACGTTCTAAAAGCTTTCTCTTCATGTGCCTGCGTTCGTAGACAGAGCTCTGACTTCCTTGAAGATATTCCTCCATTTTGGAAATTAGGTCTCCAATCAACAGTTGTTCATCATCATTCTCTTCCAGGTAAGCACAGGTCTGAAGGAATGCTTGGTGTTGCTCTTCATTAGTTGGTCTCCCTTTCTTCGAATCATGATCGTCGGAGGAGTATGCGCGAGGAATGTTTTTTCCACTTCGAAAATTTACGCTGCAGGTGTGATGGTAGACACAATCTGCAGCAGGAAGATCACGAAGATAATACTCCAGACGGCCTTTTACATTAAACGACCATTCATCGCAGCGGCTTTCACAGCACCTTTTTATGGTTTCGGAGAACTCTGTAGTTCTTATTTTGACATGCTCTGATTTTGGTTTGTGTTGGGAAAAAAAGTCCACAAAGGTATCACAAAACAAACAGTGAGTAGCACTGGAAAATACGTATTCATGAAAACGAGCACTTTTCATTGGTATTGCCTCGGCTGCGGTCTGTCGCTTCTTTATTTCAATGGTCTTTTTATCCGTAAACCTTTTCCTACATACAACGTGAACACTTATTCCAGCTGTTGCAACAACATCGCTTCTACGGCTGCGGCTGGATGCATTTATACCATCTGCTCCTTTTTGCGAGATGTGAACCACTTCCTGTCCGCTGTCCAATTTCTCCTTACAAATCACGCACAATTCTTCAGGGGTCTGCATTCTTGAAGGCGGACGCACACCGAGTCAGCCGTACACCGAGTCAGTCTGAAACAGAAAACACAAATTAATAAACTGTGTTGCAGTATTTAAAAGGAGTACATAATAACAGTTTTAAAGAAAATGACAAGCACAAATACGCAGATTTGATAGTGGGTAGTAGGAATTAAAGAGTTGTATATAATATAAGTTTATAAAGATGTAGCAATGTCCATTCTCACATACACTCCATACAGTATATTTTATTTACATTACGTGACGTCATAGTTTAATACTAGCCGCCTAATACAATTTTTAGTGTCATATAGGTTAATTTAGAAACGAAAATGTGTTTTAAAACATTTTACTGATCAAGAAAAACGTCATAACTCTCTCTACAAAGCGAAATTAAAATTTATTGTATTTCGTAGGAAACTGCCAGTCCGCCATTTTGAATTTCATTTTTGGGGGTGTTCCCGGGGTCCAATTTTGTCGGATTTTGGATATGTTATTCTGCAATGGTTCCTGAGCTGGAAACAGTTTAGAAAGCTTCTGAAGCAATTTTGCCCAGGTTGAAGCTATTTTTGCTCTAGATTGCCTGGACTACAACGCGTTGTGGACGATTCGGATATGACCACAACGCGTTGTGGACGATTTGAAACGACCACACACCATATATAATGCTCTGTCTGTCTGTCTGTCTGTGTCACCCTAAAACACGGAAACGGTTCCTCAAGAGAAAAAATTATTAGGTAAAAGTTGCTTCAAATTAATCGAAACCTACGGGAAAATTATTGAATGCCCGGTTAGGTCAACTGTACGCCCTTGACGATTGGTTAGGTTAAGTCGTGATATTTTCGTTAAAACTAACGAAAATATCACGGCTTAACCTAACCAATCGTCAAGGGCGTACAATTAACCTAACAGGGCACTCAGTTAACCTAACCGGGCACTCAGTTGACCTAACCTAACCTAACGAAAATATTACGGCTTAACCTAACTAATCGTCAAGGGCGTACAATTAACCTAACCGGGCACTCAGTTAACCTAACCGGGCACTCAGTTGACCTAACCGGGCATTCAATTAACCTAATCAGTTGGTTAATTTTTACATTTACGTCTCATTCTAAAGTTGCTTAAAATTAATCGAAACCTACGGGAAAATTATTGATAATCATTTTTTAAAGGTTTTATCTTTTTTCTAGCATATCTGCTTAACTTTGCTTTTAATCGGTGAATACACGTCGTGTTTATATCATTTCAATATACGTCGTGTTTAAATAGAGTTCGATGAAGGACATCGGTGTGTGGTCGTTTCAAATCGCCCACAACGCGTTGTGGTCATATTCGAATTGTCCACAACGCGTTGCGGTTGTTTGAGAACAGCCATGAAGCGAAAAAATATCTAACATTGGTGTGTGGTCACTTAGGTGCATCTACAACGCGTTGTGGCTGTTTTCACTCACTGAGCGATTTCGATGTTTGGGCGTATATATATATATATATATATATATATATATATATATATATATATATATATATATATATATATATATATAATATATGAAAATTATTTCACGAAAGTAACACGTGAAAAATATTTATGAAGAATAAAACCACGAAGGAAAGGAAACACAAAATGGTGCTCAAGCGCTTTCGTCTAATGACATCCTCAGGAACACTGAAGTACATAAAAAGGTTAAGCCTATATATAGGTTACAGAAAGAAAAAAAGAAAAAATAAATAACATACATACACACACACATATATATATATATATATATATATATACATACATATCTATATATACAAATACATACATACATACATACATACATACATATACAATAAACAGAGAAGTAAAAATAAAAAATTAAAAATTAAAACCTTAAAGGATTACCAGTGAGGCGTACAGATTTGTAAGGAAAAATATCGATTTTTAGCACAAGATCAAATGGATTATAAAAATACAAATTTATACTGGAACTCTGCCCGGGTTTTAACACACTGCTGCCTATGGTCAGGTTTCGATATATATAAAAAAATAAAATGCAAATTAAAAGTTAATCGATTTTTAGCACAAGATCAAATGAATTTTAAAAATACAAATTTATACTGGAACTCTGCCCGGGTTTTAACACACTGCTGCCTATGGTCAGGTTTCGATATATATAAAAAAATAAAATGCAAATTAAAAGTTAATAAAGTAGAAGACAAGTTTACCAAAGATTTAATGTTTTACCCTTCTTATCTAAATCTGTTTTAAAGGAATTCAAAATAACAGGATCGAGTTGAAAAAGATCTTTGCTTATGTTGAAGTTATTTGAAAGTTGGATAATGGCAGACTCAAGAATATTTCTATTAACAATGTTGCTTGAATGGAATAAAACTGAAGCATTATTCCAATCAATACAGTGGGCTAACTCTGACAAATGGACAAAAAGGGCACTGGACAACTGTCCTGTTCTAACGGAATATATATATATATAATATATATATAATATAATATATATATATATATAATATATATATTATATATAACGGGTGCGGCAAAAATAACGCCCTTTTTAGTTTATTCTCTTTCATTGAAGGAAATAAATCAATTACAGCATTTTAAGAAAAATAATAAGGTTTTTAAGAAAAATACAACATTTTAAGAAAAATAATAAGGTTTTTAAGAAAAATACAACATTTTAAGAAAAATAATAAGGTTTTTAAGAAAAATACAACATTTTAAGAAAAAATAATAAGTACTTTCTCAGTAAAAACTAAAAAATAACTGGAATTTAATTAATTTTGTGGTTGGCTCAATACACCTTAAAAAAATGATACAATTATTAAAAGGGCGTTACTTTTGCCGCACCCGGTATATATATATATATATATATATATATATATATATTAAACACAGACCGTGCATGGAACAAGGAACTCTTCTGGGAAAATTAAATCCACTATAGTCCGAATAAGTAATGGTAAATGACAAATACCATAGTTTTTCTTTTTCATGATGCTAGCCCGACGTGGGCAACGGGTCTCTCGCAAAGAGGTCCCGTTGCCCACGTCGGGCTAGCATCATGAAAAAGAAAAACTATGGTATTTGTCATTTACCATTACTTATTCGGACTATAGTGGATTTAATTTTCCCAGAAGAGTTCCTTGTTCCATGCACGGTCTGTGTTTAACATATAAGTTTCTCAGGGGACCATTCTGAGTTTGTATATATATATATATATATATATATATATATATATATATATATGTGTGTGTGTGTGTGTGTGTGTGTGTACATTTTAACTGCAAACAACACACAGTATAATTAATGTAAAGAACGACGCTTGTGTAGAAGAACGTTCCGCACAAGATGAGAAGGGAGAACGAACAAATGAAAAATGAGGTAACCACCCGGGAATCGAACCCGGGATCTTCCGATTGCCGGTCAGATATGCTATCCACTACACCATGGGCCTCGATTAATCAGAAGTCGTAATTCTCCTCATACGAGGCCCATGGTGTGGTGGATAGCATATCTGACCGGCAATCGGAAGATCCCGGGTTCGATTCCCGGGTGGTTACCTCATTTTTCATTTGTTCGTTCTCCCTCCTCATCTTGTGCGGAACGTTCTTCTACACAAGCGTCGTTCTTTACATATATATATTATATTATATATATATATATATATAATATTTTACATTGGGTCTAGGTATAGTTGAATGGGAGACCGTCCTCCGCTCCCAGATTATGTAGCGACCCGTGGTTCGGATCCCACGTAAAGCTGTAGGTCCCCTCCGTCATATGACCTTAGATGTTGCGAAGAGGTTAAACAACCCCACTTAAAAAAAAAATATATATAAATAATATTATACACCGGTGTATAATATTATTTATATAATATACTGTATACATACTGTATATATACGTGTGTGTGTGTGTGTGTGTGTGTGAGTGTGTGTTTGTGTATCCTACGTTCAGAACTTTCTATTAAAACCTTTTGCGCACGAGACTTATGCCACAGGTTGATCAGCAACATCGCCTGTTTTCTCAAATTTGCACCAAATGCAAAATTGAGTTTTCGGCATTTTCCTGCTTCCATATTTCTTCCTTAATGCCGTTTGCCACTTCTCTCACGACTTTCACTTCTTGTTAAACTTGTAATGAAAATGTGTTCCTAGAGAGAGTGCGACTGTAGCCTGTAGCGCGAATCCATCTTACCGTTATTCTCATGTTGCACAAAATTTAATATTACAAATTGTAATGAAGTTTCAAGAGCGAGTCTCGCGCGATTCATGGAAAATATCATGATGAAAAAGTCCATTGTATAAAACGTTTAATGGGCTGCGCTTACCGAAAAAACTATATTTATTACTGAAGTTCCTCTTGTAATGATTCGTGTCTTATGTTTTCTTCTTGGTTTTGTCCTTCGTAATTACGTTGGAAAAAACACGTTATAAATTTTCCTTCTTTCTCCTTATTTCTTCAGTTTTAGCGCGTCTTTTGTTTCTTCAT
>JAJOZX010003839.1:30000-167500 GCA_023014485.1 Bathynomus jamesi
ATAGGTTTACTTAAGAAAATTATGTTGGTACAAATGAAATTCTCTCTGGATAAAATAGAATGAATCAAAAGTTCACTAATTTGTTTTACATATATCTTTGCAGAAAGTGGAAACTGCGTAACAAGAATTCGTCTTTTAAAAATGAAGTAGCAAAGACATTTTTGAGTCACAATATATATAATTGCTTTGTTTAAAAATGATGGTATAATAACCAGTTTTGCATACGTGCAAGATGGCTATTTGAATGAACACTCTAGGATCAGTGACACTTGTGGAACTCGAATTCCAAAGTTATTTCAGTGTCTGTCATACCCTGACGCCAGAAGCAAACGTAACACACATCAAAAGTTTCTAGAAACCAGTTCGATTTCCGAAGCCATGTCGAACAGACATGGTCAAGGAAGCGTTTTCTATTAGTCTGATCAAATCGATCGTACAGTTCTGGAATTGTACACAAGTTACGGACCTAGTATGTTTCATGGACTGCTCTCGATTTTCCAACGAAATTGCAAACAAGGGCAGTCGATGACCCTGATTTTGTTTCTGCAATCGGTTTTCTTGAGAAACCTAACCTAACCTAACCTAACCTGACCTAACCTAACCTAACCTAACCTGACCTAATCGAGTTTCTTATACTATTGTTTTTTGCAAGATATCGCACTAATTCTTGTCATTTTTTTTGCAGAACAATGAGTGATGTTTGTATTAATTTGAAGTGGCTATGGCTATGGCCCCCATCTACCGGAGCTCACACTCAGCAGGTGGAAAGCTTGTGGAATTCATTGAAACAATCGAACAAACCGCGATGCGGAACAGATCGCGACCAACTTCACTCGTACCTTTGTGAATCTGTATGGCGTAAGCGCCACACCAGCTCGGACTTATTAAAAAAGATGCTGGAGTGTATTGCGTCGTTTCAGTAAATTTATTCCAATCCAATAACATTTTTCTTTATCATTTCTCAAGAAAACCGATTGCAGAAACAAAATCAGGGTCATCGACTGCCCTTGTTTGCAATTTCGTAGGAAAATCGAGAGCAGTCCATGAAACATACTAGTCCCCAAGTTACCCTACCAGTCAACGAATGTTCGAGGACATTAAAATGAAACCATACAAAATCCAGAGCAAGTGTAGTTTACGTCCCCCTGTGGTGCCTAGTGTAGTTTACGTTCCCCTACATTATCCTGGTGTAGTTTGTGTTCCCCAACTTTGTCCGCGTATACCCATTCAAATAAAATTGACGATTGGTTAGGTTAAGTCGTAATATTTTCGTTAGTTTTAACGTTTTATTTGATGGATTCATTTAAAAAATGTCTTCTAAAGATTCTAGGGATCACCTGAAGATCAGGGCCCCCAGCCTTCGTTAGTTAGCCTTATAAGGCTAGTGTAGTTTGTGTCCCATTTTGCGTCATGGGGACGTAAACTATACTTGCTCCCAAAATCCAGATGCATAAATTATGTGATGTATATCAAAACCAAAGTGTCGAATTGTGGGAGACTTTTCTATCATTTTCAGTGCGATCCATCTCCTTTGGACATTGTTTAGTTTAGCGGCGAGGGGGACATTTTATGCGGCCAGGAAAGTTAATAGACGTCATAGTCGCATCTAGGTACTTGGAAACCCAAGAGTATATCGTGGATATAAACGAGATGCATCAGAACTTAATTTTTATTGTACTCTGTCGTCCAAAGGATAAATACAGTAATTTGTATGATAAATGGGAGTAAATTTACGCGGTATGAACGTTCCACGAGTTATTTAGAATAACAAACTATTGAAATTAAATTCAAAGGTCCGTCAAAGAATTTGGTTCGAAGTTCCCGTTATCCAACAAAAAAGAAAGAACCTCACATTTTTTTAGAAAGCTTTTTTTCATAATTATTGAAAATATAAACATTTAAATCTTGTATTCATTATCGTTTTACACCATTTAAATTGTATTCCATTATTTGGTGTTAGTTTATACACGAATTGTAAACATTTGAACATTTAGGAAGAGTCATAAACTACACAAATTTAGACTCGCAACGTTGTTATAAATCTTGTCAGTATTTCCTACAAATAAATTTATGTAAACAATAAATATTTAACTTTTTATTTCCATTTTTATGGGGTAATTAATAAAAAGTGAACCTACTGTACACAAGGGCTACTAATTCCTTTCTAATAAATAAAAGAAGGAAATATTGATAACCTCCTCCTGTCACGAAAGGCTGAAAGAGGACGGATGTAGCAGAATATGGTTCAGGTTCCGGGTTTGAATCCTGGAGGGAGTAATTTTGTTACATATATATATATATATATATATATATAAGAGGGATATATAGTTATATGATATACATGAAAGAGGGATTAGGTGGCTGAAAACTTGTTACTTTTCTTTTTCAGGGTTGTACGAGACGGGGGCACAGTCCTTGTGCCCTGTACCCTGGAAGGAGCTTCCGTAATTATTTTAAGTTAATTTTGACCAGACATCGAACATGAAACCATTTTAGAGCCATCCGCTCCCATTTTTCGAGTAAAGTCCAACCAATCTGTTTCTTTTCTTATAGGTTATAATGTGGACAAATGGAGTTGTTTTGTGGAGAATTTTCAACGTAAATGAATAAACATGAACTTAAGTATAGAGCCTAGAACAAAAGTGGTAGAGTTGTTCTTAGAGACAAAGTCAGTAGTGGAGACACGAAGGACTGCGAAGGACAAAGGAAACATTGCAACAGCGAGAGCTTCTGCTACGTGGAGCCGAAGGAAACTGTTACGAAGATCACGAAAACTCGGCTTGTCACAAACATTGACCCGAAGAATTTTAAAAATGGATTTGCAATTCCCTATTTACACCAAACATAAGCTAACGGATGCTGATAAGTGCGCACGAGTAAACATGTGCGGGTGGGTCATTGCAAAGATGGACGCTGATGAAAACTGGTTGCAGAATGTTTGGTTTTAAGTTGAGGCACATTTGGATAGTGGTGTGAATCCTCAGAACTGTGGATTTTGGGGAAATGCTCCCCGAGAAGAACTCGGTGAAATACCCCTATATAGTGTTAAATGCACAGCGTGGTATGCTTTCAGTTCTTAGAGAATCGTTCGCCCATTTTGGTTCGAAGATGAACAAGAGCAGACTTTGAATATGAAGCATAAAAGATACCACGCAATCTTAGAAAAACTGGGTCAGATTCCATAGAGGTCGTGGAATTCTTTGCACTCATCAATGGTTTCAACAGGACGGAGCGACACCGCATACAGCAAATATTTCCCATTTCCCCACTTTCTGTTATCACTCCTACTACTCTAATTTCACCTCTTATAACGTCAACAACAACAACAACAGCAAAAGAAACGTTACGGTGGATGGAAGAAAGGTTGTGATCGGATCATCTTCAAACAGCCATAGACTGAATGAGCTCCTCACTCCTAAGATCTGCATCCACTGGACCTTTCCTCTGGGGCTATACCGAAAACATTATGTATAGAAACACCCCACAGAACATCAGTAGATTTCAAGACACCAGTAGAACTATTCTTCAAGTCCATTCCACAGAAAATGTGTCAACTGTGATTGGGAACTTTTGAATCCGAATCAACGTTTGCCTAAATCGTTGTGGTGAACATGCAGAACGTGTAATTGCTCATTGAATTTGGTGTCCTTTAAGGAAGAAAAAATTCTGAATATGAATTATTTTAATTTGTTTGTCATTATTTATTACATTTTGAAATGTCATTTTTCCCATTTTTTGACAAAAAATTCGATTCGCTGAAACTTCCAAGATCATTACAATGAACAGTAATAAAAGGAATACAAGTTCTTTATTTGATATCGATAATAAATAAAGAGATATTGCGTATAGGGACCTTACTTTTGGGTGCAAATCTTTATTTCTTTATTTCACTCTTTTCTTGTGTGTGTGTGTGTGTGTGTGAGAGAGAGAGAGAGAGAGAGAGAAGAGAGAGAGAGAGAGAGAGAGAGAGAGAGAGAGAGAGAGCTAATGAAGGAAGAAACTGCAGCGTCTCTCGTCAGTAGATCAAACCAACAATACTAAACAGTTGAACGGCTAATTCTGAGGGACAAATAGCGCATTCACAGAAATGAAAAAACGAGAAGTACTGTAATTCCTATGAGCATTTAGTAACATTCAGCATAAGAAGCATCGTCTCCCACCATTTAGAAAGGGACATAAAATACATCATACTTTAGACAAATTACAAAATACTATATTATGTTCAACGTTCAATTTTTTTTTAAAGTTTCTTTATACTCACTACATATTGCAATAAACCATCGGTTACAAAAGTTGGGATACACTGAGCGCTGAGGCACATCTAATTCATGGCGCACTCTATCATAACTTTTGTAACCGGGGTACTTTAATGCTATAAACGTAAATATTTTATACTATATATATATATATATATATATATATATATATATATACCGGGTGTCCGAGAATTATCTGTACAAGTTTTGGCTGTCATTAAAAGTCAACCATGAAGTGTAGAAATTCCAGTGTTGTCCCATTTTACAGAGAATCTCATTAAGTTTTTTCTGATACCAAGTTTTGACAAGTTTTTTAGAAATTCCAGTGTGTCCTAAAATTATCTGTACAATTTCAGCTTTTAATAAAATTCTTGATAACACACGTAAAATTCTTAAACAAGATTATTTAGAATCTACATTTTCAAAAGTTTCTTTTATTAAAGTAACGTTGTTACAAACATTCGATATGTGCACCATCAGTGATTCGCAAAACATCCAATCGATAATCCAAATGTTGCCATGTACGCTGCAGCATATCCACATCAATTAGCTCAATAGCAGCTGTGATTCTTGCTTTTAAATCATCAATGTCTGTCACCCGCGTACAAAAAAGAAAAAACTTGTCAAAACTTGTTATCAGAAAAAACTTAATGAGTTTCTCTGTAAAATGGGACAACACTGGAATTTCTACACTTCATGGTTGACTTTTAATAACAGCCAAAAATTGTACAGATAATTCTCGGACACCCGGTATATATATATAAGAAAATTATTCCAACTATTTTTGAGTTTATTTGAAACTCCTTAAGGGAGCAAAGTACAAGACAAAGTTTTGCACTATTGTTCTTTGAGGAGCTCAGATAAACTCGAAAGTACTCGAAATTCTTATTTTCTTTACTTTATTTGTCGTGTGTATATATATATATTAAGTTATATGGAGGTCAGCTTACACTAAGTTAGGTGGTCATTTTAGATTGGTTCATTATTTCCCACGTGACCAATTTCGGACAATTACGACCTTTGTGACAACATTGGACTCCGGGGAACTGAATATTTAATATATAAATACACACACACACACACACACGCACACACACACACACACACACACACACACACATATATATATATATATATATAGGCTCTACAGGGTGAGTCAAAAGTCTCCATACATAGACAAAATGGTCATGATAAATAAATGATTATTTATTTTTTATTTTTTTGCAGGTGATGTGCTGAGATGCCTTTGTCCCAAGAAAAGCGTATAGAGAACATTCTTCTGGCAGGATCAGAAAGCTGTCGCAAGGTTGCTGAGGATTTTAGCAGGAGACACGCCCCCGGCACGCACATCACACACGACACCGTTGCCAAACTCATTGAGAAGTTCAAGAAGATTGGAAGTGTTGCAGACCAACCGAGAAGTGGCCGTCCACGAACAGCCACCGATGAAGGCACAGCAACCATGGTGCTGGCAGCGTTCGCAAAGAGTCCCCAAAAAAGCACTCGACGGATGTCTGCAGAATGCGGTGTCAGCCAAAGGAGTATCGTCCGCATTATGAAAGAGCACAGATGGCATCCATACAAAATGCAAATGTTGCAGTATCTTAGCGAAGACGACCCGGATAGGCGGCTGGAATTCTGTGAATGGGCAAGAACAAAAGTGGACGAAGACACGGAGTTCTCGGCTGGCATCCTGTTTTCAGATGAAGCCAACTTTTATGTTCATGAAGAGGTTAAGCGTCAAAACGTACGTTATTGGAGTGATGACAACCCGCACTGGATGAGTCACTCAAAGACGCAAGGCGCTGGAAAAGTGATGGTGTGGTGCGGGATATGGGGCAACACAATTGTTGGCCCTTTTTTCATTGACACCAATCTGAATGCCGAAATGTATCTAAGCATGCTGCAAGACACAGTCATGCCGTCCCTGCTGAACGAAGACCGGGGATTTCCAGCGTACTTTCAGTAAGACGGGGCGCCACCCCATTACGGTATCTGCGTGCGCCAGTGGCTGGATCAGCAGTTTCCGGATCACTGGATTGGCCGCCATGGTCCCTTGGAGTGGCCTCCGAGGTCCCCAGACCTCACCTCCCTTGATTTTTACTTGTGGGGGCACTTGAAGGCCATGGTGTACCAGGTGAAAATACAAAACACGGACCACCTAAAGGAACGCATTCGTGATGCGTGTGCACGCATAACACCAGACGTGTTAACGTGCGTTTGCCATGACTGGGAGGAACGCATCTGTATGTGCATTCAGTGTAATGTTGCCCACATAGGGCATATTTTGTGACTTACAAGTGATTGCATAATAAAGTGACCATTTTTCCTATGTATGGAGACTTTGACTCACCCTGTATAATATATATATATTATTATATATATATAATATATATATATATATAATATTATATATATATATATATATATATATATATAAGAATGAAGAAGGCGCAAACGTCTACATCAAAGTGGAAGTTGTTTGGAAGAAGGACTTTATCTTATGATCTAGATTATTAATGCCTTTAAAAGCAAAATAAGTTTCTTATCCTGATACAGGGTTAACGAAAGAGATACTACGTCTTTAGACGAAGCCCCTTTAAATCGTTCTATTTATAGGAATATTCAGATCTTGTGGTTCTACAGTTCTACAGTTCTACAGTTCTCTACTATCCCCACATGTCCGTTCCTAGAGGCGTGCGGATAGTTGAAAAATGCGGATACTTGACGTTCACTTCGAGAAAAAATATAAATATAAAAAACTCTATAGTATAAGGTACAATATACAGAAGTACATAAATAAAAACAGCAAAATAATTATAGAAAACAACTGTGCAATTATAGAAAAATTACCAGTACATGACAGATGTCATACGGCCAATTTTGTGCAGATAGTTGACGTGTGACTTATAGTTGTGCGAATAGTTAACATGCGGATAGTCGAATGTCATCTGTATAAACTAACTGGACTTGCATACAGTTGTATACGATTGCATACAATCGCGATATCCACACTTTTCCGAATGTAGCTAGTCGAGCGAGAGTAACGTACGGCCTCAATAACTAAGTTTATCCAGTGATTTCTAAAACCGTGGAACCTACATTTTAATTTCTATCAGGGTTACAAATAATAAAATATCATCCACCTAAAATGAGGTAGATCTGCAACCAGTGTTTTGCCCAGGAATTGAAATTAGAAGGGATGTTAGAATTTCCAGGGTGGTGAGAGCCAAGAGGCGAGACCGCGAGGACGAAGGTGGGCTGTCTGGCACCATAGTAAAAACTGAAAAATGTTTCACGACCATTTTATTATATTTAATTAATTTACAATATATATTACAGCATGATGATTAGATCATCAAAACATTGAGTTATCGAAGAAACAGCAAAGTGTTAAATTATATTAGCTACACTACTAAATTTCCAACCAACAACTAAGTGGAATTTTTTCCAACTAGAAATTTTTTAAAACAACTAGAACTAGTTGGAAAGCGACTGAATTGGCATCACTGCACGTGACTAGTTGGCCTCCAGATGGCATAATGGGAAAGTTCAGGCGAAGTGTAGGGAAATCCCTATGTGCAACATTCAATTCGTTTGCGTTTTCCTATCAAAGTTAACTTTTGTAGCTTAACTTCAAAATATACTCTTAAGTCCTTCCTTAACTCTAACAATTCTTGTTTTGTTTAAAGTTGTTATTTATGAAATCACAATTCTCTAACTTAATTTAAATCTATTTTCACCTTTCTATCAAAGGTTAATTTTACAACTATATAGTGTTCCAGTATATTGTCTTGTCTCTACCAAGTTTTCCGACTAACAGCCGCTCATCCTTCACAATTTGGCGGATCAATAGAGAAAGGAGTCATACCCCGATTCGTCTATTCCGAATTATTTTAAGGAATTTGTCTTTTGTTTTTCTTTTCTACCCACACTGTATATTAAAATTTGGTTGTTTTCGCGTGACGTCACAATAATTCGTATTCAGTTTGAATTGCAGACGTCTTACGTTGTTTTATTGGTGGACACTGTGGAAATTATTTTCCACAAACGCCATAGCACATAATTGAAAGACAAGGAAAAGGTCGAGATTTTTGTGAGCTTTTGGATTACTGACACGACGCTGATACTTTCGATCTAGCAGGAAATGGGTGAGATGTGACATTACAAGTTATCGTGCGTCCTATTTCCTCACACTAAAAATATATGAAATTCTTCTTTGTGAAAAAGGCACTTAAATACCCTGAATTAAAATCCAGTTATTTATTAATTTATTAATATTATGCTTCCCTTCCTGATTTCAATAAGCGCGTAATACTTAATCTTAAAAGAAAAACTGAATGAACGGAACTATACATCATCCAACCACAATAATGAACCTGACATCTAAACCGCAGAAACCAATAACAAAGAGACGAAAGAGTTCGGAGAGTAAAAAAATATAGGATAAAAATAAAAAAAAAATAAAAAAAAGATTAAAAAGAAAGGCTCTCATTATTTGCAGTAATATTTTTCATACTGATTTACGACGATTTCTTAAACGGCACTTTTGAAAGCCGATAAAACAGCTGTAATTAGCCAGATAATTTTAATCGCTCCACTTGCGAAGTTCAGACCAAAGAAAATACCCTCTTCAATTAGAATAAACCTTAATTTACTTTATTTAAAGCTGACTTTCTCTTTAAAAACTTTTGGAGTTCCCCATCAAGAATAGTCTTTATATACATATATATATATATATATATATATATATATATATATATATATAAACCCGCATCCGCACTTTGGACTGCGGATGTCGTGCGGGTGTGGACCGTTGAGATAAAATGTCATTAATAAGCGGAAATTATCAAATTCTACTATATTAATAGAACTAGTTCATTGTGCGCAAAAATGATGCAAGCGACAAGACGAGAGGCTGTTCTTGTATGAAGTTACTCTCTTGCAACCTACTTAGATCCACGTTACAAAGCTAAGTTATTTTCACCTAGTACATTAGAACGAGTTAAATCATCACTTGGCAAAGCAGTTGAAGAGCTTCAATCACTTGAATCTGTCGCTTCGCCACCCACCGAGATCTTGGGCTCACGACTTCGAGAGGACAACTTGCTGGCTCCGGGAACAACATTCTCCTGGTATAGGAAACGGGAGGAAGAATTCCGCAAGTTTTTTGCAGTGCACGAAAATACCTCTTCCTTAGTGTACTGCTGCAATGTTGAGGGGCTAATCGAATCCTTGGGCCTGCCATATAACGCATCAGAATGGAGGCTATTTATAGACTCGTCTAAACGAAGTTTGAAAGCAGTACTTCTCAACATTGGGAATAGAGTTGCATCAGTCCCTGTAGCACATTCCGTACAACTTACTGAGAGCTACGATAACATGAAAATTTTACTGGATGCTCTCGTATAAGACCAACATAACTGGAGGATCTGTGGAGATTTGAAGGTAATACTAATATCATAAGTAAACTATTGCTATTGACTATGTTGTTTTTCCAAAGGTTATTTGAGAGCGTATAAGAACACTTAACTTCCCCACAGAAGTGATACAGTCCAATGCATAGATTTTTTTATCTGATAGAACAAATTCTCTAAATTCTTTAAATATTTTCATTTTTTTTCAGATTGTGGCATTTGTATTGGGAATGCAAGGGGGATACACGAAATACCCATGTTTCCTCTGCAAATGGGATAGCCGAGCGGATGAGAAGCACTATGCACAGCGTGAATGGGCATCCAGAGAGAATTTTGAACCTGGGTCGCATAATGTCGTTTCAGTGCCCCTTGTACCACCAACAAAAATTTTGCTCCCACCACTTCATATTAAGCTGGGCTTGATGAAAAATTTCATCAAATCAATGAATAAGGAGGGTTCAGCATTCCGATATCTCGAGAGTAAATTTCCTCATATATCTGATGCTAAACTAAATGCTGGGGTTTTTGATGGTCCTCAAATTCGAACTTTGATCAAGGATACTCAGTTCGAAAACGCAATGACTCCAACTGAGAAGAATGCCTGGCAGGCATTCAAATCAGTTGTCACTGATTTTCTTGGCAAGCGTAGAAGTCCAGAATACGAGTCCGTTGTCGAAAACTTGATGGAAGCTTTCAAAGCTCATGGGTCGCGCATGTCCATAAAAATGCACTTTTTGTGGTCCCACTTGGACTATTTTCCTGAAAATTGCGGGGATTATAGTGAGGAACAGGGTGAACGATTTCACCAAGATATCAAAATAATGGAAGAGAGGTACCAGGGAAACTGGGATATCAATATGCTGGCGGACTATTGCTGGTGTTTGAAGCGAGACGTGCCCGAAGAAAAACAGACGGAAAGCCAAAAAAATTTCATTCCTTCCTCAATAAACTTTTTTCCATATTCATTGTATGAATAAAAGTATTTATTCACACAATGTTTTCATTTTTCACGAGTGTTCTTATAATATTACTCGTATCTACAGTGTTTAAGCTAAAAAAATCAATAAATTTGGGGATAAAATTGGACTTATAATAAATGGCCAATAGAGAAAAAACCTGACCTGATTGAGGAAAACCAATGTCATTTTCGAATTCAGCATGGTCGAATTATATAATGAGTTGAAAAAACCCTCACAGCAGACAAAAAAATTTCATATGCATACCAGTGTAATAGAATAACCTCAAGATAATGTGAAATAGTTTTAGAAATGTTGCAAAATATACGCGGTGACAGGTTCGCACAGGTTTTATCACGATACAGAATGATACAGAATGACGTAGGCTAATGTAGGCTCAGGCTAGTGTAGGATTAGGCTGATGAATATTTTCTCTGGTGCTTTTCATACAGTTACAACGCCACCCCTACGATATTACAGTAATTGAAAAAACATGGAGCCCACGAAAGAGCATATTCGACATGTGATACTGTATGAGTTTCATAAAGGATCTAACGCTAGTGAATCCGCAAGAAACATTCAAAGAGTTTATGGAAATGATGATGTGAGCGAATGGATATGTAGAAGATGGTTTGAGAAGTTCAGAAATGGAGACTTCAGTCTGAAAGATTATGAACGAACAGGACGACCAAATGAGTTAGATGAAGAGTTGCTGAAAACAACAGTGGAGGAAAACCCAACGGTAACTGTAAGAGAACTTGGCCTGCAACTCGGCGTTAGCCATATGACCATTCATCGTCATTTGAAGCTGTTAGGAAAAGTAGTGAAGGTTGGAAAATGGGTTCCGCATGATTTGTCACAAGCGAATCTTCAACATCGAATCGATATTTGCACATCACTGCATTCTCGGCAACTGCAGGCACCGTTTTTGAATCGGATCGTCACTGGGGATGAAAAATGGATCCTCTATAACAATATTAAGCGTCGACATCAGTGACTTAGCCGTAAAACAAAGCCTGAACCTCAGCCAAGGAATGGACCTCATCCAAAGAAAATTTTCTATGCGTTTGATGGGATATGCAAGGAATTATTCATTTTGAGCTTCTGCCAGATAACCAAACAATCACAACTGAAGTCTACTGCCAACAACTCCAACGATTGAAGATGGCATTAAAAGAAAAACGTCCTGCATTAATTAATCGCAGAGGTGTTCTATTCCACCAGGATAACGCGCACCCTCACACTGCTCGAGTCACCACTGCCCAATTGGAGGCATTTGGTTGGGAAAAAATGCCTCATCCACCTTATTCTCCGGACATCGCACCTTCAGACTACTATTTATTCAGAAGTCTGCAACACCACCTAGATGGACAAAAGTTGCAATTCAGGGAAGCTATCGAAAACGAAGTGATCGCTTTCTTTAACTCGAAACCAAGGGATTTCTTCGAACGTGGCATAAAAAACTTTTCTACAGGTGGGAGGAGGTTATAGAAAAAGAAGAGAATTATATTGATGATTAATTTGTCATTATGTCATTTAATTTTTGTTGTGAATAAACAAAATTCGAGCAGAATATATGTTACAACCACATATATATATAATATATATATATATATATATATATATATATATATACACAGTATTAATTGCAAACGACACCACACAGTATAATTAATGCAAAGAAAAGAACGACGCTTGTGCGGACACTCTTCTAATAAGCGTCGTTCTTTGCATATATATATATATATATATATATATATATATATATATATATATATATATATAAAACTGTGTGTGTCTGTGAGTGAGTGTGTGTAAAACTTCCCAAAGAAAATAAAATATATGTTAAGATGTACAAGTCTTTCGAAGAGATATCTACCCTCTTTCTTCAGGTCATAGTTTTTGATTAAAGACTGAAGAAGGGTAGATAATAGATATATCTTCGAAAGACTTGTCCATCTTGAAAAAAAATACCCTTTTTTCAGTGTGTGTGTGTGTGTGGGGGGAAGTTTACACTTTTATAGATTTAACACGTCAACAAAAGTAATGATTAGGATACATTAATTAAATTAATATTCAGAACATATAACATGAAAATGTTGTAAGAGAATTACAGACAAAAATGGCAAGAGCGACCTTGACTGGCCATGAATACTACATGTTTTTTTCTATTAAAATTAATATTATACACATTCATTGAATATCACAGATAAAATATATAAAATGTCTAAAAAATTAAATCCAAACTTGATTGAAGAGAATTAGTCACTAACTTTTTCACGTCATTAAAGTGAAGAGAAATCCCTTGACAGGGTTTGAAAAAAACAAAACAAGAAAACCCACATGGGGGATTTTTTTTCGGGGGGGTCGGTAATACGAATTAACTCCTGACAACTTCCCAAAATGATTTTCCTTTGAGAATTTATAACTGGTCTGAAAAATGTGTAATGCAAAAAAGGCAAATCTTTTTTGTGTGCATAATAATAACCGAAAAAACATTTGGCGTTAAAAAATCAAAGTTAAAAAAAAAAATTATTTAGCGGCAGCTTTTAGTATGTACACTGAGACCAGAATTTTCATCAAGAGTATTTAAGAGTATTTTGATGAGAGTATTTTCATCAAACTTCGATGTTTGATGAAATACTCTACGGGAAATTGATCCCATGAAAATAATTTGATCGAAGTGGATGGAGGAAATGTCAGTTAAATACCATTTCAGTTTATTTTCATTAACCGAGTGTAATTACATGCATATCAATTTTGTTAATCAGGAACAGATACTAACAGCAACTTAAGGTTTAAGATTAAATATATTAGAAATAAATTTACCCTACCACGATAAGATTTGAATCGATACCACTGAAGATTAAAAATTTGCCAGCCGTCACGTTGTCGGCTCGGTCATGAGATGTTAAGATATGCTGAGAGAGTTTTGTAAATATACTCTTTCGCATTGGTTTCAGTATGTATATTTTAATATGTATACCGTTTCATTTTATATATATATATATATATATATATATATATATATATATATATATATATACTATATATATATATATATACATATACATATATATATATACACACATTTAACTGCAATGACCACGCAGTATATTAATGTATAGAAACGACGTAAGTATAGAGGAGCGTTCTGCACACGAGGAAGAGAAATAACGAACAAATGAAAAATGAGGTAACCGCCCGGGAATCGAACCCAGGATCTTCCGATTGCCGGTCAGATATGCTATCCACTACACCACAGGCCTCGATCAGTCAGAAGTCGTAATTCTCCTACATAGGGCAGAAACCAATGCCTTGAGAGGGCACCCTCGCAAATCGTGAATATGTACATTTAACTGCAATGACCACGCAGTATATTAATGTATAGAAACGACGTAAGTATAGAGGAGCGTTCTGCACACGAGGAAGAGAAATAACGAACAAATGAAAAATGAGGTAACCGCCCGGGAATCGAACACAGGATCTTCCGATTGCCGGTCAGATATGCTATCCACTACACCACAGGCCTCGATCAATCAGAAGTCGTAATTCTCCTACATAGGGCAGAAACCAATGCCTTGAGAGGGCACCCTCGCAAATCGTGAATATGTACATTTAACTGCAATGATCACGCAGTATATTAATGTATAGAAACGACGTAAGTATAGAGGAGCGTTCTGCACACGAGGAAGAGAAATAACGAACAAATGAAAAATGAGGTAACCGCCCGGGAATCGAACCCAGGATCTTCCGATTGCCGGTCAGATATGCTATCCACTACACCACAGGCCTCGATCAGTCAGAAGTCGTTATTCTCCTACATAGGGCAGAAACCAATGCCTTGAGAGGGCACCCTCGGCAATCGGAAGATCCTGGGTTCGATTCCCGGGCGGTTACCTCATTTTTCATTTGTTCGTTATTTCTCTTCCTCGTGTGCAGAACGCTCCTCTATACTTACGTCGTTTCTATACATTAATATACTGCGTGGTCATTGCAGTTAAATGTACATATTCACGATTTGCGAGGGTGCCCTCTCAAGGCATTGGTTTCTGCCCTATGTAGGAGAATTACGACTTCTGACTGATCGAGGCCTGTGGTGTAGTGGATAGCATATCTGACCGGCAATCGGAAGATCCTGGGTTCGATTCCCGGGCGGTTACCTCATTTTTCATTTGTTCGTTATTTCTCTTCCTCGTGTGCAGAACGCTCCTCTATACTTACGTCGTTTCTATACATATATACATACATATATATGTATATATATATATATATATATATATATATATATATATATATATATATATATAAATGAAAGATAAATCATCAAGGGTCCCTCCTGAGTTAATGTTCATGATTTTAAGTACACATTAATTATGAAAAGTGTTTTGATGACTGACCGTTTATAATCTCAATGAAAATTCTTGTCTCAGTGTAATAAAGTGACATTTTGTAACTGTATCCACAAAACAACATTAAAGCGCATAACGATATATACGAGTGTATATATATATATATATATATATATATATATATATATATATACACACACACACACACACACACACACACACATATATATATATATACACAGTATATATATCACGTGAAACTGTATACCTACTTTTGGGCCACCCTGTATATGATGGAATCAGCGGCGGACTGAGCGGTCGGGCAATCGGGCATGGACCGAGAGCCCGGGCCATTAGGGGCCCGGCGGCCCGGACCGCACTCGTCATAAAACAGTGAGAGTGTTCTCATTTGGTTCAAGTGTCTAATCGAACTGTGATATGAAAAAAATCGGATTTCAAGGGGCCAGGCCCTCATTATGCCCGAGAGCCCAGATTACTGTCAGTCCGCCCCTGGATGGAATTAACCAAGATTGAGAATTCACTCTTCGAGTTCAGGAGATTAGATTCTTGAAATTTTCTCTCATATTGAAACATACAAAATTTCACAAATTCTGATACCATTAATATAATTAATAATCATTGAAGAGAGCCAGAAATTGGCAAAGCGCTCAGACCACGAACAAGTGCAGCCCATTTTTCTAATTCCTGTATTATTATTATCGGAATTCAAACCCTCGACCTCGCTACCTTCATTTCGTTTAGAGAGAAACGTTGTTATTCACTGAGTTACGGGCGCTGAATTCTGGTACCATTATTGCCATTCTGCACTGCAGTGGCGGCTGGTGACTAAAAATTGTAGGGGTGCTGTCTCTAAGAATGGGTTGAAATAATTACTGAAAAGGATGAGCATTGAGCAATGAGTAAAAGTTTCAAAAGTTATTCAAAAAGTTATTCAGTGAGCTCATCCTTATATTGTTCTTGATTATTTCAATTGTAAATAAAAAATTCAGGGGTACTGCAGTTCCGCAGTGCCTACCGACAAGCCGCCACTGTTCTGCAGCTATAATCATCCTTGATACTCCGTCTTGATGGCGGAGAGAATGTACGAGACAAAACTACAGATATTAAAACTATTTCTTTACGCTTTGTTATGAATTTTGTTTCGTGTAAAAAACCTTAAAAATGTTACTGTAACTTAGAATTTACTGGGAACGTTCATCTCTCTACTTTCATGTCTTTCAACCCTTCCATATTGTTCAAGGGAGGACGTTGGGAGCTCTTTCGTAAATTTGACTCGGCAGTAATGGTAAGTTACACATTTCATTGAAATAGCTCCAGTGAAGTTACGGAAGAACCTATCTGTATCTATTTGGTCGACGAAACATTTCGTCGAAATTTGAAAAACTTAACCTAACTTAATTTAACCCAAACGTATTGATTAAATGCCACGTCGAGAAGAAGTACGTTAGCCCGCATATATATGTATATGAAGCCCTCCTAGGGAGAAGTGGCTAAACACCAAAAGGAAAAACGCCAGGAAAAGCAGTTAAATGTTGTACCATTATGAAAGTGACACAACTTTTGAACTTTTGAACTTTTGAAGAGCATTTCAACATGAGACTAAACTGTAAATTCTGGACACCAGTCCTTTGTCGTTGTATAAAGTAAAGTAATTGTTTAAAAATTATTTTGTGAAACTTAAAACTAAAATAAGTGACTTGTTTGTGTTTTATAACCGTGAATTTTAAACACTTAATAGGCCTAGTTTATATGAGTAGTTATTTTGATACTTTACTGAAGTGAAAGTGACATTGTTATAATATTATGGCCATTTCCTATGGACATCTCCTAATCAGTTTGGCTTTAAAAGGTCCCACTCAACTGACCTGTGTATCTATGTACTTAAAGAAACAATATCTAAATACATTGACAGTAATTCAACCATTTATAGCTGTTTCCTTGATATAAGTAAGGCATATGATAGGTGAACCACAATATTTTATTTGCAAAACTAGAAGACAGGAAGGTTCCCATGTACATATTAAATTTATTGAAATTTTGGTATTCCCACCAATCTTTCACTGTTAGGTGGGGCAATGTACTATCCGAGTGTTTTGGCTCCTCTTGCGGGGTGAGACAAGGTTCCTTGCTCTCCCCTATGCTGTTTAATGTGTATATCGACGGATTAATTGCTTCATTTAATGAGGCAACTGTGGGATGTTGTATAGATAACGCAAGGATAAATAACTTAGTTTATGCCGATGATATGGTGTTAATAAGTCCTTCTGTTAAAGGTCTGGATCGGCTACTAAATGTCTGCGAAGTGTATTCGCAGAAACATGATATTCTTTTTAATGTTACAAAAACTAAGGTTATGCAATTTCATCCGAAAAGCTGTAATCAGCCAGCTGATATAAGGTTTAAAATGAATGGTGAAGTAATTGAGGAAGTACAAGAGTTTAAGTATTTGGGTCAAACTATTACCAGCTCCTTGAGTGATGACTCGGATATAAGAAAACAATCTCGAAGCCTGTGTGCTAAAGCGAATATGACCATAAGGAACTTTCGTTTCTGTACAAGTGAAGCTAAAGACACACTCTTTCGTACTTTCTGCAGTAATATATACGGACAGCAACTCTGGGTGAATTATAAAAAAGGTTCTGGCAGAACCCTAAATTTGCTGTACAACAGGTCTTTTAGACTCTTACATAAATTACCCCCGAGATGCTCAGCTTCGCAAATGTTTGCTACCCGCAATGTCCCGAGCTTCCCGGAGGTAACAAGACGTGCTCAACACAGTCTAATGCAGAGAATTAAAAATCAACCAACCCGATCATCCAAGCTATCCATGAGTCCTGCCATTTATCCTCTAAGCTATGGACTTTTTGGTACGAAAACGTCTGTCTGTAGCTCCACTTAACTTCGACAGTGCAGTATTATTTCTAATCAATTGTATATATTTCTATCCTTAGTGTATGAACTGTCATTGTATTAATAATATTTGTCATATGGACTATGGTCTGCCAATAAACTTTTACATTTCATTTCATTTCATTAGGTTACAATCTGAAATATATTACGGAAACAAACAATAAAGTTGTGTGAAAATTTAAAGTACTTGTGTTCACTAAACTTAGAAGTGTTGTAAAGTCAATATTTCTCTATGTTCAGCTTCCAAATTGAGTTTAAAGATCTTAAATACGTTCGATCGTGCAACACATGAGGAAAACCGGGCCCAAGGTCTCGACATCATTAGCCAGTATGGCACCTGAATTTTTCCTCGAACTCGACATTTGAATGAAATAGATTGAAATTTTATAAAACACACACACACACTGTATATATATATATATATCTGTATATATATATATATATATATATAATATATATATATATATATATATATATATATATATATATATATATATATATATATATATATATAAATGCACATATATATGTAATGCCTATCACAAAGTCTATTTCTAATATCACCTCTTCGTTTAATTTTCAATTAAATTAATTGAAACTTGTTCAATACACATCGTAACGATCTCTTCGTTAAATGGAATTATTTTGAACGAGCAGTGAGTGAACCATCAATTTTCATTCCCTCTATTGCTCAGCAACATTCTGTTGGTCACTCGCAAATTTATTTTTTCATTTATAGGAATCCTCTATAGTACATAAAACTCGTATATTTGTTCGACTTATTACGCACCCGTGGTTATTCTGGGCTATTTCATTAAAAAGAACCGTAGACAATGAAATACTTATTCGAGATAAGAAAATTCTCCTTCGTCCACCGTCTTATTTGTCCAGTCCTAGACGCGGAACGTAGTTTTATTCAAATGGAGAAACGAAAATTAGAGAAAGTAAAAAGAATAGAGAAGAGAAAAGCTGAAAAAGGAAGGAAGATGTCGTAAATATCATACGAGTAAGTCTCATACAAAGAAAATAGAAAATGTTCACCGAAGATAATTTAAGAATTACAAGAAACTATAATATAGAATTCATTTTCCATATTCTCAAAAAGATTTTGAATGTGATGTCACTTTTACTGAATGCCTCTGCAAATATCCCTCTATCTGTTACCTGCTTTTAATCCTTGCCGAATGTGTGTGTGTGTAATTAGCCAGATATATGTTGTTATAAAGAATAAAATGTAAAATTTGAATTTTTCGAAATTTTTCACAGAAATTTTTCAAATGTTTAAGAGATCCAAAGAAGGGCTTTCGAAACGCGAGGATGGGCTTTTGTGGGCCATAAAATATACCGACCATAAATAATATTTTTTATAAGGCAAAATATACATTCAACGCTCCAGATAGCATAAGTCAGAAAGTCCCCTGGCAAAGCTTTTTTCAGCACTTATAAAGTCGTATACGAATACCGTGTCCCACTGGGGATAACTACTTCACATTTAAGAAAATATGAATGTCAAGCGAATATCGTGCGTAAGAATGGTGCGCGGTTGCCTCTTGAATAAAAGGATTAATTAATATGAAAAACGTCTCTCTTTACAATAGAAGCTTCTTGATTGAGTACGCGCTAGTGAAAAAGACACCGCCAACAGAAATATATTTCCTTAGCAGAAATAAGTTGAATGATACATAATAGAAACGGAGAAATAGAGGGGCAACCACCTCACTTGGTCGAGACTAAGTAAAATGTGTTGTGATATATTTTTAGATGAATCTCAGTCACATTTATATTTATGAAAATGTATACAAAATATTCTTACATTTTATGATATTTAAAATGTGCTATTTATTTATAGTTTAGTTTATACTTTGTTTTTTTTACTTTAAAGGTTTATAAAGAATTAGTTTTAAACCTACAGTATTTACCGAGTATTTTGCACGTAGAAGGTCTGTTGACGAATTAAAATGGAACTTCAGTCATGTCTTCAGGATTTGATGCAACTGGAGACAGTTTAATTTCTTTGAGAAATGAAATTGATGCATAATTAAAGGGTAAATTAAGCTGTTAATCCTCTATCGACGTTGGGTCGAATACGTACCATTTCAAATACACGCATTCAGACTTAACCCTACAAAAACTCAAGGCGTTAAACGATTAATTAAAAAAGAAAAGAATCTTTTCGGTTTGAGGCACTGTGAAAAAAAACAAAAGAAAATATGGTGCTACTATAGCGTGATTCCTACCGGTGACTTCGATACTATAAGGTGATTCCTACCCGTTTTGGTTCGAAACTACAGTACTGTAGAGTGTGATTCCTATCCAAGGTATAAATGAAAATATAATAAATATAAAATGCTATTTATTATTTAATTTTATTTATTTAAAAAATAGTTTCGGTGCTACTATAGTATGTGGTCTACCTACGATTGGTTAGGTTTAGTCACGATATTTTCGTTAAAACTAACGAAAATATCATGACTAAACCTAAACAATCGTCAAGGGCGATGGACATTGGAATGTAAACAAGCAATTAGTAAACAAGGTAAGAAGCTATAATTAAAAGGTAGACCGCCGAATCGAGGTAGGAATCACGCTATAGTAGCACCGAAAATATTTGTAGGTAGAGAATGTATATATTTGTTAAGATAAGTACATTAGAGAAATATATCCTCTCCTAACCTAACCTAACTTCCTTACGTGTACCAGGTTTGTACCGAGACAATTCTAAAACATCCATTGAAAATCAGAGATTCAAACTGTACAACTGAAATATTTGATAAAATTTTACATTTCCCATTTTTCAATCTATTCTAGTTAAACTATTGCACATTTTTCCACCATAAAATGTATTTTCTTAACAAATATATACACTTTCTACCTAGAAATATTTTTTTCTGTTATTTTTTCACAGTGCTTCAAACCGAAAAGCCCTCAAAAGAATTCAGATATTAAAAGTTTAGAAGACTATATTCATTTACTGACAGTAGAGAGACACTGTTGATAAATACTAACTTAAATAGCGAGAAAGATATGAGTACAAGTCAATCGAATTGAGAGGTCTAAAATTTTGTCGATTCAGTAAGTGCATTTAAGAGTTAAATTATTTACTATTAAGATTTTACATATGTACAATTGTGGTCAAAACATTAGGAACATTTTTCAAAAAGCTGAGGCGGTTGTTAAGACAGGTTACATTTATCTGTGGCCAGCATCCGTAGTTCAGTAAGAAACGCCGTTTCCCTATAAGCAAAATGAAGACACTGAAGTCGGGGGCTCGAATACAGATGAGTAAATAAAGTAATGATGGGGCTGTTTAATCTCCTTCGCGACATCTAAGGTTATACGACGGAGGGGACCTACAGCTTAACGCGGGATCCAAACCACGGGTCCTGCTTAATCTGGGCGCGGAAGACGGTCTCCCATCCAACTATTACCTAGACCCAATGTCGCTTAACTTCGCTGACCGACGGGAAGCAGCGCTACGACATTGCATTGGCCACGATGCAGCCCGAAGAATCCAGATGATGGTAGTACTAATAATACAGGAGTTAGGGCAATGGGTCAGAGTTAGGGCAATGGGTCACATTAGATGGCCTGAGCGCTGTGCCAGTTTCTGAACTCTCTGAGTGATTATTACATTTGTCCTAACTTTATACAGTAAATTTTAGATATTTATAAATTATTACAGTTAAAGTAACTCATATTATTGAATTCTTTATTTAAGGTTGGTACTATTGCTTTATACGTTATACACAAATGCCAAACTCAGCACCTTATCGCAAAAAAAAAAAAAAAAAAAAAAAAGAGAGCCAAATATTTTCTTCGGCGAATGGATTTTGGTTGCCATGGGAACTGAGTACATTGAAAAGCAATAAAGAAATAGAGTCTATATATTTTCTAATATTTGGAGCAACAAAACTGCTGTCACCGAGTGTATATATACACAATATAATATATAATATATATATATATATATTATATATATATGAGAAAAAGAGTTTTACATCGAAGCAAAACTTAAAGCTTTCGACACTGTCACGTATGGTGAAATAATAATAGCCTATCATTCGGGAATATTTTCTTTTTCAAACAATACAGATTTGGAATTCTCATTCACCATAATACCGCAACAAAAGTGAAAAACTTTTCAAGGCATGTAGGATATTTTTCTCTGGCGCATCATTTTTATTAAAGCAACCAAAAATTCTTTTAAAATTATACAATACAGGTTGGCCCAAGATAAAGTAGCCTCATTGCGTTTTGTTTAAAGAAATAATGGGGCCGTGAAGCGTGAGCCACCCTGTACTATCATCTGTTAGTGATTAAAAATCTTCGCCCATTATTATTATTATTATTTCAAATATCTCTAATAATGGTAAACCTTTATTGATGCAAACGAACCTTTCTGAGAATATGTTTAGAAAGTTTTTTGTTATTTGTTTATTTGAGCGACTGCTAGCTCAGTGGTTATGGTGTCCGGCTCTGGGCAGTAAGGCTGTGAATTCGCTCCCAGCTGCTGGCATCGGGTGGGGGTTGGGTCAGCCACTCACTCTGTTTCTGCTGAGGATCAGGTGACCCTTGGAGCACACTTACCCAGATGTAATGGGAAACTGAGCTTCCTGGATACTCGCTTATTTATTACATCTTTGGCTTATTTACATCTTCAGCTAAGTTAAGCGACACTGGATCCAAGTAGCAATTGAGTGGGTGACCGACTCCCGCCGCGTTTAGATGATATAACGACCCGTGGTTCGGAATCCACATTAAGCTTTAGCTCCCTTACCTCATAAGTCGGTATCTGTTAGTACGAAAAGTAAGTCACGCAATTAACACTACTCATTCTATGGGTGTTAGTCTCATTTTGATAATGTAAATTGTGTGTGGAACTTACGATCAATGATTACGATAAAGCATTAATGATTATGATACTGATAATAATAATAATGATAATGATTAATGATAATGATTATGATAAAGCATTAATTATAATAAAGCATAAAGTCATTAAAAAGATTTTCAAAGTCTGATCGAAAGTAAGCAATCATCATACGCGTAGACAAACTAATTTATTTACTTTTGATAACTCTGTCAACTTAAAGATTTTGAGCTTTCTTCGAACAAAATTTTAAGATCTGAAAATTCACGTAATATGTAGTTAACTTTTGGGATATTATCTACATAATTTCTCAAAACATATTAAGGAGGTAACTTTCATTGACGAGAGAATTTGGTGCCTGAAAACTTCACTAGAAAATTTTCGTCGGGCAATTACGCTGTTAATCAAATTTGGTCAAGGATGGGAGGATACTTTGAGAGTAATATATTCTTATTTTAAATGCATATTTTATTTAATTTTTTAATTTTTAACCGAACTACGTGTTAAATGGATACATATTGCAAATGTGCAAATCATTTAATTATTTTATATTTACGTATGGTATTTCTCGCTATACAGTACATTAAAATTTTGTATCCGGTCAATAAAGTATTTAACCCTTTAACGCCGACCGTTGCCTTATGGCAACATGAACTTGCCAATCGATTTTGAGCCTTACGATCTGAATATTAGAGGTTGTTTTGGCTTGAAGAGGAAAAAAAAAAAATTTCATAATTCAGGCATGAAAAGGGTTAATACACTGAAGGATCTCATTTACAAAGTACAGGGTGTTTATAAAGTTCTTATCTATTTCAGTGAAAACGTAGCAAAAAGGGTAAAATTCAATCTATACTAAAATAAGAGAGCTGTCCGTCTGTCCGTCCGTCCGTCACACTTTCAGAAATTGTGAGAAAAAATTGTGAGAAAAAAATTCAGAAATTGTATTACGGGCGGCAATGTGAAGCTCAAGATTTTCATGACTGTTCTTTTCTGTAGTTTAGCCTGTCTGTCTGTGAAATTTATCCCGGGCAGTAATGGGGGAAGGGTGGGGGTGGGGTAATGGGGGATGGGTGGGGTAATGGGGAGGGGTGGGGGTAATGGGGGAGGGGGTTAGCCCCCAAGTTGCATGAATGGGGGTGAGGAGGTTTTGGGAGATACCAGATTCAGAAATGTTGACACAATGTGAAGCTCAAAATTTTCACGGCTGCGTTCTTTTCTGTAGTTTAGCCTGTCTAACCGTCAGCGAAGCGACGGGAACTGTACTAGTAACAATATAATAGAGGGCATACATTTAATGAATACTTAAGCATATGATTCTACATGAGCACCATCAGTATCTCTACAGAGTTCGAATCTGACAGCAGCATTGCGGAACACATTTTGGAGCATGACAGGGGTTATTTTTGTAACTGCTGTTACGATATGAGCACGTAAAAGTCCCAGGTTCATTCAGATGGCATTTTAAACACCGTCGTCTTTCAACAAGATGGGGCACCTTGTCATTACGCAAACATTGTTCGGGAGTACCTAAATGAACGATTTCCAAATCGGTGGATCGGACGTGGAGGCAACAGGCCTTGGGCGGCTCGATCTTCTGACCTAGCGCCCTTGGATTTCTTTGCATGGGGCTTTATCAAATCAAACGTCTATCAAACCAGGGTTACAGATCTGCAAGATTTACCTGCTCGTATCGTAACAGCAGTTACAAAAGTAACCCCTGTCATGCTCCAAAATGTGTTCCGCAATACTGCTGAGATTCAAATTCTGTAGAGATACTGATGGTATTCATGTATAATCATATGATTAAGTATTCATTAAATGTATGCCTTCTATTATAATGTTATTGAATTTTACCCTTTTTGCTACGTTTTCACTGAAATAGATAGGGATTTATAAACACCCTGTAGAGTAAATAAAAATGCGCAATATTATAAAATATAAAATACATGGCAATCAATAGGACAAAAAGAAGTGCATTTGGCTTTCATGGGATTGTTTAACCTACTCCGAAACATCTAAGGTCATATGACTGGGGGAGGGGGACTTACAGCGGTAAAATCCTATTTTAATATGGTAAGTTAAATTCCAAAAACGATGTTGTTTAATAATATTATGTACTATACTATCAAAATAGTATATCCAGTTTGATTAATGAAAATAAACGTTTTAGGAATCATTTTTGAATTTGCCGTATTAATCTAGGTTTGGGATTTAATTTATTGACTGCCCAGTTAGGTCAACTGTACGCCTTTGACGATTGGTTAGGTTAAGTCGTGATATTTTCGTTTAAACTAACCAGGCATTCAATCAGTTGACTTAACCGGGCATTCAATTAACCTAACCGGGCATTCAATCAACCTAACATAGTATAGTAATATTCGATGTGGATCGACAATTGTTGAACTTGCACGTGGTCGTCCAGCCATCTTTAATTGGATCACCTGAAGATCAGGGCCCCCAGCCTTCTTTAGTTAGCCTTATAAGGCTAACTAACGAAAATATCACGACCTAACCTAACCAATCGTAAGGTCAACTGTACGCCCTCGACGATTGGTTAGGTTAGGTCGTGATATTTTCGTTAGTTAGCTTTATAAGGCTAATTAACGAAGGCTGGGGGCCCTGATCTTCAGGTGATCCGAAATTTCTCCTATTCAAAATGTACTGATTATTAATAAAAAGTTAAAATAAGTTTAAAAAATATTAATTTCTCTCATTTCAATGGTGCCCATAGAACGGAAAAGGTCCATATATATATATATATATATATGATGAATAAAACCACGAAGGAAAGGAAACACAAAAAGGTGCTCAAGCGCTTTCGTCTAATGACATCCTCAGGAACACTGAAGTACATAAAAGGTTACGGCCTATATATAGGTTACAGAAAGAAAAAAAATAAATAAATAACATACATACACACCAACATATACATATATATATATATATATATATACACATACATATCTACACACATATACATATATATATATATATATATATATATATATATATATATATATATATGCAATAAACGGAGAAGTAAAAATAAAAATAAAAAATTAAAGATTAGAGGATTAACAAAGAGGCATACAGATTTGTAAGGAAAAATATCGATTTTTAGCACAAGATCAAATGAATTATAAAAATACAAATTTATACTGGAAATCTGCCCGGGTTTTAACACTTTGCCTTTTAGAGTCAAGTTTCGATATATATAAAAATAAAATGAAGATTAAAAGTTAATAAAGTAGCGTACAAGTTTACCAAAGATTTAGCGTCCTACCCTTTTTATCTAAATTTGTTTTGAAGGAATTCAAAACAACAGGATCGAGTTGAAAAAGACCTTTGCTTATGTTGAAGTTATTTGAAAGTTGGATAATGGCAGACTCAAGAATATTTCTATTGACAATGTTGCTAGAATGAAATAAAACTGAAGCATTATTCCAATCAATACAGTGGGATAACTCTGACAAATGGACAAAAAGGCCTCTGGACAACTGTCCTGTTCTAACGGAATATTGATGCTGTTTTATACGTGTGTGCAAATCCTTTCCCGTCTGACCTATGTAAAAGGAATCACATTGTTTACACCCAATTTTATAGATAATGCCTGAATTATTGGTACACTTTTACTCGGGACATGACACCCCCACTAAGAAGGCCATTTTTTCATCAATGTTTCTCCGCGCCCTTAGGATCGCCAGTCCGGAATACATCGATGCCGAATTGGAAAAAATCAACGGTATTGGAAGTGATCTGTGTTACCCATCTGCGTTTATGGAATCTTGTCTCAACAAGGCAAAACGAACTTTCTATCGTGTCAATAATAACACTCGTACTTTGTCAAAAAATATTTTAGTACTTACATTTTTCCCGGGCTTTTTAGGCATTGCTAATGAACTTAAACTTTTGGATATTAATGTAGTATTTTCATATAACAATATTGTGAAAAATATCATAGTAAAAAATAGCCCTACCAATAATTCAGGCATTATCTATAAAATTGGGTGTAAACAATGTGATTCCTTTTACATAGGTCAGACGGGAAAGGATTTGCACACACGTATAAAACAGCATCAATATTCCGTTAGAACAGGACAGTTGTCAGTAGGGTGGATCGATTTTACATTTGTTTCGATTTCCATATTCTAATAGAGACAAAAACTTGCGCATGCATGAGAAAATAGCCTCTGCTAAATCTTAGCTAAATAGGTAATCATCTTCTGTCCCCGGCAGAGCGATGAAAATCATATTTTAGTAGTCAAAAACGTATTTTTCTTATAATTTTTAAAATATTTCAATATGCATCAAAATTATTCCTAATAACTATAAAGTCGATGAAAAAGACCTCATATGATCGTTTTTCCAAGCGCGTTGTCCTACGTTAATATCTTTTGCCCCCGGCAACAACGTCAAATGTTGAAAAAATAGGTAATTTATATACATATTTTCAGATCGGCTCTTTGTCTTAAATAATGCATTTATATATTTCCCATAGCATTTATATCGTTGCTTAGGCATGAAATAACACACACGCAAAATCTCAGTACATGGGGCATTTCACTCCTGCATCAGGTTCTGCCACTGCAATAACATCAGGTATCATCAACTTTCTAGAGACTAACAACATTAGCACGGACGACATTGTGGCTATCGGCTGTGATGGTACCGCAGTGAACACGGGTCGAAAGGGTGGAGCCATTCGTATGATTGAAATGAAACTACAAAGGCCAGTTCAGTGGATCATATGCCTATTACACGGTAATGAATTATCACTGCGACACCTCATTCAAGACTTGGACGGCAAAACAACTGGGCCAATGGGCTTTACTGGACCAGTTGGAAAACAACTGAACGACTGCGAAAAACTTCCAATTACAGAATTCGATGCCATTCCATCTCCCGACATTGACATAGATGATGCCGAGTTGAGCACTAACCAAAAATATTTGTTAGGCATCTACAGAGCAGTGTCGAGCGGTAGCTGCTCTTCAGCTCTCGCGGCTCGAAATCCAGGTAAGATGGCGCATTCCAGGTGGCTGACAACAGCAAATAGATTTCTGCGCCTCTATGTTTCAACCAGTGAACCCTCCAGCACCTTCAACGAAATTGTGCGATTCATTATGACAGTTTACGCACCAATTTGGTTTAAGATAAAGAAAAACTCCAGTTTCACTGAGGGCGCAAAACATTTTTTCGAAATGATGCGTCTCTCTCAGACCATGCCTCAAAGATCTAAGACAATCGCCAACAAAGTCCTCCGTAGAAATTCTTTCTTTGCTCACCCAGAAAATATTTTGATCTCCATGCTACATGCCGATGAGCAACACATAAGAGAATTGGGATGGAGAAGAATATTAAAAGCACGATCAAAACAATCACCAGCGGGGAAATTCGAGCCTTCGCCATGCCTGAGCTGCTCTACGATAGTCAAAACTATTACGAAATGATCAACTGGCAAACGGCTGAGGTGACCGAACCCCCGTTACAAAAACAATACCTGATACCCGAATAAAAGAGTTTGTTGAGACGGGAGACCAGCCTGATGGACTGATCCCACTATTCCCTTGTCACTCAAGCGGTCGAGAGACTCATCAAATTAGTAACCGAAGCCTCTGCCAGTGTAAGTGGAATAGAAGAGAGGGACGGATTCATCCGCTCCCGTCTTCACTCCGGAACAAAAATTCCACGATTTGATTCTAAGAAAGATTACCGTATGTAAATCGACATGCAGCCAAAGGAAGGTTGGGGTTGGGGCTGGATAGGGTGGAACTCGACGTACAGCCACCTCCTCGTGGTGAGTTCTGGGTTGCTAATTTTATAAAATTAGCAAGCGAGGAGCTGTACTTAGTACTTATCGTACTTATAACATCGCATTAACGTAATTATAATCCACATTTAGACTTTTCTCGGGGACAGAAGATATTATTACTCTAGAGTCATAAAATTTTGCGTGTGTGTTATTTCATGCCTAAGCAACGATATAAATGCTATGGGAAATATATAAATGCATTATTTAAGACAAAGAGCCGATCTGAAAATATGTATATAATTACCTATTTTTTCAACATTTGACGTTGTTGCCGGGGGCAAAAGATATTAACGTAGGACAACGCGCTTGGAAAAACGATCATATGAGGTCTTTTTCATCGACTTTATAGTTATTAGGAATAATTTTGATGCATATTGAAATATTGTAAAAATTATAAGAAAAATACGTTTTTGACTACTAAAATATGATTTTCATCGCTCTGCCGGGGGCAGAAGATGATTACCTATTAAGCTAAGATTTTGCAGAGGCTATTCTCCATGCATGCGCAAGTTTTTGTCTCTATTAGAATATGGAAATCGAAACAAATGTAAAATCGATCCACCCTATTGTCATTGCTCTTTTTGTCCATTTGTCAGAGTTATCCCACTGTATTGATTGGAATAATGCTTCAGTTTTATTTCATTCTAGGAACATTGTCAATAGAAATATTCTTGAGTCTGCCATTATCCAACTTTCAAATAACTTCAACATAAGCAAAGGTCTTTTTCAACTCGATCCTGTTGTTTTGAATTCCTTCAAAACAAATTTAGATAAAAAGGGTAGGACGCTAAATCTTTGGTAAACTTGTACGCTACTTTATTAACTTTTAATCTTCATTTTATTTTTATATATATCGAAACTTGACTCTAAAAGGCAAAGTGTTAAAACCCGGGCAGATTTCCAGTATAAATTTGTACTTTTATAATTCATTTGATCTTGTGCTAAAAATCGATATTTTTCCTTACAAATCTGTATGCCTCTTTGTTAATCCTCTAATCTTTAATTTTTAATTTTATTTTTACTTCTCCGTTTATTGTATATATATATATATATATATATATATATATGTGTGTGTGTAGATATGTATGTGATATATATATATATATATATATATATTATATATATGTATATGTTGGTGTGTATGTATGTTATTTATTTTTTTTTCTTTCTGTAACCTATATATAGGCTGTAACCTTTTATGTACTTTAGTGTTCCTGAGGATGTCATTAGACGAAAGCGCTTGAGCACCTTTTTGTGTTCCTTTCCTTCGTGGTTTTATTCATCATAAATATTTTTCACGTGTTACTTTCGTGAAATATTTTTCATATATATATATATATATGTATATATATATATGATGAAACAAATGTAAAATCGATCCACCCTATTGTCCATTGCTCTTTTTGTCCATTTGTCAGAGTTATCCCACTGTATTGATTGGAATAATGCTTCAGTTTTGTTTCATTCTTGGAACATTATCAATAGAAATATTCTTGAGTCTGCCATTATCCAACTTTCAAATAACTTAACATAAGCAAAGGTCTTTTTCAACTCGATCCTGTTGTTTTGAATTCCTTCAAAACAAATTTAGATAAAAAGGGTAGGACGCTAAATCTTTGGTAAACTTGTACGCTACTTTATTAACTTTTAATCTTCATTTTATTTTTATATATATCGAAACTTGACTCTAAAAGGCAAAGTGTTAAAACCCGGGCAGATTTCCAGTATAAATTTGTATTTTTATAATTCATTTGATCTTGTGCTAAAAATCGATAATTTTCATATATATATATATATATATATATATACACACACACACACACATATATATATATATATATATATATATATATATATATATATATATATATATATAAAAGATCACTTTAAACTGTCGTAATAGCCTCTTCTCAAACAGCTAATTTTCGGCCTATAGTTATTTTTAGAAACTATTATAGTTTATTTTAATATTAAGAGACTTCATTCAGTTTGTTTTAAGAATGTAATTACAAAACAACTAAAATTGAGACGTCACTCTTTCGCACCATTCGCAACAACTTCACCTAAATATACACTGAAGAGAAACTTATACAAAACTTACTCGAGACTAGTCCAATTCAATAACGAGTTTACTTTTAAACAATCTGCAGTAGACTTTACAATGGACCAACATTAAATGTTTGGGTTCGAAGTAAAATAGAGTAAAATTAATTTCACAAAATGCTTACCACAAACTTTACTTTCGGAATAACTTACGAAATTTCCTTTCTTTTCCGTTGTTTTATAAATCATTCATTTTAACACTTTATCCGAACACTTTCAATTTACTTTTGTTTCAAAATCTCTTCACACTCTTGTATTTAGATACTCCTCCCTAATTTGATGCAATATTTTTTTCTCTATGACGTTTCAACTAAATGATATATATATATATATATATATTATAATATACAGGGTGGGCGGAAAGTAGCTCCCTATTTTGGATTGGTAAAAAAATACGTATATTATTCATTTATTTCAGAAAAAATAATATGAAAAGGTAGGCATACATGGTAGGTTTTCTCTAAAATTCAATGTGGGCTCCAACTCTTTCCACCAGCTTCTGGAGCCGCCCAGGAATGGCGTCCACTGACTTTAGCAGGAACTCCGGCGGGATGGAGGACATGACTTCCCGAATTCGGTCCTCCAGTTCTTCCAATGTCCTCGGTTTGGTGCGGTAGACTCATCGTTTACCCACCCCAAAGAAAAGAAGTCGCACGGTTACCGCTGAAAACGGCAGAATCGGTTCAGTGTAACGGTGGGTGTGGTATGACCTCATATCAGGTTGTGGGCCCGTTCCTTCTGCGCAACACCATGAATGCTGAGCGGTACCTTGCTATGTTGCGAAACGAGGTCTGGCCGGTTGTCAGCACATGGGAGAACATCGACGATCTGATATTTATGCAAGATGGCGCCCCTCCGCACTTCGCTCTTGTTGTCCGTGAGTGGCTGGATGCCCACTTCCCTGGGCGTTGGATGGGTCGTCGTGGTCCACATCAATGGCCAGCCAGGAGCCACGACTTGACACCGTGCGACTTCTTTCTTTGGGGGTGGGTAAAGGAAGAAGTCTACCGCACCAAACCGAGGACATTGGAAGAACTGGAGGACCGAATTCGGGAAGTCATGTCCTCCATCCCGCCGGAGTTCCTGCTAAAGTCAGTGGACGCCATTCCTGGGCGGCTCCAGAAGCTGGTGGAAAGAGTTGGAGCCCACATTGAATTTTAGAGAAAACCTACCATGTATGCCTACCTTTTCATATTATTTCTTCTGAAATAAATGGATAATATACGTATTTTTTTACCAATCCAAAATAGGGAGCTACTTTCCGCCCACCCTGTATATATATATATATATATATATATATATATGGGAATGAACTCAGAATGGTTCCCTGAGTTTTTTATGATACATACAAACCAACCGTGCATGGAACAAGGAACTCTTCTGGGATAATTAAATCCACTATAGTCCGAATAAGTAATGGTAAATGACAAATACCATAGTTTTTCTTTTTCATGATGCGAGCCCGACGTGGGCAACGGGTCCCTCGCAAAAAAAAACTATGGTATTTGTCATCTACCATTACTTATTCGGACTATAGTGGATTTAATTATCCCAGAAGAGTTCCTTGTTCCATGCACGGTTTGTGTGTATCATATATAATATATATATATGTATATATAATATATATAATATATATATATATATATATATATATATATATATATATATATATATATATGTGTGTGTGTGTGGTGTTGTGTGTGTGTGCCTAATAAGTACGGGGTAGGGACATAATTTTATGGATATATAGACAAGTGTGTGGGTATGTGGGTGAACGGGGTGTGAACGTATATGACTGTAAGTATGGACATACGTATGTGTATGTAAATATGATATATGGTATGGTGTATATACAGTATATGGCAGTATTATACTGTAGAGTATCGTGACGAATGGATTTATTTTTCTCTTTAATTTACGTTATTTTTACTCATTTCTGTTGCTTCGCACACAAATTCTGAATATTTTCAGGTCATCCCATAAGTAATGCCGTTTTTTAGATCGGAATTTGAAGGACAAAAAAAACTCAACTGAAACTTTTTAATGTAGTATATTTTCCATCGGAATCATTGACACTCTGCCAACGTCCAACAAGCTTTTCAATGCCATGTTTAAAAATTCAGGCGGTTTTGAGGCAAAAAACGTACAAAGACTGTGTGCAGGTCATCTAAAGAAGTATACTGTTTCTCGTCAAGATAGTTTTGCAGACTCCTGAAGAGATGATAATCTGAAGGCGCAAGGTCTGGAGAATATGGAGGATGTGGAAGTTTTTCTCACCCAAGCTCCTCAATTTTTGCAGAAGTGATCCGAGCGGTATGAGGACGTGCGTTGTCGTGGTGGAACACGATTCATTTCCGATAAACCAAAGAAGATCTCTTTTTTTTAGTGCAGTGTTCAATCGATCCAGTTGTTGACAGTAGACTTGAGCGGTGATTGTTTGGTTGTGTGGTAAGGTTTCAAAGTGTATACACCACCTTTATCCCACCAAACACTAAGCAACACCTTCCGAGGGTGAAGATTTGGTTTTGGCTGTGTGGTGTCACTGGTTCTCCGGCACAAGCTCACTGTCGACGGCGCTTAACATTCTGGTACAGTATCCACTTTTCATCACCAGTCACTAAACGGTGCAAAAAACGGATCTGGAGTTCACGGGAATGAAGAGCTGTGCTAATGTTCACCCGCACCCTCAAAATTGTCGACCGACAATTCATGTGGCACCCATTTCCTAACTTAGGTACTTTCCCGATTGTTGCAAATGTCGATGGAGGTGGACGGGGATGAATTGAGTTCTGGCCAATTCTTCGACAGTTGTGAACAGTCTTCTTCAAGTGCGGCTAACAGCAGGTCATCATCAAACTCGGCAGGGCGTCCAGAGCGTGCTGCATCTGTCAAACAGCAGTCACCATTCCTAAACTTTTGAAACCATTTTTGACATTTCCTCACATGCAGAATATCGTTGCCATAAACGTCCTGAATGTTTCGCGTTGCTTCAGTAGCACTATTCCCTTTTTTGAACTCGTAAAGCATTATATGCCTGATATGCTCTTCTGATACCGCCATGTTTATAAGGGGTTCACATAAAGCAAAACACACGTCTTCACTGGTCGAGGTCTGTAAAGTATGTAGCGAAACACGATAGATCTCCTCTTAGATAAAACCTTCTGAAAATTTATGCTTAAACCGAGTAGGACTAGTTTAAACTTAATCTATCGTAAAAAACGACATTACTTATGGGATGACCTGATATTTAACGACACTGTATCATGCGGACGACGTTTTGAATGAAACGAGATTTCCGAATGACGACATTTTTCACTATTTGCAGATTTATTTAATTAACTTTGAAAACCGGTGAATTAGCGGGAAAAGGCGGACGAGTAAGGTATTTAGTCGGGTTTAATCGAGTAAAACTGAATAAGGACGATTTAAGTTATAAAAATTAGGTCTTTAATGGAGTGATTTGATGGAGAGAGAAATAAGATATTATACAAATATTAAAATCATAGCGATTTAAGTACGCAAGTCTGTATAAAATGGAAGGGTTAAGACTGCAAATGTCTGTTTTATGGCCCAGTTTGTGTAGAGCAAGCCCGAGGTGATATAAATGTATCTGTGATTAAAAACAGGTATATTTGCGTCGCCTTAGGGAGGGAACATAGACACTACTGAAGAATCATGCACTGGGACTGATAATAACTAGAAGTGTCCGCAGTACTGACGAAACTTACGTGAAACAATGGATACAGATTTGGATATTCTTTGAACTACAATAACGCAAAGCATTGATAGATAGATAGATAGATAGATAGATAGACAGACTTGGTGATGTCAAGCAGGTATTGTATTTAAATTATTATTACTGTTTCTTCTCTCCTCCATCAAACTCTGCATTTCAGCATTTCATTCATGTACGTATTTGTATGTTCATGTACATGCATTTATTTGCGCGCACACACCATTCGCATGACGTCGCAACACTCTCCTCCATCAGTTTTTTATATTTTAATTTATTACAAAGCATAATTTATATAATTATTACTTTCATCATTATTTATCAATTTTAATATTTATATTCTCTCTCTCTCTCTCTCTCTCTCTCTCTCTCTCTTTATCACTTTATGTTATTTATGAGGGTTTGAACGACGGTTCAGGATCTACCTGCGGTTGACCCCTCTGCAGCATTCCGCCTCACTTGCGAGATTTGATGAAGGAGGGAATTGCTTTCCGATCTCCTCCTGCACAGGAATCTGTCCAGCTGGTTCTTGAATATATATATATATATATATATATATATATATATAGGGTGTTCGGAAAGTCACTGTGCACTTATATAATTAATGTTAATTAATGAAGAACCGACAAAGGTGTTTCAAAATAAAATAAGACGGGTCCAGGCCTGTATTGCTGTTAAAGGACATCACTTTCAACACCTTTTATAAGTTCTGATGGTCCCATCCATAACCTCTATCATATATGCATACTATTGTATGGTATTAAATAAATATAAGTGCACAGTGACTTTCCGAACACCCTGTATATATATATATATATATATATATATATATATATTATATATATATATATATAGAGAGAGAGAGAGAGAGAGAGAGAGAGAGAGAGAGAGAGAGAGAGAGAGATAAGCTGACAAGTAGAAGATTCGAGAAAGCAGTTGCCAAAACGTTTTTACTCATAGAATAGTAAATAGCTGGAATAGAAGTAATTAGTAGCACGTCTATGAACATGTTTAAAAATCGATTAGACGCATATGTTGATAAATTGGGTATAGTTTAAGGTAGTAAAATTAAGGTTTTTGTGGTTCGGAATCCACGTAAAATTGTATGTCCCCTCCGCCACCACGAAGGACATGCGCAATAGGGTGGATCGATTTTACATATTTTTCGATTTCCATATTCTAATAGAGACAAAAACTTGCGCATGCATGAGAAAATAGCCTCTGCAAAATCTTAGCTTAATAGGTAATCATCTTCTGCCCCCGGCAGAGTGATGAAAATCATATTTTAGTAGTCAAAAACGTATTTTTCTTATAATTTTTAAAATATTTCAATATGCATCAAAATTATTCCTAATAACTATAAAGTCGATGAAAAAGACCTCATATGATCGTTTTTCCAAGCGCGTTGTCCTACGTTAATATCTTTTGCCCCCGGCAACAACGTCAAATGTTGAAAAAATAGGTAATTTATATATATATTTTCAGATCGGCTCTTTGTCTTAAATAATGCATTTATATAATTCCCATAGCATTTATATCGTTGCTTAGGCATGAAATAACACACGCAAAATTTTATGACTCTAGGCTAGGGTTTAAAGGTCATCTCTGGTGAGTGCTGCCAGCAGCAGCTGCCACTGACGCGCCAGTACGCACTGCGCAGTTCCCTCAGTTGCCTTTTGACAGCGTCGAAGGCAGGTGTGTATTTTGCAGCTGGTCCTCGAGTCCTCAGTGTGTGTGTGTGTGTGTGTGTGTGTGTGTGTGGCTCCTCACTCAGAGTCCTCAGTGTGCTCAATCTCTCTGCTCATATCCTTGTTTGTTTTTTCTCATAACTCTGTTTTTTTCGATTTTATTGCGTAACAGAACAATACATTATTCTTTAATCTTTACAGGATGGCTACCGCTACAACTAGAAGATCGGTTACGTGTTCAATATTTGGTGCTGGGAAAGATTTGAATTTGCGATGTTTTCCCACATGTGAAGATGTGATGCAATACTACCATCATGTGAGAACTGAGTTGAGATCATCAAAGAAGGAACCTCCATTCAAAGACATCGCCGCTGTGGTCACGGAGAGACTGGAATACTTGTGGAAATTAGCTTCCATTCCAACAGTTTCGACAGCACGGATAAATCAAATGTTGAAAAGTTATCGTGATAAAATGGCTAACATCATCAAATCACTGAACGCGAAAAAGAAGAACGAATCGTTACAGAAAAATCTTGAGGCCTTCAAGAAATCAACTAAGACCACCTTATTTGACATATCGGCTTGTAAATGCCCTGATTTGACAAAATGCAGCTGCCCTCGTGAACGACGAGTACCACTGAAAGAGCAACAGTTTTTACTCGACCAAAGAAGTGATCGCAAAATGGCAATAGGAACTTTGGATGTTGAAACAACAAATAAAAACGAGATGACTCTTGCAAGAAGAGTGGCGATATTGAAACAAGAAGGAATAGCAGAACATCAAGAGCCGTCGACTAGTAAACGACAAGAAACTTCTCAAGAACAACCTTCTTCGTCAGCCTCTAGTGAAACCGAGGATACATCTATAGAATCATCGTCATCGTATGAACTAACACCGAGAGATAAACATGACATGAAGGAAAAAACACGAATGAAACTCCAGGTACTTGCTGAAGCTTGTGATCGTACGGGCGTCTCAGACAGAGCTGCTTCATTTATTGCTTCTTCGTTGTTAGAGGATGTTGGCTGGATACGAGAAGATGATGTCAGTTCAGTGATTGATCGAAATAAGATAAGAAGAGCCAGAAAAAGAGTTCGTTCTGAGCATCAGCAAGATGACAAGATCACGCTACCATTACAGGGCATTTTCTTTGACGGACGTAAAGATAAAACAATGACACAAGAAGAAATAGACAATGTGAAGCATAGAAGGACTGTGGTAGAAGAGCATATAGTTTTAGTTCAAGAACCAGAATCCTAGTACATGGGGCATTTCACTCCTGCATCAGGTTCTGCCACTGCAATAACATCAGGTATCATCAACTTTCTAGAGACTAACAATATTAGCACGGACGACATTGTGGCTATCAGCTGTGATGGTACCGCAGTGAACACGGGTCGAAAGGGTGGAGCCATTCGTATGATTGAAATGAAACTACAAAGGCTAGTTCAGTGGATCATATGCCTATTACACGGTTATGAATTATCACTGCGACACCTCATTCAAGACTTGGACGGCAAAACAACTGGGCCAATGGGCTTTACTGGACCAGTTGGAAAACAACTGAACGACTGCGAAAAACTTCGAATTACAGAATTCGATGCCATTCCATCTCCCGACATTGACATAGATGATGCCGAGTTGAGCACTGACCAAAAATATTTGTTAGGCATCTACAGAGCAGTGTCGAGCGGTAGCTGCTCTTCAGCTCTCGCGGCTCGAAATCCAGGTAAGATGGCGCATTCCAGGTGGCTGACAACAGCAAATAGATTTCTGCGCCTCTATGTTTCAACCAGTGAACCCTCCAGCACCTTCAACGAAATTGTGCGATTCATTATGACAGTTTACGCACCAATTTGGTTTAAGATAAAGAAAAACTCCAGTTTCACTGAGGGCGCAAAACATTTTTTCGAAATGATGCGTCTCTCTCAGACCATGCCTCAAAGATCTAAGACAATCGCCAACAAAGTCCTCCGTAGAAATTCTTTCTTTGCTCACCCAGAAAATTTTTGATCTCCATGCTACATGCCGATGAGCAACACATAAGAGAATTGGGATGGAGAAGAATATTAAAAGCACGATCAAAACAATCACCAGCGGGGGAAATTCGAGCCTTCGCCATGCCTGAGCTGCTCTACGATAGTCAAAACTATTACGAAATGATCAACTGGCAAACGGCTGAGGTGACCGAACTCCCCGTTTCAAAAACAATACCTGATACCCGAATAAAAGAGTTTGTTGAGACGGGAGACCAGCCTGATGGACTGATCCCACTATTCCCTTGTCATACTCAAGTGGTCGAGAGACTCATCAAATTAGTAACCGAAGCCTCTGCCAGTGTAAGTGGAATAGAAGAGAGGGACGGATTCATCCGCTCCCGTCTTCACTCCCGAACAAAAATTCCACGATTTGATTCTAAGAAAGATTACCGTATGTAAATCGACATGCAGCCAAAGGAAGGGTGGTTGGGGATGGATAGGGTGGAACTCGACGTACAGCCACCTCCTCGTGGTGAGTTCTGGGTTGCTAATTTTATAAAATTAGCAAGCGAGGAGTTGTACTTAGTACTTATCGTATTTATAACATCGCATTAACGTAATTATAATCCACATTTAGACTTTTCTCGGGGACAGAAGATATTACTCTAGAGTCATAAAATTTTGCGTGTGTTATTTCATGCCTAAGCAACGATATAAATGCTATGGGAAATATATAAATGCATTATTTAAGACAAAGAGCCGATCTGAAAATATGTATATAAATTACCTATTTTTTCAACATTTGACGTTGTTGCCGGGGGCAAAAGATATTAACGTAGGACAACGCGCTTGGAAAAACGATCATATGAGGTCTTTTGATGCATATTGAATATTTTAAAAATTATAAGAAAAATACATTTTTGACTACTAAAATATGATTTTCATCGCTCTGCCGGGGGCAGAAGATGATTACCTATTAAGCTAAGATTTTGCAGAGGCTATTTTCACATGCATGCGCAAGTGTTTGTCTCTATTAGAATATGGAAATCGAAAAAAATGTAAAATCGATCCACCCTAATGCGCAATGCACAATTACAAACACATTTAGGTAGACCAGCCATAAGTACTGTAGATCCTAGGGTCTTTGTTGGTCTGAAACATTATAACATTATGACATTATAACATATATACAGTATATAGCCTACACACACTCGTGTGTATATATATATGAGAGAGGGGGTAAATATAAAATTTTATGAATGATAGTGAACTTAATAATTATATGAATAATTTATATACTATATATATATATATATTAGGGTGGTCCAAATCCATAGGGGGAAATTTCAAAATTGTCTTAGATAGTCTCCACAAGTGTGGCTTTTGTTCATTTAGTGTCCACATGGTCTGTGCAAAATTGCAGCGTGATTGGTGAATATTTAGAGGTCGCCCCACTCTGAATATATATTATTTAATGTACTTTTCTTCCGTAGGTCCGATGGCTCAAACTCGATCAATTCCAAAAGTTTGGCTTCTAGGGATGGCAACTGGAACTTTATCCACGTCAAGGCTCCCTACATGCCTTGACGCCCTCCTCTTGGGGCAATACCACCACATCAATCAAAAGCAAACCACCTCCGACAGTCTGAACCAGGCATGCCAGAGGGTGATTGAAGTCTGGACCCGAGCGCGGATCCCAACTCAACGGATCGACTCCTGTGTCCGTAAGCTTTCAAAGCTTTTAGACCGCTACAAAACACTCAAGAAGCACAGGACCAGGCAACGTGCCAGCGATAGAATGAATGAAGACATCTTCAAAGCGGACATCCAGGAACTGTTTGACATCGCAACCAGTGATGCCATGAGCACAATCGTCAACGTTGAGGACCGAAATTTCCTGTCCATGCAGCGCAAGGACGTCAATTCTTGCAGCATGGCTGGCAATGATAAGGAAACGACTACACAAGAGGACAGAAAGCGATCCAGAATGGAGAAGGAAGCCAAGAGGAAGGCAAGGCATGAAGCAACACAGAAAGATTTGGAAGAAGCAGGAGTGTCATCAATTGATCTTTCCTCTTCTTCTTCTTCCCTTTTTTCGCAAGACGACGACGACTATAGACCATCGGTTCCGATTCCTTCTTCGTCTGAAGCTCCGGCACCAAAGCGTCCCAAGAACAAGGTTACGAACATTTTCCAATCTCCAGAAGTCATTGGAGCAATGGATCGCACCAATCTTTCTGACCGGAATGCTGTTTTCGTAACTGCTGTATTACAGGCCGCGGGGCATGATCTGTCTGGGATGACGTGCTCTCGGAGCTCTATTCATCGCTACAGAGAAAGTGGGCGAGAACAGGCAGCTCGAGAAGACCTAGAATCATTCTCTCTAGAAGACCCTGTCCTTCTCCATTGGGACGGAAAGCTTCTCCCCGGCATTGAAGGGAAGAAGACGAATGTGCATCGGATAGCAATCCTTATAACATTCAATGGACAGGAAAAGCTGCTTGGTGTCCAAAGATGAAACAAGGAACTGGAGAAGCACAGGCCCAGGCATGCCTTCAAACTATGAAATTATGGAACGTGGAACAGCATGTGAGAGGTCTCGTCTTCGATACCACTGCGTCAAACACGGGTTTACATCGCGGAGCCTGTGTCAGGATTGAAGAAGCATTGGGTCACGAGCTAGTTTGGATCGGTTGTCGACATCATATACTTGAAGTCGTACTTGCTGATGTCTTTGCCTCAATATTTGGCTCAACAGGAAGTCCTGAAACAGGCCTTTTAAGCGATTTCAAAAGGAATGCCATCTCTCCCACGAAGCATTTGTCTCAGCATCGGACAGCTTGTTCGAGAACCCTCAACTCCAAGAGATGAGAAAAGAGATGCTCACTTACTTACCTAACGCTCTTCAGGCAAGCCAACCTCGTGACGACTACAAGGAGTTCCTTGAACTATCTTTGCTCTTCCTGGGGGGAAAGACTGGTGGTCAACTCTTTATCCGAGCTCCGGGTCCCATGCACCACGCGAGATGGATGGCGAAGGCGATTTATGCGCTCAAAAATCTACCTCTTTCACTATCAATTCAAGTTCACAGCACGCGAAGAACGAAACGTGACTCAGCTGGCTTTATTGTCAGTCTGATTTACGTCAAGTACTGGCATGAAGCGCCAATGGGGACACAAGCTCCTCTCAATGATCTCAAAATGCTGCATCTTCTGGAAAAATATCCACACGGAGGAGCTGCACAAGCGGCGAAGACAGCTCTAAGACGCCACCTGTGGTACTTGTCGGAGCATCTGATTGGACTGGCCTTCTTCGATAATAGGATCGATCCTGATACCAAAAGGAGAATGGTTCAACACCTCCAACATCCCCAAAAGAATGACTGCCCCCGACGAATCGACATGGCGGAAGCTGGTGTTGAAAATGATGTGGCATCCTTCTTCACGAAAAGGACATTGACCCTCTTTGATGCCTTGAAAGTTGGAGGTAAGGAGGAAGCGCGCCAGTTACTTCAAAAAGATCCACGGGAATGGCCAAATGACAAGAACTACAGGGAACTTAGAGATCGCGCCTTGAAGATGAAAGTCGTCAATGATGCTGCCGAGCGAGGTATTGCACTCGCACAACGCTACAATGACACTTTGACACGAAACGAGGACCAGAAGCAGTACCTCCTACAACTCGTAGCCGCCCACCGAAAACAGATACCAATACCATCCAAGGCGACTCTGATGCAGAAGAAATAATGAAGATACACCCATTATCATGTCCTATTGTCTTACTGTTTTCTTTCATATTCTTTGAGAACCAAAAAAAATTTAGTTATTCAGTTGTCTATATATTTTCCCAAATTTTCAAAAAGGGGGCAAGTGGGGCGACCCCTAAATATTAACCGAATAACGTGAAACTTTGCACAAATACTGTCCACACCAAGAGGCATAAAACCAACCTTGTGGAGAGAACTTAGTCGATGCTTTAACCTTTTGGACCACCTACTATATATATATATATACTGTATATATATATATATATATATATATATATATATATATATATATATATATATATATATTAGCAATAATAGGAATTGAGATGTCGAGAGAGACATAAATTTAAAAAATAAATTAGGGTGAGAAAGATTAGAATTCACTAATACTGTAAATAAATAATAATAATCATTAACGTGGCACTGGCCCGGTAACAGTTTCTGACCCTTTTCCACTCAATATCATTTAACATTTGCAACTTTTAATAGAAATTATTAATTTATCTGAGCATGAAATTAAATTAAGAAAATATGACTTAATAGGAAAAGGTAGTGAATATAGCATTTTTCGAAAATAATTATTTTGAGGCACAGGAAATTACTGTATCGGATGCTGTAATAAATTCATATGTACAGGGTGGCCCAAAAGTCTGTTGCTCCGAAAAAAAAAATAGTTTAGAATGCATCGGGGCAACAGACTTTTGGCCACCCTGTATATATATATTATATATATATATATATATATATATATATATATATATATATATGTTTACTTGGGTAGACAGGAGTTAAATACTGAAGAATTACTTAAAATGAAGGAAACTGATTTGGGAAAGTCAGAGATCGAGAGTGGAATTAATCTTTTTTTTTTAAATTAATTAATGGTTACATTTTTTTAAAAATATTTTCGTTAAACCTACGGGGAAATTATTGAATGCCCGGTTAGGTTAACTGTACGTCATTGACGATTGGTTAGGTTAAGTCGTGATATTTTCGTTAAAAATAACGAAATATCACAACTTAACCTTGCATGAAATCTCTCAACATTTTAGGGATTTCATGAAATCCCTAAGTTTTTTTTATGTACGAAGGAGTTGCTAAGGGCGAGCGCCCGCAAAAATGTTCCTCGTATATGAGAGAGAACCGAAATCAAGGTCTTTGAGGCTGACGATGCCTTTTTTTTTTATATGTATAAATTTTGAAAAAAAACTGTGTAGTGTGTAAAATGCATGTATGTATAATGAAAAATAGAGGAAGAAGTGTGTTTGAGAGCATGCTTGGTTGCTCACAGAGTAGATGAGACACGAAAAAAGATCAGCTAAAGAGGACAGTGACAGAAGAAGCGGGAGTGCCAGCACTCCCTGTCTCCTGCCTAACGTCCTCCCCGGAGCACTTCCCTGGTCGATTGGCGTCTACATCCTCCTCTTTACAGATTACACAAATTCCCTGTAAAATATATATAAGAAAAAGGCTAGTCCCATTATGACAGAAATATGCATGACACTTCAGAGTGAAAAAAAAAAAGTATTTTTTTTATTATTAATTTCCTGAAATTCTTTAACGCTTCATATTATATCGTCGTTTATATCTTGAAAGGCCCTAGCTCGAAATTTTGTAAAAAAAAGTTTTTATCGAAACACTGGTTCGTTTTCATGCTCGGCACCTTGTCTCAAAAGGGTCTAGCTCTCTTCCAATCAGAAAACATTTGTAGCATTGAGACAAATTTGAAAAGAATATATAAATATATAGAGCACAAAAACAGCTTTTCTTTTTTCCTGAAGAATTGACTTTTTGCGAGCTAAGGCCTTTCAAGATATAAGCGATGATATGTTGGAGTTAAACTAATTTTTTTATTTGTTACATTTTACCAAACAAACGGTAAACTTTTTATTACTATCTTTTGCATGATACAAAAGATAAGGACATATATAACTGAAATATTCCTTTATACGAATAATTATGAGCACCAATATATATATATATGCTACTATCAACATCTCCCGACGGACTCAAAGAACAAAGGACAAAGTTTAAATGACAATAGGAATAACAATAGGAACACAATAAGCGAACAAAAAAAATTTTCAACATCGCGGACACGTTACGGATACTAAATGTCATCCACATGCAGTTGACACAGCTGGAAACCCCCGAGCCAAACCGACGGAAACGGATCTCTTTCGGAGGATCATAGGGCAACGAATCAAGCTATTTCGAATGAAAACGAACTTCAAATGCACACGGGGCGACGAAAAACAGAGAACATAAAAATTGTTCTGGCTAATATTCAAGGAATAAGACCAAACCAATCACTCATTAAGGTTTCGTACCTGAAAGGATTCATGGACGAAACAAGGGCGGACATCGCATGCCTCACAGAAACTCATTTTAAGGATTGCCAAGGAAATTGTAAAAACTGCGAACATTGTATTGATAAGAAAGAGATAAATATGGAGGGCTTCAACTTACTAAGAACGGATAGAACGACTAGACGTAAAGGTGGCTGTGCTATATATGTACAGGAAAGTCATATGACAGAGACGATAATAAGTAAATCAAACAGCTATGTGGAACTCCTAGCAGTGAAAATAGAAAAACTAAACGTGATACTAATAATCATCTATAGACCTCCAAACACCCCAACCGAAAAATTCTCGGAGGCCACTGATGACATCAGAAAGCTAATAAAGGCCATAAACCCTCCATCCCCCAATATAATGATCTGCGGAGACTTTAACTTCCCATTTATAAAATACAAAAAGGTGGATAGAATATATATTTACACACACCAGGACAAGGGGGGCACAAGAGAAGACTAGGAGCAAGCAAAAATGTTGATGGCTCTCACAAATGAGTTTATGCTGACACAGGAGATAACAGTAAAAACCAGAAAAATAACTGCCTGGATTGGTTATTCACGAATAACACGAACTTGATTGCTGATATAAAAATAACCCCAACCATTATCTCAGACCACAACTTAATCGAGATATCAACAAATATGACAACATCATTAAAAGACAATACACATCTTGAGGAAAGAAGCAAATTTGTGGCCTTTAACTTAAACTCCAAAACTATAAATTGGGAAGCAATCAGATCGCACATGGCCAAATAGAGTGGAGAACAATTTTCGAGAATAAAACAACTGAAGAAATGAATGCTAACAACCTTAGACGAAAAAACGCTGATAAATTTAGAAAAACATGCTCCGAAATCACAGCCAAAAGGAAAGAGGAGCTGGCTAGAGAGGCAAAAGAGAAGACTATTTCGCAAAAGAAAGAGAGTGGAGGCGAAGTTAGGCAACTGCGGAGATAATGACAGGAAAGTAATACAAGAAAAACTGGAAGGTATCGATAGGGAAATACAAGCCCTGATTAAGGACCATACAGAGAGGGAAGAGGAAAAGGCGGTAGAAGCAATAAAGGAAAATCCAAAATACTTCTATAACTATGCAAAACGGAAACAAAAACGCGCGCTGCTAATGGGCCCTTAAGGACGAGAAATAATGAACTAACCGACGATTCAAAAGAAGTATCTGAAACATTGAGAGCGATACCTGACAAAGCGATACCTGACATAGATGCATTCTTTGAAGAGGAATTGCAAGGAGAGTATATAACAGACTGATTTTACCCCAGAAGATGTAGCGAGAGCTATAGAACAAATGAAACCACATTCAGCTGCAGGTCCGGACAATTGGAACGCATCATTGATTAAAAACTGTAAAAACGAAATAGCTACACCTTTATACTGGATATGGAGAAGATCCCTAGACACTGGGGAAATACCGAGCATCTTGAAAAGAGCAAACATTGTCCCTATATACAAAGGAGTGGACATATCTCAAGCAAAGAACTATGGACCAGTGTCATTGACGTCCCACCTCACCAAAGTATTTGAGAGCATAGTTAGAGAGAAATTTTATGATTTCCTGGAGACACGGAAAGATTCAACGAAAATCAGCATGGATTCCGATCAGGTAGATCATGCCTGTCACAACTAATAGAATACCACAACAGTATCGTAGATCAGTGCTGTCCAACTTCTATAAAGCGCGGCCAAGATGTTGCCTATAATCATACACTGTTGGTTGTTGGTTGATACGACTTAGGAACCCGCTGAATGTTGTTCTCCCTACTAGAAATGACAAAATAGGGAAGAAAATTCAGAAATGAAATTTGGCAAAGTTCCATTCCGCGGGTCGCAAGTTGGACAGCGCTGACCTAGATACACTGGAATGCAATGACAACTGCAATGTTATATACACAGATTTTGCTAAAGCTTTCGACAAATGTGATCATGGTGTAATAGCACATAAAATGAAATATATGGGAATAACAGGCAAAGCGGGAAAATGGATCTACAGCTTCCACAGAGAAAGTCTGCAGGTCGTCAAAATTCAAGGTATATCATCATCAGAATCAAAGTACGCAGCTCAGTACTACAAGGGACAGTAGGGTGGATCACTTTTCACTTTTTTTTTAAAATTATAGCTGGTCAAAGTTTTTCCCATGATTTGGTTCAGTGGAAGTACACTGACACCATTTTTACCAAAATCGATCAATATTTAGGGGTCGCGCATCGACCTTGAAAATTTCAATTTTGGAAATTTGGCCAAATTGACAATTTTTACTGAATAAAGATAAATCATCAAATGACCATATTTTCTGAATCCTCTCAGTGAAAGAAATCCTCTCAGATACTTACCAAGTTGATCGGACAAGTGGTTTAGAAGTTACACTCACCTAGAAATAACATTAAAATTTAAAATACCGTATTTGTCCCCCGTTATGGACGTAATCATAGCATCAGTAGCTGGCGCATCCTAAAATCCCAATTACACACACACGCTATGTCTATGACCAATATTTTTACTAATCACAGTTTGCTTTTTACAGATCAACTGTGTCAATTGATTCTTGTTTGATAAGTCTAGACTTTAGTACAATGGATAAACTGTTAACAACCAGGAGTGGGAAGACTCTGAAAGTTACTTATTCTGGAAAAGAGAAAGCAGCAACAACAGCACCACCTTCTCTAAGGTCAGCCACGGACGTCTTCTTAATTGGTCAGCCATCTTCCTCGATCGGTGGTGCCAAATTGCCAACCACCCATCAAGTTCTCCAGTACTTCTTCTATGCCAAGCAGGAAACTACTGACAGGAAGGCCGCCGTAAAAGACACGGTGGCCAATGTTCTGGCATTTTGGAACATGGCACGTATAAAGACGATCACGAGGCGTAACTGCGAAAGAAAACTGGAGTTACTGTGGGAAGAGTGGCGCTCGCTGCAGAAGAGCAAGATGAGAGACAGTGACGCGGGAAAAGGCAGGGAGAAGTTTTCAGAAAATCTGAACAAGCTCTGGGACATCGGAGCTCCCGATGCTATTGAAGAGATACAGAAAAGTCGACTGCTCTCAGACAACAACAAACAAGAAGATATTAAATTTTATGAGGATCAACGGGGCCTGCGCCAGGCAACAATGAGTGGGAATGATAAAGTGTTCGTTGTCAAGAGAAAACGGCAACTCTCAAGACAACAATCTCGTGATGAGCCAGGCACCTCAAAAACGAAATTAGGAACCGAAGCTGAGAGCGACGATGAATCTATAGAAAGCAGATCATCGAGCAACTCCGAATCACAGCTAGAACCACCATACCGACAGCCGAGAGAATCAACTGTATCAATCAGCCTTCCTCACCGCATCCTCAATGCACCGGCTGTTATTGAAGTGGCTGATCGCTTCCGGATGTCCAATAATCAGGTGTGTATATATCAGTAATGATCTTTCCTTGACAAAGATATAATAGACGTAACGACGGAAAATTTAGTGATTATTTTGTCACATAAAAACCATACGCATCCTTGTCAATTTCCTTTCAATTTCGCACATAGGTGGCAAGTGTCGTGGCGGCAGTCCTACGTTCGGCAGATCCGCCCGCAGACCTGGACAAATTCAGTATCTCGAAGGACACGTCTCGCCGTGGAAGAGTGGCACATCGTTGTGAAGTGTCGACAGCTGTGCAGAAATCCTTCGTATCTCCGAGGCATGCTGTCGTCCACTGGGACGGTAAAGTAATCAAGGTCAGTTTTGCCCTCACCGTGGACGACAGTGAATTAACATGTTCCAGTGACGACAGTGGATTGACATATTCCAGTGGACGATAATGGATTGGCATGTATGACATACGTTTCAGGACTCTCTTGGATCATTGGAGCACCGCCAGGCGATTCTCATCTCCGGAGCTCCCCAATGCACAGAAGGAAAGTTGCTGGCCGTTCCGACTGTTGCTGACGGCACCGGTCTGTCCCAGGCCCAGGCGACCTTTCGTGCTCTCAAAGACTGGGGATGCGAGAACAACGTGATTGGACTGTGCTTCGACACAACTTCCTCCAATACGGGGAGGGTGCAGGGTGCGGTGGTCCGGCTGGAGAACATGCTTGGTAAACCGCTCTTCCAGCTGGGCTGTCGCCATCACGTTATGGAGCTCATCGTGGGGGCAGTGGTCATCACCGCGTTTGGAAGAACCACAGCACCAACTGAACCTTTGTTCCAGTATCTGAGGAGAAGGTGAATTTCAAGTCTAAGGCGCATTTGTTTTCTCCAATGATTTTTTGCCTTCAGAGCAATTGAGATATCAGCGTCCTTCTACTAATGATGTTAATAGCAGTCGAAAAGGGAAACTTCAGTCGTTTTCATGCAATATTTTCATAACTCCCCTTTCAGGTGGGACAAGCTCGACCTCTCGACTTATCGCGAGCTGGAGATCGAGCATTTGGCGGAGGTGACGTGGCTGATGGAGCTCCGAGATGAGGCAGTCAAGTTCCTCGGCACCGCTTCTGGTCTTGTCAGAGAAGACTACCGAGAAGTGGCGGAGATTACACTCCTGGTACTCGGGGCCCAGCCACGTCGTGGCACACACTTCATGCGCCCAGGAGCCTACCATCATGCGAGGTGGATGGCCAAGGTTGGTATTTTGAATTAGAAGTTAAATATTGTATTGCCTTCTGCAAACAGCCATTTGAAGTCCCTACCAGAAAAAAATAAGATAAATAATTTACCAAACAAACTTATATGGAGTGGTATCGGTATTTATACATCACAGTGCGTATTCGTTTCAGATCATCTACTACACGAAGCTCCTGATGTTCAGCGGTCAGCTGGAGTTCGACGACGAGCTGGTACAGAAACTTCAGAGAGTGGTACTATTTACTGCACTCCTCTACGCACCTGCCTGGCTGGCGGCTCCTGTCGCAGCTGATGCCCCGCTGAATGACCTTGTGTTGTACCAGCGTCTTCTGCAGTACAGGGCTGTGGATCGCGAGATTGCAGAGGCTTCACTGGCAGTGATCAGGCGGCACTTGTGGTATCTGAGGCCTCAGACCGTCGTTTTCGCCCTCTGCAGTGACAAAGTGGAAGACACTGTGAAGCACGAGATGGCAAAGAAGCTGTGCCGCCTCGCTGTGCCCGAGGACTTCACGTATGACAACGTCTCGGTTGATGACACGACGCGCCTTCCGGACCTGATCGATGAGTCATCGTGGTTCGTGTTCACAGGCCTGCAGGTGTGCGCGTCTACGTGGCTCACTCTGCCGGTGAATAAGTGGGATCAAGATAAGAACTACTGTGATCTGAAGAATGTCATCTCGCATCTGAAAGTTACCAACGACGTGGCAGAGAGAGGGATAAAACTGATAGAAGATTACGCGAACACTGTCACAAAAGACGAGTCACAGCTGCAGGGTCTTCTTCAGCTCGTGGAAAAGAGCCGGAAAGAACTCGGTGACTTCAAGAAGTCGTCACTTGCCAAGATGACGTAGCGCAGAGGGAAAGGGAGTTAGCAGAGAGAGTACATGGCGCACGCCTTAAGATGACGTGTGTTCTAACCACGATTCATACAGTTTTTGAACCTAGTTAGGGGCACCGGAGTAAGTGCCTTTAGTGATATCGGTAAACCGTTTTAATACAAAATACATTTGATCTTTCCTTATTCGTTTTATCTTATCCTAAAAAGCAGACAATGGCAGACAGCATATGGAGGTACGGGGACAAATACGGTATTTTAAATTTTAATGCTATCTCAAGGTGAGTATAACTTCTAAACCACTTGTCCTATCAACTTGGTAAGTATCTGAGAGGATTTCTTTCACTGAGAGGATTCAGAAAATATGGTCATTTGATGATTTATCTTTATTCAGTAAAAAATTGTCAATTTGGCCAAATTTCCAAAATTGAAATTTTCAAGGTCGATGCGCGACCCCTAAATATTGATCGATTTTGGTAAAAATGGTGTCAGTGTACTTCCACTGAACCAAATCATGGGAAAAACTTTGACCAGCTATAATTTTTAAAAAAAAGTGAAAAGTGATCCACCCTAAGGGACAGTACTGGACCCACTCCACTCCTGTTCATTATCATGCTAACAGACGTAGACAGCGGAGTAAACAGCAACAGTATAGTAACATCCTTTGTAGACGTACAAAGATCAGCAGAAAAATCAGCGATGTAAATGAAGTGGAGGCCTTGCAGAGCGACACGAACAAAATATACAAATGGTCAGAAGACAACATGTCATTTAACACCGAGAAATTTCAGCTCTTGAGATATGGTAGAAAAGAGAAACTTAAACAGACTGCATATTATGCTCCAGATAGACAGGAAATTCAGAGAAACACGAAAGCGATCGATCTGGGGGTAATAATGACAGATGATGCGAAATTCGAAACATAAAATCAGATAGCGATAAATAAGGCAAAAAGAGTCTCGGGACAGGTACTAAGAACGTTCAAGAGAAGGGACAAGACAGTAATGATTCCCCTGCTTAAAACACTGATTATACCAAAACTTGAATACTGTTAAGTTTTGACGTCCCCATATAAAAAGAAAGAAACTAATACACTAGAATAAACGCAAAGACATTTCACAGCCAAGATTGATGAATGCAAAGAACTCAACTACTGTGAAAGACTATGTAAATTAAATCTGTACTCCCTGGAAAGAAGAAGAGAGAGGTACACCATAATCTACATATGGAAAATGATCGAAAAGTTGTGCCAACCTAAAACTAAACCCAATTACCATTCAAACAACACTCAAAAATAGGAGAGGCAGAATGTGTAATGTTCCCAAATTAAAGGCCCAACAAGGGACCTTCTCAACACTGAAGGAAAATAGCTTGGTTGTCAGGGGGCCAAGACTTTTCAACCAGCTTCCAAAGGACCTCAGAAACGTAACGGGAGTCAAAGTTGAAGTCTGGATGCCTGGCTCAGGACGGTGCCAGATGAGCCGGGCGTGCCTGGCTATGTACGGTGGGGAGCGCAAGAAAACAACTCGCTCCTCCACCAAGCCAGACCTAGAGGCGGGTCCACCAGCTTGACCTCCGTGTGAAGAGAAACCAACGCACAAAACAACATATGGTTCATAAGGTAAGGTAAGGTGTGTATATATATATATATATATATATATATACATATACACACAGTGTATATATATATATATATATATTATATATATATATATATGCATATAACTGCAATGACCGCGCAGTATATAAATGAATAGAAACGACATAAGTGTTAAGGAACGTTTCTGCACACGAGGAGGAGAGATAACGATAATGAAAAATGAGGCGAACCGCCCGGGAATCGAACCCAGGGCCTTCCAATTGCCTCATTTTTCATTATTCGTTATCTCTCCTCCTCGTGGGCAGAAACGTTCCTTAACACTTATGTCGTTTCTATTCATATATATATATATATTTAAAGAACTTACGAAAATATAATTTTTGCATTAATTACCCGATAAGGATTAACTTGAATCCTCTCTTGAACTGATATTGTGTGTAAGGAATATATATCTAATCTTTGGAGAGTGGATAGAAGGATAATCTCAATTCCTCGGATTCAACGCCGGATTTGCGATCGCTCGAAAGATTATCCTAAAATAATAATTCAGGTTCGAAGCAAGATTACCATATGAGCATAACTTGTTTAAATGCCTACATTAATATATATATATATATATATATATGAAAGAAAAGCTGGATCACCTGAAGAACAGGGCCACCAGCCTTCTTTAGTTAGCCTTATAAAGCTAACTAACGAAAATATCAAGACCTAACCTAACCAATCGTTAGGTCAACTGTACACTCTTGACGATTGGTTAGGTTAGGTCGTAATATTTTCGTTAGTTAGCCTTATAAAGCTAACTAAAGAAGGCTGGGGGGCCCTGATCTTTAGGTGATCCGAAAACTTTTATCCCAAACCAACCGTCGTCATCAGTACGTGAAAACATTTTGTTAATACTGCAGAAGGAAGTTATTCCTTATTAGGTACAAAAACAGTTTCCAACTATCTCTTGCGATGATAAAGTTTCTGTCACAGAGATACAGTCAACCTTCATAAAATCCTTACAATTATTTAGCGTTACTAAATGTTAAGTAATTGTTACTGAACTCTGTTACTAAACTCTCTTTTTTTCTTCTCTTCCTAAACGTAAAGGATTATTAAACACTACAGTAAGTTTACTAAACGCAGTTTAATTCAAAGATGTAACTATGTGACTGTATGATACCGAAACGCGTCACCAAATATCCAAAGAACTTGTAATTCTTAATTTTATGTAATTACCAAATATCGTAGTTTACTGTACCCCAATTAACTTAATTGGGTAAACTGCAGTAGTGCAGTAAAGGTAAAATTACCAAAACACTACCGGAAACACTTTCCATATCTTAAATATACCCACTAAAACGATTTTCCATTTGTTGGGATTCATGGCCATTGTGCGAATATTTTGAATGCTCTCTCATCTCATACTGTATCATATGTCTTGAAGCGAGGTGAAATGAGGCGTGCCATGTAGTTTGGGTATAAAGGTAACTGCCGTCAGCGATTCCAGGCATTATTTGTCGTATCACTAGATTTGCATGCCGAAAATATGTTTTTTCTGCATTCAGCATATATATATATATATATATATATATATATATATATATATATATATATATTATACATACAGGGTGATGCATAAATGTGTTTCATAAATCGCAGGGTGTATTCTTGAGACAAAAGTAAAGAAAAAAGACCATATAAACATAGGTCGAGAAACCTGTAGGTTTCGAGTTATAGCACGCGAGAGAAAAATTAAACTCCAAAAGATATTTTACATTTTATGCAGATACACTGTGTAAGACATTTGCTTCATTAAAATAAATGTTTAAAATTCTTTTGTACTTCTTGAATGCATGCCTCAGCACGTTGCACCAGTGATTGTCTGACACACTAAAAAATTCCTGGAGTATCGCGGATCGCTTTTTAAATGACCCCACAAGTAATAACCGACGATTTAAATCTGGTGTCCGAGGTGTCCACGGAATAGGACCACCGCGGCCCATCCACCTGTCAGGATACACAGCATCGAGATATTCCCTCGTTAAACGGGCGAAATAAGCTGGTGCATCATCATGCATGAGCCATATTAGTCGTCGAGTTCTGATAGGCACATCTTCAGGTAGCACTGGCAAATTCTGCTCAGGAAAACGCCTATACGAATCTCCAGTCAGTCGCTGCGGTAACAGAAATGGGCCGATAAGATGATCTCCAATGTTTATATGGTCTTTTTCTCTACTTTTGTCTCTTTACTTTTGTCGATTTATGAAACACATTTATGCATCACCCTGTATATATAAAAGATAGAGAGAGAGAGAGAGAGAGAGTATTTCTTTCTTCTTGCGATAAGGATAGGGGTAAATATCCATCAATTGCAGTGGTTCCCAAACTTTCTCCTTCGTTACCCAAACTCTTGATTTCCTCCGTCCGTATTACCCCCTTCAAAGAAAGCACACACAAAATAACGAACTATTTTACACAGACATACACACTCATACGTACATACATACACAATATATATATAAAATAATTTTATATTTATAAACTTGATAAATATATTTTTTCTTTTTTTTTTAACTGCCGCCTCCATTATCCCCCCTCCGAAAAATCATTCATTACCCCCCCTGGGGGTAATTTGTCCATAGTTTGGGAACCACTGATCTATTGGCAAGGGGTAAATGAAAGAAAGTTGCATCCCACCTCCATAGGTGCACCCCCTGCAAATTCTGCATCAGCTAAAGATTTCTTTTCGGTCATGTCCTTGCTTGATTTCATTTTAATGTTAAATGTGTTATATTTTTGGTAATTGTCGTTTTTAGGTACTTACATGGAAACATTGTAAAAACTGAAAATATTATAAAATGTTCCGTAGAAAACTGCAACTTCGCTTTCTGCTTTTGAAGAGTTGCTATACATTTCATGAGCTTCTGTACAGTTAAATCAGTTTTCTTGAACTTTCCATCTTACATAGCCTGGCAAATCTTGGCTGGCAGTTTAGTGGGTATTTTTTTTATTTATTTTTTTTTAAATGTCCAGTTCAACACTATATATATATATATATATATATATATCAATATAGTAATATTTCCTTTGTCAGTCGATTAAATAATTCTGGTTTTGTAATTGTAAAGGTATTCTCACTCAAGGTTAAAACTTTCTTTTCTGGTCTGGTATTTAACATGGAAATATTTCGCATTGCCCCCTTCTTGTTTTCCTTAGATGTTATGAGATTTATAAGGCTTTTATATCGTGATCTATATCTTCAGGTCTCCCTTTGATCACATCTTGCTCTTGCTGTTTCTACACTTATTTCGTTCCGTAATTACTCAATTACTCTACTTCTCTTGCTTGGGATACAGTGCTCGTGTTTGTCTTCCGTATTTCTTTCTCTTTTCTCTTGGTTGTTTTTTCCAGTGGGTAATTTTTTTAATATTTCAATCTTTCTCTCTTTCGAGGAATACAGAATCTCTTCTGTTTTTACTCTTCAAAATGGTTTTTCTCAGTCTACCGCTACCATCTCTGATTTTATACTCTCCCAGTCTGTGGTTTAGATTTCAAACTAAAACATTCATAATAAATGCAAAAAACTTCACTTTTTTCTACGTGAAGGTCAAAATATGAAAATAAAAACCCACTCTCTATCCACCCGAGGAGGATGCCAGTGGGCGTCGAAACTGTTGTGGAAATAAACTATGTCTATTAGAGTGGGTTTTTATTTTCTGTATCCACCCGAGGAAGATGCCAGTGGGCGTCGAAACTGTTGTGGAAATAAATTCTGTCTATTAGAGTGGGTTTTTATTTTCATAAAACATTCATGTTTAATTAACTCGTTAAATTTTGGTTTGTCAATTGATTTAGTTGTCATATGGGTTGTTTCAATGTTATGAGACGATATTATTGTTGGAGAAACTTTTACATCCTCAATTAAGCTGTTACTGTTTGTGAATAGGTTTAATTAGTACTTGGTTTTTTTTTATCTGTAAGGGATAACTTTGTCCATTTGCAAATACTGTATCAGCTTTATTTGTTCCTTTCACTTTGACTTGTCGGCTTACCTATTTCATTGGTTTTAATGGGGCATGTTTCAATGCCCAATGATTATCCATGAAAATTTCCTCTATATATTTCGACGCGTATTATTTCTAATGCATCCGTAATTCCTTTCCTGCGGTAGTCATTTCTGTCGGGGAGCACACCATCTGGAATAATTCTCAAGAAAGTTTTGAATAATTCTTATTATTTGATAGTTTCAAAGATGGCAAAAATATCCTCCCTTTTCATATGAGGTCCACAGAGTGTGGATTTTATCGGTCTAATTTTGGAAGTTATTTGGAATATTCTTTGATGGGTACTGAAAATTGGATCTTTTTTTAATATGTGCAGTCTTCTATTTCCCGTACGGTATGGAGAGATGATTGCATTTGCATTTCGCCCCAAAATTACATTATCTATACTCATTATAATGAGTAAAATTCAGAAAGGTCACGTGAACTATTAATGATATTGAACACAGAGGAAAAATAAAGACAGTCCTCCGAGTGCTTTCGTGTATATAATATGGATAATCTCCCTCACGAATAAGTGCGAGCGGATTAACTGATAAATGTTTTTGAGACACTGGTTCCTCTCTCTCTCTCTCTCTCTCTCTCTCTCTCTCTCTCTCTCTCTCTCACTTTGTCTTCAGCATTTCTCCCTGAGGAGGAGCTGAAATAAACACAAAAGTACTCCTCGGAGGACTGTCTTTTACTTTTCCTCTAGACTGTTCTAATATTATATATATACACATACATATATATATATATATATATATATATATATATATATATATATATATATATATAATATATGTGTGTGTGTGTGTGTGTGTGTGTGTGTGTGTATCCAATTGTGCAACCAAAATAAAGATGATAAGCAGTCTTTATGAGTTGGGACATGGTCTTTCGCTATGACTTTGTGGTGATTTGACACACACACACACACACACACACACACACACACACACACAACAACAAAAACAGTCTGCATTGTTGATACAACCACAGATATTACTTAAGTTCGACGAATGATTCAGATATGAAAAGAGACAAAGCAAAATGAGATTAAAATATACCTGCAACTCAGACAGACAAAAATTATACCTTTTCCTAACCAAATTCATACTACCAAATTACTTTCAAATTCGTGTTGGGTGATATTCAAATTCAAAGTATACCTGTAATTTCTGTAGTGTAGCATGAAATTGTATATGACGTCCTGTATTCCCACTTAAAATTTTTAACAGCCAACCATGGTCATGTTAATGATGAACATGCCGAAAGTTTTCACCAGCACAGTGTTGTCATGAAAAGCGTTACCAAAGCGAGTGGAATCCAAGTATGATGGCGGACTACTGCTGGACACTGAAAAGAGATGCTCCTGATGGAAGCTATAAGTGGAACTGTTCGGCTATTTGATATGCTATATTCATGTTTCCTTTTTATATATTCTTGAAAATTGGTATCACAGGATATATGTTTTTTTTATATCTCAAAAACTCTGCGTGTTATGCAAAAATTGATACTTTTACTGCAATCAGCATGATCGACTTTACAAAGGAGACCTACTTCCATCGAAGAGGCAAATAAAAAGTTAAAATTTGTTGACCAGTGTTTTTTGTTGATCAACAACATTAAACTACAGTATATTCCATATGCAGCCGATACAACACTCGCTTCTACACACCACGATAGCAATGAAATGAACACACAATCAGAACATGTCTATAAATGAATGTGTGCATATAGGTTTTCACTAACTTAACAAAATTATTTTAGTCGTCCATTAATAACCGGAAACGGTTCTCTTGCCAAAATAAATAAAGTTAAAGTGCTTGACATCAAATTTCAAAAGTCATATGCATCATATCAAATAAAATTATCTGGATTTCTCTACATAATATTCAAACTATAAAAAATCTATAAAATGGCCTCCTTACAGCACAGAAAGTCGAAATTATGTCAATTTTGATGAAATTACTGTTTCATTTCATTTACCAATTAAACAATTCCAAACAACTCACTGAAATTTCTCTACAAACTTTGAACGTCACGTAACATTATGCCCTATATTGACAATTTTGCGCATAATGTTTTCTCTCCTTTTTCTATGATGGATATTTTTTAAACAGATACTCGAAATGTATGTCAGGTTTCCCTAATTAGGTGCATTCACAAAGAAAAGTTGCACATGCGCAGTGAATGCATGAGTATACAAAACAAAAAATAAATTCTCTGAATTAGTCTTATTCTATGGCTCTAAGCTATTTTTCCCAGCCTTAAATATCATACACTTTAATAAATATTGGAGCTATTGAAGAATAGGGACCCCAGCCTTCTTTAGTTACTGTAGACTTATAAGGCTAACTAACGAAAATATCACGACCTAACCTAACCAATCGTTAGGCTAACAGTTAACTGTACGCCCTTGACGATTGGTTAGGTTAGGTCATGATATTTTCGTTAGTTAGCCTTATAAAGCTAACTAAAGAAGGCTGGGGTCCCTATTCTTCAATAGCTCCTAAATATTTTTATATAAATGTAAATTGTTATTCTATATTAGATTATTATAAAACAACAATTTTAAAATAAGAATTTAAAATTAAACTTTATGAAATTTCCGAGTTCTGACTTGGTTTTTTGTCTGTCCGAATAAAAAATGAATTACTTCAATGGTATGCGGAGCATAATAAATATACTGTTTGACGTCATAAACTATCATATTTGTATGCTTATTATAATCTTTGTTATCGTGGATACACTAATTGCATAAAGGAAGCAAAGTGCATATAAGTGTATTTTTGCAAATCATTTAGAGAGACAGGGGATATGGCTACGAAATGTTAAGGTGTCATACAAAACACACACATAGCATGATCCTACAAATAATCCATCCATCGAGAATTAATATTAATTGTTTTAGTTTCAAAATAGTAGATTTTTAATTTGCTTCTGAATATAAAGTCTTTAAATACAAATATAAAAAGTTTCATCTGTAAAGTTTGCCTAATAAAATTGGGATCACCTGAAGATCAGGACCCCCACCCTCAATTACCAAATGATATCTTTGTTAAAACTAACGAAAATATCACGACTTAACCAATTGTCAAGGACGTACAGTTGACCTAACCGGCCATTCAGTTTAATTTATTATTATATTTGGTACTGTAAAGAAAAAAAAAGAATATATGGGGGCCCTGATCTTCAGGTATCCTAAAATTGTAATATAGAACGAAACTATAAATATCCAATATGTTAAAGCGTATTACCAATTCCAGAGATTTGAAGATCCTTAAACTAAATAACTTATGTAAAACTAACTATTGGTATCAGTATGAACAAAGTTGCTAACAACAGAAACTATACTTCACCTATTAAAAGGGTGATTAACTCGCATCAGACCAATCATAATCACAATACAAGGCTTGCCAGTGATTTCATACACAAACCAAATTATTCAGTGCGTATTGCAGGAAATACTCTCCTATAAAGGAGCAGATATATGAAACTCCACAACTATAAATGTCAGACAGGCACCATCATTAATATCGTTTCGTAAATCACTAAAGCAACTCTTTGTTAATTTCCATTAATGTATTGTATTCCAGTTTTTACTCATTTGTTAACTAATTAATTGAGCGAATGCAATCTTGATAGTTTAATATTAATCCACTTAATATTACCATTTTTTTTATTTCCATTATTTCTATTTATTTTCTTATTTTCTACTCTAAAATTTGAATGAATCTGAAAAATTTTGTCCGTAAAAATCTCGTCTTCCCCAACGGCATATTCAGAGAGGAATACTTGGATCAGATTACTTTCCACTAAATACAGAATCGAACATAAATGCCAACAGGTTGTAAATCTATATGGATGTGATGTTCCGCTTCAACAATTTAATAATGTATATCTTTATAACGTAGTATTTTTCTGAATAATAAATATTTTGTTTGTTTGTTTTGTAAATAGATGGTCGGGCTGAGCGATACTTTGTGCAACAATAACTACTTGTAGATGGTCGGGCTGAGCGATACTTTGTGCAACAATAAATACTTTACTTTGTCTTAAAACTTAAACTGTCTAAAAAAATTTTTTTTTTCAAGTGTTTACTAAAGTATAAAATGTTTGAATAATCATTTTTTTCCTCCAAATTTCTGATTGAAACATTTCTTAAACAGCAAAATAACATTTATGTGATGAGAACTTCAGTTTTAATTGGTGTACTGAGCGTTTGCTTTTTATGACCTAAAATACCTCTTTCTTAGGTTAGGTTAGGTTAAATTAAATTCTTTTTATTTTTCCAAAGTTTATTACAAAAATATTATGATTTATTTTTACATACAAAGAACATTTTATAAAACTTTCAAATAATTTTGTAATGAACTTCATAGTATGTATGTACAGCTTATATTACACGTAAGCAATGTTGCTGTTAACTTTCCTCGTAATTGGACTCAAATACCAATGATGAGGTTACAAATGAAGTAAATAAGTAGCTAAAGATAGCATCATAAGAATATAGAAAATTGAGTGTCAAATGGCAATCATTTCAGAAACTTATATATATATTAAGAAAAAGACATTAATAATCCACATTTATAGCTAAAAAATAGGCAAACGTTTGGAAAAAATATCCTTTTTACATAAACAGTTAATCGTTAAGACTAATTTAAAAAGAGACAACTTACAGCATATATATATATATATATATATATATATATATGGAATTCGAGTGAAAGCACAGAACAAGTGCGCGCTTTTCTCCTCCAAAATCGAAATATGGCACATTCATGAATCGATCAAAGCGTGACTCCTTCATCGTTTGCGCGGATAAAATATTAACTAAAATTACCAAAATTATGCCAGCCAATGGCTAAGAAACCACTCATTCCGCTTTGCATTTATGGAGGTAATGAGTGCCCATTTACCGCATAATATTCACATTTTACCTCGCGTATATTTCGTCCTTCATCTTTCCAGAAGGAAAGAAACGCCTTCGAAACACCAAATCAAAACCGGTAATTATGGAAATCGCGCGCAATCATAATAATAACAAATCGTCCCCATTTAACGACACGAAATAATATTTAAATCACGCGCAATACATTTGATTTCTCGCTGAATAAACCTCGTTCTTATCTAAGTATCATATATTCATGCAATCGCCTTTTTCCGACAGAAATAAAGCCTTCATGAAAGTTTTGGATTTAACATGAAACAAACATGCTTAATAATTTAATGCGTTTCATCCTTCAAAAATATATATATATATAATATATATATATTATATATATATATATAATATATATATATATATATATTCTATTGTGACAGAAACCTTAAAAAATGAGCGTTTTCTTTGAAATAAAGAACTGCAAATTGGCCACGCTTCTAAATAATAATAATAATAATAATAATAATAATAATTATCATTATTATTATTGTTATTAATTAATTAATTAAAAAGAAAAACGTTGAGGTGTCAGACGATCTTTATTACAAGTTTTACTTTCAGTGAAAAATCTTCTTTTGGTCAAAATTTAAATTATTTGAATAATGATATGTAATATATATATATATATATATTATATATATATATATATCTATATATATATATATATATATATATAAAATATTAATATATATATATATATATTATATATATATATTATATATATATATATATATATATATATATATATATATATATATATATAATCTGGCACTTTGCATTTTAATTACGAAAATAGATATCATATATATAATATATGATATTTACATACTGGATAACATTTATTGGAAACCTAAACTTTCTTATTCCATAAAAGTGCCCAATAAAAATGAAATAAATAATATAATTTACATATACTTTCATATATATATATATATATATATGTGTGTGTGTACTGTGAGTCTTAAAAGTAATGATGGTTTACTTAAGTATTAATTACAGCAATTAATTTATATAAGTAAAATATAAGGAAATGTATTTACATTATATATATATATATATATATAAATAGAGAGAAAGTGAGAGGAGACATTAATTGTAATAAATTTTTGTTACATTGAGTAAAGATAGAAATTATTTACATTGTTTTTTTATAAACTTTTATAAAAATACTTTCCTTTCAATGGTTGATTTTTTTTATATTCAGGGAACTAGTTTCAACGCCGAACTTCATTCAGCCCCCGTTTTGGGGTGGGGAGGTTATGGTTGATGATTCTGGGTATTGGACTCGCGAGCCGCGTGTTCGGTCCCCATAAAGCGCGTAATTATAGTGTGCGTTCAAGTTTTCTAATAAGACGTAGACTAAAAGAACACCAGACCTTCGCCCCATGGATTACTCGGCAAGAAAAAAGAACGTTTAGGGGCTTTCTATCGCATTGATTCTAATTTCTAATTGCGTATCTGAATTTCCTCAATATTATTAATATTATTAATGTTATTTTTATTACTGTTATCATTATTATTATTAATATTATTGTTATTATTATCATTATTATTATATTATTATTAATATTGTTTTGCCACGAGAAATACGTTGATGACTTTCCTCTTGGAAGTATACTTAAATTCAATAAATAACTAAATAATAATGAAAGATTGACGCATGAAATAGAAGTGTATCATTATAGATCGGGCGGAAATCGTTTATCTCTCATAAATCGTTTCAACGAAAATGAAATTAGTGATTTATACTAAATTTCAGCGACATTGTTTCTTCGTAGCTTTAGGAGTTAAACTATTTAGAATAACGTTTTTTAACTGTTTGTTTTTTTGTGTATTTTGGTTTTAGAATGTACGTACCTCGTGTTCGCTTACTCCCACTCAGCGTCATTCTCATTCCATCCCACGCCCAAGAGTGATAAAGCCGAAAGTGATAATTTCAAACGAGCCATTTTCAAATCGGTTTATTCCCAATTTATGCCATTCTCATTCTCATCCACGACTTTCCCATTTTGGTCCGAGTTAGGTAGGTTAGGTTAGGCTAATGTTAGATTAGTTTAGGTTAGGTTAAATTAAGTTAGGTTAGGAAATATTACCAATTCCCATTTGGCGCCGTTTACGCGAGTGAGAATCGAGTGACATTTTTTCCAAAACCAAGAAACTCTTTTTATCAAATATGGACTCTTCACTTTGTGTATTCTCACTTGCGAACAGCGAATGGGAACGCGAATGGGAACGCCATTAAGTGGGCAGTAATGCTTGTGTTCAACTAATCTTAAAAGTGCATTTTTAAGGGCAAATCAGTAGCTTTACAATTAACAAAACATTCCCATTTCCTGAGGTTTAAAATCTTTTTGCAGGTTTAAAAGACCTGTAGAAAAAGTACAAATAATATATATATATATATATATATATAATCATTAGTAAACACTATAAAATCCATATAATCCATATATAGATACAGAATTCCTATAAAGAAATTTATGTATTTCTATACACAGTAACTGAAATTCAAAATATTAAATTATTGCCACATACTTCAATTCACTTTTTAGCGTTTTAGTGTAGCTACAAGTGCAGTCGTAAGAGGAAATACAGCACAGAAATGTACCTGAAAAAACCCTTACTTAACAGTTGGTAAATCTATGTATTGGTTTCAGGAAATATCTCATTAAGTGACTATTTATTCACTGACTTCAGTCAAAAAACATTTCCACATCTGAAGTAAACATTTTCTCTGTTATGAAATGTGATTTTTCACTTACAATGAATTTTCTGGGCTTTATGAACAAATGGTAGTCTTATTACGCATTAAAAACATTCATTACACAGTTCGATACACATAACAGTTTTAATACATATATAAGATTGGTCATTATATATATATATATATATATATATATATATATATTATATGAGAAGGAGCTTGTCACAACGGAGCCTCAATCTTCGGATGAATAGCAGGATCCAATCACATACAGCAAATATTTAACTGAATGAAAAATCTGTATTGAAAAAAATCAATATTACAGTTATTGCATTATTATTATTACAAATATTTTTACATTATTATAATATTATATTATTACAATTGTTAAAAAATTATTACAATATTTATTCCAAACATTTCGGAAACCTTTTTATCCAATAATTTCATAGCCACTGATGATGGAAACAAATTCTCGAAAAATTTGAAATAAATGTTTGCTATATAGGCATGAATCCTGTTAGTCATATATACGATATATATATATATATATATATATATATATATATATATATATATATATATATATATATATATATATATATATATATATATATATATAACTTAAACGTCCTTAACAATATGTATAATATAAAATTATCATGAAAGTTTTATTTAAAATCTAAATTTAAAATTTAAAAAAAAATGATGTTGAGAGAAATTTTAGACGCCTACACGGAACTCTCTTGATGACTCAACAAACCTGAGGAGGAAGGATCTTGATTCATCTTCTGCAAACTTTTCCTATCGAGGGTGCCGTAGCAAGCCAAAATAGGGTTTGGTCTCCCCTCGAATGGCACTGAGGTGAGGTCATGCAACGAGGAGGTCATAACGTTCGTCTCGCCGAGATTCCTCCAATTTTCCACCCCTCTTTCCAATCCTCTTTGGTGGGGTGCTTCCCTTCCAACTACGGGGAAATTGGAGGAGTGCTGACGCGTGAGGGGTCGATGTTGAGGTGGATCTCTGAATGGAGGAGGAGTCGGAGCTGTGGTCGAGAAATGGACGTGAGGAACCCCTTGCATTCCTGGTGCCCCCTGGGAACCTTTAACTCCTGGAACCCCCGTAATACCTTGATTACGACGTCGCAAATCCATTAGCTCCGTCCGCCTGTTACAATCTGCAAAATGGCCGACAGGCTGTGAACGAAAATAAATTAGTTTCATTCTCGCTTTTTATTTATTTGTTTTGCGCTCATTTGAAAGGCGATTTTTTTCTTGTATTAATCGGTATTTCATCATATACGTGACCACAAATTACGGTCATATATCACTGACTTTACATTACAACATAGTGTAGTGACTTATAGTGACTATACATATATAATGCAAGGTGGTAATAATTTGTGGCTACCTTGTATGAGGAGAATGTTTCTGAACGAAAATGATTTAAAATGTGAGTGAAATACGAACTACTTCTTATTACTCTCACGAACGCGATGAAAACATGCAGACACAAAAATGAAATATCAAATTTTCAGTGAGGATATGATCAAGAATTTACTGTCAATAAATAGTTAAGACAAAGAACGATACATTTTGAATTACTTTTTGCAACTTTTGAAAATAAAAATGGACGTTGTTGTTTCTCACGTCACACACACACACACACACACACACACACACACACACACACACACACACACACACAGGGTGTTTCATAACATGTGGGACGCACTTTCAGGATGGATTCAGGACCTGAAAACAATGAGAGTTTGTGTAAACATATGCTCGAAATCGCTTTGTTTCCGAGTTACAGCCCGTTTTGTGTTCCAGCAATTCTTTCCGCAAGCTGTTTGCAAGCACTGCTTGCCGACAATGATTGTGAGTGTGTACGAGACTTATTTCATGTATGGCCTTACCGATTGTAATGTTTCGTACACTCTATGACATGTTTCAATATCGTTGAGAGTAGAGCTGTCAGAGGTGCATCGCGGTGTTTCACTGTTCGTATTCGTAATTCCATACCATGAATAAGTGCTGCAGTCCAGTAAAAAAAAATCCTTAAAAGTTTTTGTGCTATTCAGTGATAGTATGCATTTGAAGTGAGAATGGAGGCTTATTCAAACAGAGAAAGGGCAGACATGCATCTCATGTATGGACATGCCGAGTGTATTGCGGCTGCAGCAAGACGTCTGTATGCGGAAAGGTTTCCGAATCGCCGTCTGCCAGATAAGAAGACCTTTCAGAGAATAGACGAGCGTCTTGGTGATACAGGATCATTCAACAAGCGAGTTTCAGATGGTGATAGACCAATCAGCGCCAGAACTGTTGAGTTGGAGGAACGGGTCGTGAATCGCGTGGAGGAGCATCCTGGTGTCAGCACCCGAAGGATAGCAGCAGCAGAGGGTGTAATATACACAACTGTGTGGAGAATTTTACGGGAACAACAGCTTTACCCATATCACATTCAGATAGTACAAGGCCTTACTGAAGCTGATTTCCCACCACGAGAGGCTTTTTGTACTTGGTTCCTTCAACAGTGTGCTCGCGATCCTCTTTTTCTATTCTTTGTGTTGTTTTCTGATGAGGCTGCCTTCACAAGAAATGGCGTGATCAATTTTCACAACACTCATCACTGGGCCGATGAGAATACGCATGCTATCATCTAGTCAAGGCACCAACAACAATTTAGTATCAATGTATGGGCAGGACTTATTGCCGACAACTTAATCGGTCCTTTTGTTTTGCCTGGAAGATTAACAGGAGAATCCAATTCCAATTTTTTAAGGAATGATTTAAGCGATTTACTAGATGAAGTTCCTCTTGGTGTCCGACGTCGTATGTGGTTTATGCATGACGGCGCTCCGCCTCATTTTAGTCGAGTAGCCAAAGACTATTTGGATGAGCATTTCCCTGATAAATGGGTAGGTCGTGGAGGACCCATTGCGTGGCCTGCTCGCTCGCTCCTCGGACCTGAATCCACTCGATTTTTACCTGTGGGGTCATCTGAAATTCATCATTTATATGACACCCATTGACAACGTTGAAATGTTTCGCCAACGTGTAGAACAAGGATGCCAGAAAATCCGAGCAATACCTGGAATGTTTGAACGCGTCAGGCAGTCTATGACGAGGCGTGTTCAGGCGTGTATTTGTGCAAGGCGATTATTTTGAGCATTTCCTTTAAAAGTAAAGCGGATACTTGCTGGAACACATAACTGTCTGTAACTCAGAAACAGAGCGATTTCGGGCATATGTTTATATAAACTTTTTTCTCTGTTTTCAGGTCCTGAATCCATCCTGAAAGTGCGTCCCACATGTTATGAAACACCTTGTATTTATAATTTTTAATATATATATATATATATGGATCATGTCAAGAATAGCGAACCCAATTTTACCATGTCAAGAATAGCGAACCCAAAAATTCCCTTGTCAACAATAGCGAACCCAAAAGTTCCCATGTCAAGAATAGCAAACCCAATATAAATATCATGTAAAGGATCACGACTTAACCTAACCAATCGTCAAGGGCGTACAATTAACCTAAAAAATAAATAAAAAACAATAAATTTTTATTTATTTATTTATTTTTATATATTAAGAGAAGAGGATTCTTTATACTGTACGGCATTGACGATTGGTTAGGTTAAGTCGTGCTAGTTTGGTTAAATAAAAAAAGACTAATATAAAAGCATTTAATACGTCCTTAACTAATTACTTAAAATTGGGAAACATAAACCTACCGTCTGAAGTTATGAAAACGTCCTTGAGGACTTCCCATGTCAAGAATAGCGAACCCAATTTTACCATGTCAAGAATAGCGAACCCAAAAATTCCCTTATCAAGAATAGCGAACCCTGCAGGTGTTGGGTTCGCTATTCTTGACATGATCTATATATATATATATATATATATATATTATATATATATATATATATATATATATATTATTATATATATATATATATTCTAGACTCGACAAAGTGTCCATAAATGATTTCCGTGATTTTAATAAACCATATTCATGATGTTGGAAAGATAAAATAATGTAGTATGTTTTAAAACCAAGTAATTTGCTTTAAGTTTTATGCAAGTTTATTAGTAAACAACTACATTGCCCCATTGGTAGCTATGCAAACATCCAATCGAAACCCTGTTTCAACCCACACTCTGCTCAATATCTTGGGCGAGACTGGATTGATAGCTGCTGCAATTTTCTGTTACAGAAATTCTAAGTTATCAACCTTTTCGGAATGAACATTCGTTCGCATATCCCTAAAGGAAATGATGGAGTGCCAACAAATCGTCCGATCCGATCCATCCAGTGGTGGTGTTCCATCTTGAAAGATTGTCAAGTTCTTCTTCATCTTTAAGAATGACAGAGTTTGCGAACATGTCATGGTTGTACTGGTAACCATTTCTTTTGCGAAGAAGAAAGGACCTAGGAACTCTGCTATGCATTAGCTTAGCCTACACTAAATATTCACTCGGGTTGTCTCGCAAGTATTCAGTGGTAGTACGTGGATGTTCCTAGCTTCAAACAAACAATTGTGGAGAGTTACCTTCCCGCTTGTGCGAAGCGTTGTTTCATCGGTTAAAAAAAAATGCGATTCAGAAAATGCTGGTCTTCATCTAAGTTTTGTAACCCGAAAGAAGCAAACTGCGCATGTTTCGGCGATCGTCAGGTGGAGGAAAGTGTTTCTGCAGGACTTTGTGAACTATTGAAGTAGGAATGGCCAGTTCGCGGCAATATTATGGAATATACTTTTGGGCTACGCTAAAATAATGCGTTGGATATCTTCATCTGACTTCATCTTCATCTGGTCTACCTGATGATTTATTTGGTAAGCCACTCCGGTTTCCTTGAACTGCTTATGTCATTTCGTGATTGTTTGATCAGTTAGAGGTTCCTTCCCATATACACGCCGAAAGTTACGTTGAACAGTGATTACTGACTTAAATTAAGCTAACGGTCGCCATGACATTTATCGTCGCGCGTCAGAAATCAGTGCGCGGAAGCCATTAAAGTATTACAGTACTGAGTACTTGTATGCTTTATTTCAATACATACCGCATTATTTCATGTCTTCTTCATGAAGTATAGATTGTTAAAATTAGGAAAACATTTGTGGAAACCTTACACACACACACACACACACACACACACACACACACACAATTGGGACCGATGTGAAGCCACTTTTTTATCCATCAACTCCCATTTTGAAAATCGTTCCTTTTTATTGTAAGAAATACAATTTTGAGGTTAGGTTAGGTTGAGTTGAGTTAAGTTATGTTAACTTAACCAAACCTAAAATAAGTAACTGAATTTGTAAAAAGCTGAGGTAGCATAAGGTAGGAATATTTTGATTTAGAGTTTTTGAATATAAACCTTAACGCGGCTGAAATTGTATAACGTAAGTAACCCCCCCCCCCCCCCCCAACTCTTTCTCTAAACTTTTTAATATAACTGCTTTTACCTTCGTACAAGCGTAAGTGATTAAAATTTGAAAGTATAAAAAATATGACCAGTAGGATCCAGTGGGCATAAAATGAGCACGAATGAAAACTAGTGCAAAAGAAATTTGGAGTGAAAGGTGCATTTATTTATATCTATACTAAAAAAAAGCTAAATTTTTGTAGTTCATAAAGTTGCGTTTTCATGAAAAGATCGCAAGGCATCAGCATCACCTATTTCTAAAATAATTTGCTAAAATGAATGTAAAATAATAGGTTTTTGAAGTAATATGCTAAAGACATCGATGCCATTATGAACGTTTCTGTAAAATAACTTTCCCCTTCATTATTTTTACATAATCTTTTGTTTTTCTATTCTTTACTCGTAAATGTGAAATGAAACTATTCTAATTGAGTTTCAAATTTATTAACGTGTGTCCTGATGAGTTTTTATTTCAGATTTCGGTAGGACATAATCTACTGCAGTATATTCGTTGATAAAAAGAAACTTCGTTTAACTCTAAAAGGAACACTTACTCGAGTTTGGTCAGGAAGCGTCGCTGTAACTCCGGAACTCATCTCCTGAAGAACCGCGAGCGTATCTATGTACTGAGAAGTAGAAATAATGCTGTCGCGTTTTGCACTCACTCCGGAAGAGACTTCCAACGAGCATACTGTGGTGGTTTTTGGTGGAGGAAGACTTACCCTCGAGATGTCGCAGAATTTCTCCGAGCTTTCGGTGGCAACTACAAAAAATTACTCACGTTTACTTTTTCATTGTTTTACGTAACATAATAAAAACCTTTTACCTAATTGATAATTGGAAACGATATTTTTCCAAAATTATTATAGTTTTTTTTAATGGAGAAATGTCACTGTAGATAAATGAATAACAAAATCAATTGTACGGAAAAGCTTCGAGACGGAGAAAGAGATCGATGGTTATAGATACAGATAAATATTTAGTTCTTGGAAAACGAATCTCTTTCTAAATTAAAACTGGGAACCATAAAAAAAAGGGGTAAATCGGAGATGGGATTAGAGAAAAAGAGAAGGAAAATCCGAAATGCAGAGAAAAGACAAGAAGAGAAAAAAATGCAAAGTTACGTAGAAAGAAAGACGAGAGACAAAAGATAGGAATAAAATGGGTTAAAAGCAAACGAGGAAGAAGTAAAACAAAAATAAAAACAGAAAATAAATATTTAGAAATGAGGGATCGTCTTCACCTGTTCCGCAAACCAAGTCTGGACTTCCCTTTTCGGGAGCCACTTCTTCTTCTTCGCCTTCTGTTCGTTGCCTCTCCGAGTAAACGTCTGTCATCTGTATGGAGGGCGACTGTCCCTTTCTATAGGGAACGTTCTCGTTGTTTGTGGACCAAGGGCAATGCGCGTAGCGGGTGATGAGCAGTCCTGCGAGAATCAGGATGAGAACTGCCCCCACACCCCCTATCACGGCCCCTATGACGGGAGGAACTGATGTTTCTTCAGGAGGACCTGCAAATATATTTTTAAGGGTTACTCAGCGTTCTAAGGTACTAAGGTAAGTTACTGATTATATATATTTACTTTAATCAACATTCAGAATACAGATTGTTTACAAAATAAACATTAAACACTAAAGACATTGCTGTTTTACAAAGCATCGGTGTACCCATACACCCATTACGGGTACTGGCAACTCGTAGCGTCATATCCAACTATTTGGAGGGTCAACATATTAATGAGCCTTCCATACGTGGTTCATCATCAGTGGAAGCAACAAGGTTTTGATTTATCATATTCAAATAAGTAGTTCAGTTCAAAGGGGGACGTCGGGTCCACGTCACAACGCAGCTTTTCGTAAGATCAGCGAGGTTAAACATTGGAAGTGTGTCCGTCTTCTGCGTTCAGATGATGCTGTGACCCGTGGTTCCGATCCCACATAAATATGTAAATCTTTTCCATCACATGACCTCTTCTTTTGGGAAGGAGGTTAAACAGCCCAAAAATATTATTACTCGTAGTTTAGTCTAAATCCTTTTAAGCGCATTTGTCGTTACTGTACATTGCAGATACACCTGGTCTTGTAGGTTCGGTGCATGACTCATCAGGAGCAAGATGCACTGCAAATTTGTGTTGCTTCCCGGAGTCATGTACAAATGCACCTGTTCTAACTACAAATACTGCACATTCATACATTACTCTACACAATCTGGACAAAGAACTCACGATATTTACAGCCTCAAACCCTTTTCATACAGGATTGTATGAGTATATTGTTCACATTTTTAAACCGATGTTAAAATTCATTCTCCGAAATAAACCTATTGTTTATTTCAAGGATAATTTGATGGGAAATGCGACCATTTTAAGTTTCCTAGACAAAGACATACTATATATATATATATATATTATATATATATAGCTAAATCCGCCTAAAATGTATACAAGATTTATGTATGTATGTATGTATGTGTGTATGTATATATGTACAGTATGTGTGTGTGTGATAAGGAAAGATTATTTGTTAGCTTTTCATCCTCTGCAACTCTCCTTCAGCGTACGATGCATTTAACGAGCTACTTCAGTCAAGAGAGAGAGAGAGAGACAGAGAGAGAGAGGAAGAGAGAGAGAGAGAGAGAGAGAGAGAGAGAGAGAGAGAGAGAGAGAGAGAGAGGAAATAAATGATGTAGAATGAAATATGGGGATTAGAAGCATTTCCATAACATTTCCTCCGCGAGAGTAAAAACAAAGCTTTATGAACAAAAGGATTACTTAACTCAAATTCGACATAATGTATCCCACAAAATAGAATCCGGAACACTTCCACTTTATAATAACATTGAAAGCTTTTCATTGAAAAATCCTATAAAAGTATCGAATAAAACCTTAGAAAAAATTCTCGTATATAAAATTTATAACATTTCGGACATTTTTGCTCGTTAAGAAATTCTTAATAATTTTAGTTTCTCTTTCGCGCGTTTAATTGCATTTAAATTTGGTCTTTTTGTATTATTATTGATACTTATTTTCTTATATTATTAATACTTCAGTACGATTTCGAAAGAGCATCTTAATAAATATTTACTCAAAACATTCAGAACAATTTCGAGTTTTTACTCTGCTGCACTCGACGTAATTTGAGAATGAGTATAACTGCTGTACAGATACAAAATTCACGATCATTTCCTTATTAAAATATGATGCGGTTATTTGCTGTTTAAATAATTCATAGTTTGAAATAACATTTCACTTTTGTAAATTGATTTACTGTTAAATTAGTTATTATCAGAAAACGAAAGTATTTTTAATGCATTTCTAACGCAGTCTGATCAAAATAACAGATAACGAGAGGGAGTTTTTTAGGTCGCATCTATTAATTGATTTCAGAATAAAGGGTTCTGTTTTCCATTAACGACTGTTTCTATGGTCTATGACCGCTGAAGAGTTAATAGAAACTCAACTCCAGAGGAGGGAAAGCAATTAAACGTTTCAGGAAACGTCATGACGTCACTACGAGGTCTGATTGATGAGAAAATGTGTCAAAAGACAAATGGGATTTTAGATTCTTCAATCGAATAACTCTGACTTCATATTAGTTGGAAATTCAAACACTTTTTCATTCTCTCTCTCTCTCTCTCTCTCTCTCTCTCTCTCTCCTCTCTCTCTCTCTCTTATATATATATATATATATATATATATATATAAATATATATATATATATATATATATATATATATATATATATATATATATATATATATATATATATGGGATGAATTTCACAATTAAACACGTAAACTGAATGACTAATACAAACCCACAAGGAAAAAGAGAAAGAAAAATGATCCCAAGGTCTTTCGTGAATTCAAAAGTACACCTCGTCAGGGAATTCCCTGACGAGGTGTACTTCTGAATACACGAAAGACCTTGGAATCACTTTTCTTTTTCTTTTCCCTTGTGGGTTTATATCATATATAGATAGGACCCTATGTATAGGGTGATTAAAAACATGGTAACACTTATATAGGAAAGAATTACAGATGTCATCCAATCAGTACCACCAGAGCTGTGCCTGAGGGTTCTGGAAGCAACGTTTGACCGCTTTCATACATGCGTAGATATCCGTGGACAGCAAGTAGAGATTGTGTGAAGCACTGTTTGCCTCACAAAAAATGTTTACAAATTGGAAATAAAAAATAAAACCCCATATAAATGTTAAATTTTTTTTTAATCACCATGTATATATATATATACAGGGCGTCCCAAAAAAATGTATACACACTTTAACAGCTGATAGCTCAATTGATGTTTCTTTCTTTCCAAGTTAAACCCATTAGAATTAATAATGGCAGTCAGACTAAGCTTTGAACAAAGGAAATTCATTCTAAAATGCTACTGGAAGTGTGAAAACGCAGTTGAAGTGCAAAGACAGTTTAGGAGGGAGTTTCAAACAGATCCACCAACGCGACTTACCATCACTCGAATTAGAGATAAGTTTGAAGCCGATGGAACTGTTCAGAATGTCCACAAGAAGCGTTCCGGAAGACCACGGACATCGACAAGCCCCACAAAGCAAGAAAGAGTACTGGAAACGTATCACCAAAGTCCAAGAAAATCTGTGCGGCAAGCGAGTCGTGAGGTAGGAATTTCAGAATCGTCTGTCCAACGCATTTTGAAGCGCTGTCAATGGAAAAGTTACATTCCAAGATTAGTCCATGCTATTAATGAAGATGATCCGGACCGAAGAGTGGAGTATTGCGAGTGGTACTTGGCACGATGTGGATGTGGATTGGACGAAGGGGTTTCGTAGAATACCCTCCGCGTTCACCAGACCTCACACCACTAGACTTTTTTTTATGGGGATACTTAAAAGACAAAGTCTACGCTATAAAACCTGCAACAGTCGCTGAATTGAGAGCAGCCATTGAACGAGAATGCACACAAATACCAAACGAAATGTTTCGTGATGTTTGCGATTCCATTGCTTCGCGTTATCAGCAGTGCCTGGACCAGAACGGACGTCATTTTGAAAACAGGCGTTGACAAAACAATTAAATAATGTCTGTAGATTCTATTACATTTTGAAAATGAAATGTATTTTAATAAACACTGCCTTTATAATTATTTAAAATGTGTATACATTTTTTTGGGACGCCCTGTATATATATATATATATTGTAAGGAAGGATGAACAGCTGGATTTTGCTGCACATCGCCTGCCGTCACCGGGGCCGACGGATTCGTAGTCAGCGGCGCTAACCACAACATCACTGAAGCGCATTTACTGTATATATATATATATATATATCTTTCCTTTTTATCAACCAAGTCGTTTCCGCCCTCGAGTTGGCCTGGTGAAAGCGCGAGTTGGTTTTTAGGCTCTCCAATTCACAGAACCAGCCAAATCCTCCTGATCAAGAATTGTCCTGAACCAGGTCTCTAGTCTTCCTTTGAAGACTCCTACGTCGACATCATTTGTGTTCCGAAGAGCTTTGTGCAGCTGGTTGAATATTCTTCGCCCAGTGGCAACACAGCTATTTTCCTTCAGGGTTGAGGATGTTCCCTGTCTAGTGTGTAGCCTTTAGTTTGAGAACACGATACATTCTTCCTTTCCTATTTTCCAATGTTGTTTGAATGAGTATAAGGTAAAGCTTGAGAGTGGAGACTAGTTTCTCTGTTATTTTCCATGTGTAAATAATGGTGTACCTCTTTCTTCTTTACAGTGAGTATAAATGTAATTTACGTAATACTTCCCAGTTATTTAGTTCTTTGCATTCATTGATCTTGGCTATTAAATTTATCTGAATCCTTTCTAGTTAGCTAATTATTTTATATGAGAACGTTAAGACTGAGAAATAGTAGATCTTGAGTGCACAGAGAGCCATATTTCATAGAAAATTCTTCGTAGATAGAAAATCCTTCCGACAGCCGGAGCCGCTTTTTGAAAGCGCAACTTTCCACGCGATTTTTCCACAAATTGGCGGAATTTCACGAAACTGTAGACGGTAGAGCTAATTTATCTTTTCTTTTTTATTGTTTTAATCCATTTGAAATTGAAATTAAACATATATAGTTAGGCTCATATTAAATTTAGTCCCATTCAAATTTCTCGCAAGAAGCCTAACTGCAATCCTGAAATTTTATTTTCATATTAGACTTTCTTTATTTAATTCGGAGCTATTGAAGAATAGGGACCCCAGCCTTCTTTAGTTAGCTTTATAAGGCTAACTAACGAAAATATCATGACCTAACCTAACCAATCGTCAAGGGCGTACAGTTAACCTAACGATTGGTTAGGTTAGGTCGTGATATTTTCGTTAGTTAGCCTTATAAGCCTAACTAAAGAAGGCTGGGGCCCCTATTCTTCAATAGCTCCTTTAATTCTAACTCAACAACTACAGTATATATCTGGTTACGCACATTGTATAAAAAGAAGTTAATTAATAAATTTTCAAGTAACTCGCCGGGTCCAAATCGATGTCGCTGACACGACCCTTTTTTCTTTCGCCCCCTGGGAACTAATACCACACTTTAACATATTGGATATTTGTAGTTTTGCTCTACATTTCAATTTTTTATAAACAACCTTTTTTAGGTAAAAAAAAAATTATATTTGTATTTAAAAGCTTTAGGTTCAGAAGAAGAAACTGGGATCACCTGACGATCAGGACCCCCAGCCTTTTCTAGTTAGCTTTAAAAGTCTAACTAACGAAAATATCACGACCTAACCTAACCAATCGTTAGGTCAACTGTACGCCCTTGACGATTGGTTAGGTTTTAAGTCGTGATATTTTCGTTAGTTAGCCTTATAAAGCTAACTAAAGAAGGCTGGGGGCCCTGATCTTCAGGTGATCCAAAAAATGTACTCTTTTGGAGTTAGAACAACTGATATTAATTCTTCGATGGACGGTTTAATTATAGGGTCATGTTTTGAATATTTGTATAGAACCTTAACATTTCGTAGCAGTCGGCCATAGGCTGTGAATCTGTAATTTCCTTTATGTAATTAATGTATGTCCGATAGGCGTGCAAAGGTGCAAAGGTATCATTATGTCAAACCACTATTTACTGGGATCCGTATACTGATGACGTAATCCATTTTTGTTTGGACAATAATTTGAAATTTCATAGTTTAGAAAAAAATAGTTGTCTTAAAATAAATCCTAGTCAAATAATTTACTTTTGGATTTTTACAGTCATGCCTTCATTATGCGCTTAAGAGGAATCAGAAAAATCATCCATTTCAAGTATTTGTTGAAAACTATTCATTATAACAAATTTAAGGAAACGTTACATGCAAAATTATATCAGTCCAAATGGGGCGTAATGTTACGTCACGTTCAAAATTTGCAGAGAAGTTTCAATCATTTGTTTGGAATTGCTTCATCGGTAGATGAAATGAAAGTAAACACTACTAATTCGGTACTTACATATTAACGGGGGGCCACCACATATTGATGATTGGTTAGGTTAAATTGTAATATTTTCGTTAGTTGAAAATTTCTAATACATCATATTTTTTAAATAGCAATATTTTTTTAAATATTTTTTTTATACAATTTTCTGAAAAAAAAAAAATTTTTTTAGGCTTATTCATGATAAAAATTTGGGCCTCCAGAAACAAATGTTGTTTCTAATGTGTAACATGTATTAATCATTGTAAATCTTTGAAATATAAATCATTGTAAATATTTTAAAAAATATTGCTATTTAAAAAATATGATGTATTACAAATTTTCAAACGAAAATATTACAACTTAACCTAACCAATCATCAATATGTGGTGGCCCCCCGTTATTATGTAAGTACCACTAATTCCATTAAAAGTGACGCAATTTCGGCTCTCTTCATTTCAACAGAGGAATTATTATATGTTTGTTACTCCTTTTAAAGGTTCTCAGTATCTGCCTCGTTATTCTTTTCGTTTTGTTTACTGCCATCTTATTTTGGGTATCAAAGTTCGCATCGTCGGTCCTCATAACTCCTAAATCCTTTGCTCTGGAGTTTCTCAGAATTTCTTGTCCATTAATGGGCATAGTATTCCAAGAATTTTAGTTCCTCACCTTTTCTGTATGTTAATAGTTGAAAATTCTTGGTGTTAAATTTCATATTATTGCCTTCGACCAACTGTAAATTCCGTTCGTGTCCGTCTGTCGAGGTTCTGTATCATCTGGATTTCTTATTTTTCTACTAATTTTTGCGTCACCAGCAAAGGACGTTACCGTGCTATTATTGGTAGCTTCATCGTGTATATCATTTAGCAGGATTAGCAATAGTAATGGAGATAATACTGTTCCTTGTGGTACTAAACTACGTATCTCCGATTCTGATGATGATATTCCTTGAATTGAAACGACTTGCTACCGCTCACTAAGAAAGTTATCCACTTTCCTACTTTTCTTATTAGTATTCCCATATATTTCAATTTATGTGCTATGATTCCATGATCACATTTGAATGCTGTAAAATTGCTCATACATTCTTGTTAGATCGAATAAAGGGTAGGCTTGCAGCCTGCCTCCATTTCCTCTCTCTTTCCCACAAAAAGAAAATTGTTGTAGCTTCTGTTAATTTCTATTCCGTGGATTGAAGAGTGAAAATTTCAAGTGATCGAGGGCTCTTCTAAGCCTTATTCAATCAAATTAAAATACCGCATGAATTCTTTGTACGTCGAAATACGCCAAATGCCCGGCTAGTCCACATAAAATTGGAAATTTTTTTTTTCGGGACCACCATTATCTATATCTATCTATCTATCTATCTATCTATCTATATATATATATATATATATATATATATATATATATATATATATACACACACAATGCACGAGTATATAAAGTCGATATCGAAAAACTCGTAATTTCACTTTCACTTCTGTACTTCTTTTGTGACCTAATTATTGGAAATCAATCCTTTTTCTACATTTATTTACTTTCAAAAATGAAAATCAGTTTGTCTTCATTGAACAAAAATAACATTACATTCATATATTTCAAAGCAACTCGACTAAATGAAAGGATTTCATCAAAAGTTTGCCTGTAACTATTTCAAAGAGCATATTTTTAATGTCTTTGACTCAAAATAATGATATGCAGAGAGTTTGAAGAGTAAATATATATATAAAAAATTAATTTAGCTTCATCCATTTGCCTAATTAGACCAACTGACTCGAGCAAGATGTAATAAAGAAAATAGATGACAATTTCGGGCCTGCATTTCTCATAATTTTCTTTACTATATTTCACTCCTGTGTTGATTGCTCACTGTCTCTACCTTGAAGGCTTTGAGCAATTTCGAAAGAATCGATAATCATATAAGCTGAATCTTATTGCTGTGAATTTGTTTTTTAACTTCATTTTGAACCGGAAGAAATCCATGTTTATTCCCAAAGGAACCAAAAACTGAATCGTGAAGCTGATACTTCGAATGGTTCAAGGAATTTAATGTAAAGTCAGTTACTATCGTGAAGCTGATACTTGGAATGGTTCAAGGAATTTAACGTAGAGTCAGTTACTGTATTAATTCACTGTTTGTGTTATGTTAGGCACTCATCTGAAATGTATAGCGTTTAATCTTGGTACAAAGTCTGCTACTGGATTGTTTGAAACAAAAGGTGAAAGTACTGTGTTCTTGAACCAGCTGCATCATATATATATATATATATATATATATATATATATATATATATATATATATATATATATATATATGCGCCTCGGTGGTGTGGTGGTTAGTATCGCTGATTACGAATCCATCGGCCCCGGGATCGAGACCCGGTGACGGCAGGCTGCGCGCAGCAAAACCCAGCTGTTCATCCTTCCATACAATAAAGAAATTGGTTGGTAGATAAATGGGTACCCTGGGTAGCCTAGTGGTTAAAACGCTGTGCTGCTGGTAGGGCGTGGTTCGGATTCCACGTTAAACTGTAGGTATAAGGTGGAGTGACAAGTTTGACCTTCGTCAGAATGAACAATTCGGGCTGGAGCAAAACCAAGGAGTGTGTGTGGTATATATATATATATATATATATATATATATATAAGCAAACAACCACAGGGAAAAGGAAACACAAAGTCCGAGCGCTTTCGTGATATATTCACATTATCTGTTCCTCCTTGATAATGTGAATATATCACGAAAGCGCTCGGACTTTGTGTTTCCTTTTCCCTGTGGTTGTTTGCTTATTAATAAGGTCACGTGTTATTTGTGATTTTAGTGCATATATATATATATATATATATATATATATATATATATATATATATAGCGTTACATAATTTTTTAAATTCTATTTTGTTTGAAAAATATATGGCGAAAATACATAAATTCTGCCATTAAAATAATAGAATTTTATAGGTAGTGAATTTATCGTTCCATTCTTGATACTTTTACATTGCTACAAGTGGTCGTTCGTTATTTCAGTTTTACGATGGAAACCATTTTCCCTCATGTTCCATTTGAGGAATTCCGTTTCCAGGAAAGAACGTCCAAAATTCTTCACTTCATCGATTTGTAAACAAAAATTGAACTTGGAAATTTACCATTATGTTTTTCGTACGTAGAAATAATGAACGATGTTTATAGTGAATAAATATGACGTTCTTAATAGCGAATAAATGGGACTGGTTTCTTATCAGAGAAAAAAAACCTTTTCATTTTATTTTCAGCTGTTCCATTCCGCCACCGAATTGCACGCGATCTTCAAACTGTAATTCCTTTAGCAACTTTAAAAAGGTTTAAAGAAAAGAAAAAAAATTGGAATTATCAACAAAATTCAAAATAATTAAGTTACTATTTCTACTTATTAAATTAAAATTCATTTCGTTTTTCGTTCATTATTTTTTTAATATTTTTAGTATATTCATACTGGTCAAATATAGAATGTTTAAAAGGGTTTCAAATAAATTGTTTTGGAGCAAATATTAAATATTTTATATTATACAGTATATATATATATATATATATATATATATATATAATATATATATACTGTACATATATAGGTGTGTCCAGAATTAACTATCTATTTCAATGAAATCGGGCAAATTTTAAAAACACACTTTTATTTATGTTTATCATGTTTAATATGTGTGTAAAAATGTATAAATTTCTAAATTTTTTTCATAATTTTATTTTCATAATTTTTTCATTATCTGGTCCACTGAAAGACCGTCTGAAGTCATAGAATGGCAAAGAGACTCTCCAAAAGTTAACGTGTGGCTTGGAATGACCAAATCCAAAATTTATGGCCCATTCTTCTTTGCGGGAGCAACTGTAACAGGTACCGTCTACCTTGATATGCTTCAGCAGTTTCTCGAACCACAGCTTCTTGATGATGGCATTCTTGATAATGTTGTGTTTCAACAAGATGGAGCACCATAAATTTTGGATTTGGTCATTCCAAGCCACACGTTAACTTTTGGAGAGTCTCTTTGCCATTCTATGACTTCAGACGGTCTTTCATTGGACCAGATAATGAAAAAATTATGAAAATAAAATTATGAAAAAAATTTAGAAATTTATACATTTTTAACACATATTAAACATGATAAACATAAATAAAAGTGTTTTTAAAAAATTTGTCCGATTTCATTGAAATAGATAGTTAATTCTGGGACACCCTGTATATATATATATATATATATATATATATATATATATATATATATATATTTTTTTTTGTTCCAGTATTGTATATATTATTCGACTCTCCCACACAGTATACGACGTAAGGCGGACCTCTACTATTCTAAAATGTATCTGCCACTACTTAGGCGAAAGTAGGTCAATCTACCTGAACAACACTACATTATCCGAGTGACTCCTTATTTTCTACTTCAAATTTCCGTGGAGTTGCGTTTTGGGAGTTGTTTGCTAAACACTGTTCATCCTCCTTCGTAACAGGAAAGGTATGAAAGAGGAGATCTACAGCTTTACGTGGGATCCAAACGACCGGTCGCTGTATACATCATATCGACGCGAAGGACGGTCACCACTCCAACTACAATCCAGGCTCAACGTCGTTTAACTTCCCTGATGGATAGGAAGCGGTGTAGCAACAATGGTCACGACATAGCCCAAATTCCCATGGATCATAAGAGCAACAATTGTAAGGGAATTATATTTAACTGAATTTGGAAATAAGTAATTAAAGTTAGAATAATTATCATGTATTAACCATCATTAAGGAGCCAAATTAAACTATTAATTACTTTAAATTATTTTACATTCTCCAAATGCGCGTCATGTGATGCATGTTGTAGTGTGACTCGGTCTGTGTCCAAAGACCGTTACCGCTCGTTGATATCGTATTTTGTTCTCTCGATATTTACTGTTTTGTGAAGTCATTTTGTGTGTTTTGTAGCATTTTGTGTATTTGAATAATGGCTACTGTCGCGCACTTCCATTGCAATGACTGCTGTTTTGTTTCAACGTCATACCCGTACATCCACGTCTCGTCACCCGTAACGATGTTTCTGAGAAAATTTTCATCAAGATTGACACGTTGAAGGTTTTGAGACACAACAACACGTTGCTCTTTCTGCTCGGCAGTCAAGAGTCGTGGTACAAATTTGGCTGACACACGACGCATCCCCAAATTCTCTCTGAGTATCGTGTGGCATGATCCTATCGAAATGTTCATTTCGTTTGTGACTTCCCTGACTGTCAGTCTACGGTTCCTCGAATCATTTCACGAACACAAGCAACAGTGTCATCAGTTCTTGAAGTGGAAAGTCGTCCCACCCCTTGCATCGTCCTCCGTCGACGTTCAGCCTTCCTTAAAGCGCTTGTGCCACTCAAAAGTGGTTGTCCGACTTAAGGCAGCATTGCTAAATGCTGTGTTCAGCATGGCATGGGTTTCAGAAGCAGTCTTGCGCAGCTTAACGCAAAATTTTATGCACACGCATTGTTCTTCAACAGTAGCCATTATTCAAATGCACAAAATGCGACAAAACACAAAATGACTACACAAAACAGTAAATATTTTAGAGAACAAAATACAATATCAACAAGCGGTAACCGTCTTTGAACACAGACTGAGTCACACTACAACATGCATCACATGACGCGGATGCGCGTCATGTGATGCGCGCGCAGCATAACCAGTTCGGGAACTTTTTGAACACACCTCGTACACCACATTAATTATATTTTACTAAGGTAGAACTGATAAGCTGTGAACTCATATTTCACGATCATACGAGACAGTGATTGTTAGAATTATACCATAAAATAACATGACATCTTCGACAGCAACATGCTACATAGCATGACGAACATAAACAAACTCTTTACAAAACTCAGCTGCAATCTCCTAGGAAGACTGTAGACACCAATCAACCAGGGAAGTACTACAGGATGGACGTCAGGCAGAAGACAGGGAGTGATGGAACTCCCGTTTCTCCTGTCACTGTCCTCCTTAGCTGATCTTTTTCCGTGTCTCATCTACCTTATGAGCAGTCCAGCATACTCTCAGACACACGCTTCTCTCTTTGTTCCTCACTACACATACACACTACACATTCTTTTCAAAATAAAAAATAAATGGTATAGTTTGTAACAGATTTGGAGACCTTGATTTTGACTCTCTCCTTTTCCTTCTATGGGGATGCACTTGGCGGCCATTCGCCCTTGACCCTTCCTTCCTGCATAAAAAAAATATGTTCATATCAATCAACTCATTTACAATTGTCCATACCAACTGCACTCTCGAGACACACTGACAGTCATAAATCAAAACGCAAAATCTTTCACGAAAAATTATACATCTTTAAATTTAAATGGAAAAGATACAGTAAGTAAAAATACAAAAGAAGTCTATTAGTTCAGTAATAAGAAATTTACTTATCTGAATTCTTATTACACCCTCTATTCAGTAGTATATTGTGCATGCAATTAACCTCTGAAAATTTTAGCATAAACAATCTTACAAATTATGGCCTCAGTATTTTAGCTAGTTACTCGTCCAACTTAAGTAACCATGCAGATTCTCCCACGAAGATCCTACCAGCTACTTCAGTTCACTATAAGAATTGTTTCTATAAACATTTAATTTACAATGAAACTCCAGTGATCACAAAATAATTCCTATTAAAATGCTTAGATGAGCTATACCTTCGCGTTGGATAATCTTCAAGACACCCCTTTCCTACGCTTATTTTTTTCCGTTACAGAATCTCAGCCTGGATCGGCTAAGCTCTGAAGGACCAACCTTAACTTATAGCTTAAGTTAGGCTAAGACAAGTTTAGGGATTTAACAAATAAAATCTGTTTGGTGGTCTTCTTCCTAAGCAACCTACATCTTGCATCAATTATTACGAAAGAAAGATTCTTTTATAACTTGAAGAGCCTAATCATTTTCATTAATCAGTAAAGTAACATAAATATCATCAACTGTTGCTGCAAAATAGAAGTCAACATCTTCCTTCCTTGACTAATCAATTTTAAAATTAGAAAGAGCCGTGTTGAGCAGAAAACTGAGATTTGTTTATAAAAAACGTCTGAACAGGTAGCGAGAACAACGTGAAAAAAGTGTTAGCAGCTGACGAGGAAGCTTCTAAACAGTGGCTGCATCCTCCAGCGCAGGACACGTCAACGCGAAGAGGCGACGTCAAACCAAAACATCAACGCGCTGGTGGCCAAACTTCCTCAAATCTCCGTGCAGCGGGCTGTCTACGGTTGGCCAGACTGGCAGTCGACGGCCTGTTGCGTGGCACGGTCAGAGTGCCGATCGGCTCCCGGGGCCGGACCTATTCTCAGCGTGCTATTTTTTCAATTACAGGGAACAATTGCGTGCTCCCCGAACTACTCTTACTCTCTGGCGACATTAAGACTAATCCAGGCCCCACTACAACTTACACATGTCACCATACACAAAGACATAGACACAATAGCACCATGAGACACATACAGAAGTATAATATTAACATATTACAGTACAACGTAGATGGCCTCACAAACAAAATCATGCAGCTTAGGGAATTCGTACACAAACAAAACATTCACATAGCACTTATACAAGAAACAAAACTAAAACGCACACACAAAACACCCACCATCCCTGACTTCACGGCGATCCGTCAAGATCGTACTGGGGGTAACGGGGGTGGACTCATCACTTACATACGTAAAAGCATTAGCTACACTGATGCTACCCAAAACATTACAAACACAATCCAAGCAGATAACACGATAGAAATACAGGCAGTTAACATTAAAACACGCGCAAAACACAACACCACACTAATCAACATTTACATCCCACCAGATAGTTCACCTCAGGTGCCAGCCAATTACAATCCACAGTTACACAATCTTGCCTCTCTCACTAATGTCATCTTAGGAGGAGACTTCAACGCCAAAGACACTAGTTGGTACCTGCACAACCAAAACAACACCAGAGGCGCCAACATAGCCACACAACTAAACAGCCTCTTCATTCTTAACAATACAGAAGAACATACACACATACCACATCAAGCAGGATACTCAAACTCCTCCCCAGACATAACGTTCTGTTCCCCCTCACTAGCAACACATACACAATGGAGAACAGAAAAACAACTGTCATCAGACCACCTGCCCATCATCATTACAACACATTCTACACTCTGCCCCAACAGCCTTAGGCACACTTACAGAAATTACAAGAAAGCTGATTGGGAACAGTTCAAAATACAGACTGAGGAACAATTCACCACATTAAACAGCACACCCATCATAAACATCGATACAACACTCAAGACATTTAATCAGATTATCAATAATGCAAACAAATACATACCCAAGGGCAACATTAGGAAATACAACCCAAATTACACTAGAGAAATAGCCCACCTCATAAGGCAACGTAACAACCTCAAACATAACACACAAACACCACACACAGAAGCCATAAAGCAGCAGATACAACAGCTCAACACAGAAATAAACAACAAACTCAAAGAAAAACAAACAGAAACATTCAGGGAATTCATAACAACACTAAACCACTCCACAGATACATACAGGCTATACAAGACTATAAACAGCATTACCCACTCTAACAGCGGCATTCACACCTCACACGCGGCTATCTGTCGCAGCCAAAATAATATCCCAACATACACACAACAAGCTAACATTCTAGTTAATCACTACGCAAAGATAAGTCACTTAAACAGAGACAACAACCAGAAACACGCAGACAGACAAACAGCCAGACACAAGAAAACCTACAGACTCGACACGACCATTACACCCTTCAATACAGACCAGACCACCAAGATCATCAAAAACATTAAAAATTCGAAGGCTACTGGACCAGACAACATATCTAACATACACCTTAAACACTTGGGCCCACAAGGAATACTAGCTCTCACAAATATCAGCACATATTCATACCAACACTGTATTATTCCTGACATATGGAAACAAGGTAAAATTATTACACTACTCAAACCAAACAAAAATCCAACAGAACCAGCTTCCTATAGACCCATTACTTTACTATGCACACCTTCCAAAGTAACAGAAAGACTAATCTTACAAATCACCAACCCACACATACCACTATCGCCTACTCAACATGGATTCAGACCTCACCACTCAACCACGACATTACTCACTAACCTCACGCAGCACATCATGGATGGCATCAACTCTAGAAGACCAGCTCAACGTACACTATTAGCAACAATAGACATTAGTAAAGCATTTGATGCTATCCCACGCTTCCCTCTCATAAACAAAATACTCAACACAAACATGCACAATAACACCAAAAGGTGGCTGAGCAACTATCTCTCAGGAAGATACTCACATGTCACATTTAATGGCAAGTCATCCAAAAACAAGCTTTTTCCGAACGGGGTCCCTCAAGGCTCTGTTCTCTCACCAACACTCTTCAACTTATACATGCATGACATTCCAACACCCATAGATAACAAGCTTACCTTATCATCATATGCAGATGATATCACTCTAACATCCACCCACAACAACATCGACACCGCTACAAATAACCTACAAACATACATAAACAGTATACAAGACTGGCTCACACACAATAGACTCAAAGTAGCGCCCACAAAATCAACCATCACCTTGCTTACAAGCAACACAAAAGAACACCAGGTAATTCCACAACTTACACTAAACAACATCAACATTCCACACACTCACAGAACCAAAATACTAGGTGTCACATACAACACATCATTATCTTTTGCAAACCACATTCAGGACATTAAAAACAAATGTACGTCAAGACTTAACACGCTTAGGGTACTAACAGGCACAAACTTTGGACACCAGCAGGAAACAACATCACTCATCTACAAACAATATATTCGCTCAGTTATGGACTATGCTAGCCCATGCTGGGCACCCATTATCTCAAACACACACATAAACACCTTACAAACAATACAAAACAACGCACTTCGTATCATTACAGGATGCACTCAAACAACACCAATAGAACACCTGCACACAGAAACAAAAATACTAAAAGTTAGGGAACATTTAGACATGAGGGGAACACAATTCATGGCAGCAGCGACAACTAACCCACAACACCCTTGCCACTACATGTACAATCATGCACCAACACCTCGCACCATTAAGGTAACACCAGAGAGACATTATAACCAAATACTCCATTCCATACCACGCCCCACAGACATCACACAGTACAAAAAACACATACACACACACCTAACCCACAAAGCACTGACACGACTCGGTCCGAATGCGGTCCTAGGTGCGAAGCCGCCGCCCATTAACAGGTCAGAGATCAGCCTGAGCAGATCGGATCGAGTTAACTTAGCACGATTCCGATGTGGACATCACCCCAACTTACGGACATATAAACACAGACTAGACAACTCCATAGACGACACCTGCCACCTGTGCCAAGACACACCACAAACAATTGAACACATTATGACGGACTGTACCGCTCTAGCACAACAACGAACACAACACAACATCACGAGTGCGCTGAACCTCTGGTCCACTCCGGAGAGGGCGATCGGTTACCTGCGTGCCGCCGGCTTGCTCGATCAGGGTGGGCTGATCGGCTAAACAACAACAACAACAACTACACAGTCAAACTTCCACCCTTGCACGATGTAATAATCATGTAAGTATTTAGAGTTTAGACTATCAAAAACTAAATTGCAAGGGAGCTCTCTATATAACCACACCCTAACTGTACCACTTTCAGCAAAGGAGTAGGAGGGGCGCTGCCGGCGTCTAAAATTGATGCCACAATAGACGAAAGTGCTGGCTCTGCCATAAATGAAAATTTTTCACTAATCTTACACTTATGAGATAGATATATACACCTTAAACTAATATATAAAAGCAATACTGCATTAATCAACTTCGTCATCATATCGCTTTAGGACAACAAAGCTTTTCTAGATTTTTCTAACACTTACATTGACCAATTAAAGTTCTCTTCACATTCATTAATCCAACTCTAAGACAGTTTTTACCCTCCCCAAATTTAACGAGACTATCAGAAATTTAACAGTTTATGGATAACTCCATCAACAACCAACCTTTCATTTTTGAGAAACCCGCGGCTGTGCGTCATTCCTAACCTTATCATTACCGCTCCAAAGCGTAAATTTTAAAATTTTTAACCCCTTGTATAAATATAAACTTTAAAAAACTGTGCTAAAAACTTTGTCATTTTAATTTTCAAATTACTTTATATATTTTTAATTTATCTTATATTGGTTCCAAATATTTTATTAATTGTTGAGCTTACACGAATCACTATTCTTGTGAATTAATATAAAGAAAAGAGAAAATAAAGGCAAGGAAAAAGGTGTACTTTAATCATTATTTTCAGCTTCCTCTCTAAAAATTATCATCATGACTTAAATAATTAAGTTTTATTTGTTACATGAAGCAAAGTAAACGTCGTTGGAAAAAACTTCAAAATTTGCATCACAAAGAATAAAATTAAACTTTGTTTACTCGCATTTTGTAAAATTTTACTTAACCAAAGTTTGGAGAGCTCCGCCTAAAAGAAAAATAAACTTTACTATTGTGGTTTGGTAATAAATATTTCAGAGGTTACTTCAAGGTTTCGCTTAAATATACAGGGTGTCCCAAAAGTCTCCATACATAGGGAAAATTAGCACTTTTTAGCAAAATGTAACTTTATTTACAAAACATTCTCTACATGATTGCCATTTCTTTGTAAACACACACGGATGCGTCTCTCCCACTCATGGTGAACTCGTGTTAACACATTTGGTGTTATGGACGTAATTGCACTTCGAATGCGTTCCTTTAGGCGATCCATGTTCTGTATCTTTTCCTGGTACATTACGTCCATAACACCAAATGTGTTAACACGAGTTCACCATGAGTGGGAGAGACGCATCCGTGTGTGTTTACAAAGAAATGGCAATCATGTAGAGAATGTTTTGTAAATAAAGTTACATTTTGCTAAAAAGTGCTAATTTTCCCTATGTATGGAGACTTTTGGGACACCCTGTATACTGAAAGAGTAAATCGCAAAATATATTTAGCTGTTTAAATAATCATACAGAATTAAAGTCCTACTTACCACCAGTTCTTATACAGGGTGTTTATAAAGTCCCTATCTATTTCAGTGAAAACGTAGCAAAAAGGGTAAAATTCAATAACAATATAATAGAAGGCATACATTTAATGAATACTTAAGCAATATGATTCTACATGAGCACCATCAGTATCTCTACAGAGTTCAACTCTGTCAGCAGCATTGCGGAACACATTTTGGAGCATGACAGCAGAGCTGGGCACTTGCGGTTTTTTTTGCGGTACTGCGGTACTGCGGTACTACCGTGTTGGTCGGTACCGCGGAAAGTACCGCGGGAAATTTGAATGCGGTAGCGGTACTGCTGTACTTTCAGCGATCCTTTGCGGTACTGCGTTATGCGGTACCGGTTTGGTAGTGCGGTAGTAGTACCGCAGTACCGCAGTACCGCAAAAAAACGCGCAAAAAAACGCAAGTGCCCAGCTCTGCATGACAGGTCTTATTTTTGTAACTGCTGTTACGATACGAGTACGTAAATGTCCCAGCTTCATTCAGACGGCATTTTAAACACCGTCGTCTTTCAACAAGATGGGGCACCTTGTCATTACGCAAACATTGTTCGGGAGTACCTAAATGAACGATTTCCAACTCGGTGGATCGGACGTGGAGGCAACAGGCCCTGGGCGGCTCGATCTCCTGACCTAACGCCCTTGGATTTCTTTGCATGAGGCTTTATCAAATGAAACGTCTATATTTTCACTGAAATAGATAGGGACTTTATAAACACCCTGTACACCACTAAAAAAATTTATTTCATAGTGCAAAATTTTTCTCGTAATTTGCTTACTAAAAGATAAGACCATTTTTTTTTTCTGTATAAGAAAAATGTATTTTTAGCACTTAAGAAAAAATATTTTGCAATTATATAGATTTGAGGCGAAAGAACCTTTCTGAAGAAATTCCATTTTCTATTTCTACATAAAAAAAGGAAAATATTTTTTATCTTCATTATTATTATTATTATTATTATTATCATCAAAGAATGAAAGAGAAAAATGGTCATCTAAATGTGAAAGATATTTTATAACAAAAAATATAGCGTGCAAAAGTAACAAAAGTACGTAATTTAATACAATTTAATGCAGTAATTTACTGTAGTACCGCAATTATTATGTTTTTGTAAATAATTTGAAATTGTGCCTTTTAAAAGTTTTGACAGAAGTTAAATGAGTTGGCAACGAACTTCGTTATAAATTTAAACAGAAATCTCCGAGGTTCAATTTCCTTCCAGGCTTCCACATCACTATTTCTGCCAAATTGGGATAACCGTGAAAATGGTAAATTTCAGTGTTGCACTGTATTGAATATGGCAAAATCAAATGCTAAACATTTACAAAATAGTTTTCTCCGTTCCAGGTTTTATTGATACTGGAAACGGGCTAATAGTAGCTTGTAAAAATAAACTTGGTATTAAACCTAAAAAATGAAAAAGGAGAATAGGGTCGTCTGATTTATTTTTCTTAAAATAAATTTATTTCACCGGAAATATCTTTTTTTTATATATGTACCGGGTGATCCATTTAAAACCGTACTATTAAACCGTATACCTTTTAATTTGAGTACGGTTTTAAATGGATCACCCTGTAGGAGATGATGTTAATGTCTGATGTTTTATATTCGTTCATACACGCCTTAACGGCTATAGTACTCTGCATCAAATTTAGTATACACATTAAGGGAGAACCAGGAAAGGATTTAGTAACATACCCGCCCCTCCCAGTTCACCCCCCCCCCCCCAGATAGTTTTAGATAATATTCTTATCTAGATTGTGCGAAGTCAGTAGATAGTATTGTGAAAAATGTAAAGCAGATCATCCAAACGTCACTAAAACCATACCTTTCAAATCCCCAATTCAGGTAAAATAGAATCATGCATTAAAATTAATGATGATATAAAATAGGACCAAAAAACTATAGGAACATTACAATTAAAAAAAATACAAAAATATTATATAAAAATTCACACAAATATAATTACCCATTCTTTTCTCAGCAACTTTCATTATATTTGCTTCAAGTTTTATTTGCGTACTGTTCCCACGGTAGTTTCCGGCACTCACTTTGAGAGTGACACCCATTCCTGGGGTGAGACCTCTTACTACGAATTCTGGGATTGGACTGAAAAATAGAATATTGAAATTATTGGAGTAACATCTTTGGGAATAAGTTACTATGAAACATTGAGAAAAAAGTTTTATAGAAATAATGTTATTAATACAGAGGTTTCGCTGAAACAAAGAAGTCGCAGACACCCGTCTCTCTCTCTCTCTCTCTCTCTCTCTCTGTATATAAATACTGTATATGATAATTATAAGAAGAAAATTTTATTCTTCACTCAGGATTTCGCTTGCTCAATATTAATCCTTTTTTAGATGTAAAAAAGGACGTCTCTTTATTTATTTGAAATGTATAACTCCCACGTATAAGTTGTACACCATATGTGGCCTCAGTAATAAAAAGGTGTTCTTTTTACACAACATATTATAAATGCTTAATCTAATATACTATTTCAGAAATGAAGCCTTATATATATATGTAACAGTTTTTTTGCGCACACCTACAGGTCGCTACAATTGGTGTAGAACAACGCGGTTTTCACCATTCGATGCGTCTTTTTATTGTGTAGTGCCCATGCTAAAAAAAAATTCCCGAACATAAATCCTGCCCCCCCCCCCTTTTAGGGGTACAGTTCTTCCCATTTCTTCATTTTTAATCAGAATTTTGGCACAAAATGGGGGAGGGGTGGGGTAATGGGGGAGGGGGTGGGGTTAATGGGGAAACTCAGAAAAATAGATGTGATATATATATGTAACCAAAAAAAAAATTAAAGTAAATCCTTTGCAAGGTGCCAGCCCCCTTCCCCCCTTGGGGGTAATGGGGGAAGGGTGGGGGTAAATGGGGGAGAGGGGTGGGGGTATTGGGGGAGAGGGGTGGGTAATGGGGGAGGGGGTGGGGTTAATGGGGAAACTCAGAAAAAAAAATTGGTGGGGTAAATGGGGGAGAGGGGTGGGGGAGGGGGTATTGGGGGAGAGGGGTGGGGTAATGGGGGAGGGGGTGGGGTTAATGGGGAAACTCAGAAAAAAAATGATAACCAACATCGATTCCGGTCAGGAAGATCATGCTTATCACAACTAATGGAACACTATAACAATATTATTGATGCACTCGAAACAATGAAAACTATGATTTGGCATGCCGCAGGGCCCCCAATTACTGTCGGTTCAGTTATTTGGTCAATAAAACTATAGAAATGAACGCAGTCATGAAAATCTTAGGCTTCAAATCCGAGTTCATTGTATTAAGATTTGTGAAGCTTTAGATTTTCATGGCTGCGTTCTTTTCTGTGGTTTTATTGAATGAATAATTGGTTTGCCCGTATTAAGATTTGTGAAGCTTTAGATTTTCATGGCTGCGTTCTTTTCTGTAGTTTTATTGAATGAATAATTGGTTTGCCAGTAACTGGAAGGCCGCAGGCACCCCAATTACTGAGGCCCAAGGTGAGAGGAATAGGAATGATATCCAGATAAAGGGCTACTGATGTTCAAAATAAAATACGCCGTAGGCCCACAATTCAGCCGAAGCACCGCAGATCTAGCAAAATCGGCGCGTAGCGCCGACCTTTTGCTAGTCTAATATACTATTTCAGAAATGAAGCCTTATATATATATATGTATAACAGTTTCTTTGCGCACACCTACAGGTCGCTACAATTGGTGTAGAACAATGCGGTTTTCACCATTCGATGCGTCTTTTTATTGTGCAATGCCCATGCTAAAAAAAAATTCCCTAACATAATTCCTTCCCCCCTTTTAGGGGTACAGTTCTTCCCATGCCTGCACACGCATTTTTTTAATTTTTCATTTTTAATCATAATTTTGGCACAAAATAAGTCAATATTTACTAAACATTTAATATCATTCGATTCACAAAAGATTTATTTATCGATTCAATTTAAAAAAAGTATATATTTTTAAAATTCATAAAGAACTTTTTGCAAAAAACAAAACAAACATGCATTTTTAAAATTCAATGATTTTTATACAAAATATTTTGATATTTGTTATAATTTTAACATTTTTCGATTCACAAAAGATTTCTTTATCGATTCAATACAAAAAATTACATAATTAAAACGGGCAATTTAAATAAACACGAGTTTAAAGTTAAACGAGCCACACTCGAAATTATTTACCGTGACTTTTGTGCGTTTTATTACTGTGGCTTTTGTACAAATAATTTTACGTATACACAAACAATTTGATAGGATATTGATTTATCATTCTATTTTTTAGTTGTCATAGAAATACGTTAATTAAGTTATCTGATTAGATGCGCTTTTATAGTTGAAGATCATTTTTAGAAAATTATTTATTTTCCCCACTTTAAAATATTACAAAATTTCTATTAGGTATCCTAATATCATTATGCCTGTCGCTGTAAGTAAGAAAATAGCAATTATTTTCCATTTTATGAAAATTTCGGACCCACTAGGCCTACAAAACCAATTTTCCCCTTTTCTTTATCAAAAATTGTTGATTTTCGGAAGTCTTTCGGTTATAAATTTGTACCAGTCTATTGTTTATCTATAATAATAATCTATACTATAATAAGAGAGCTGTCCGTCCGTCTGTCTGTCTGTCTGTCTGTCCGTCCGTCACACTTTCAGAAATTACGGGCGGCAATGTGAAGCTCAAGATTTTCATGACTGTGTTCTTTTCTATAGTTTTATTGACCAAATAATTGAACCAACAGTAATTGGGAGTTCAATTATTTGGTCAGGGGAGTTTTGGGGGATATCTATTCAGATTCAGAAATCTTGACACAATGTGAAGCTCAAAATTTTCACGGCTGCGTTCTTTTCTGTAGTTTAGCCTGTCTGTTTGTCTGTTTGTGAAATTTATCCCGGGAAGTAATGGTAAAAGGGTGGGGGTAATGGGGAGGGGTGGGGGTAATGGGGGACGGGGTTAGCTCCTAAGTTGAATAAAGGGGGGTTTAGGTACCCGGGGGGTACCTAACCTTAACCTGGGAAACGCCGGGTACCTCACCTAGTAATAATAATAATAAAAATACGTGTGTGTGTGTGTGTGTGTGTGTGTGTGCGTGTGTTCCAGCCATCAGCCATAACTCCAAAATGGAAGCAGTTACAAACATGAAACTTCACACACATATTGATTAGGTCCCGAGGTTGTGCACGTGGGTGTTAATAAATTAAATAATTAATTTTAAAACATTAAATGACGTCATCAAGATCATTACGAAACCTATGGTAAAATTATTGAATACCCGGTTAGGTTCATTGAATGCCAGGTTAGGTCATCTCTACGCCCTTGACGATTGGTTAGGTTAAGTCGTGATATTTTCGTTGGCTTTAACGAAAATATCATGACTTAACCTAACCAATCGTCAAGGGTGTACAATTAACCTAACCGGGCATTCAATTAACGTACCCGGGCATTCAATTAATCTAATCGGGCATTCAGTTGACCTAACCGGCCATTTAATTAACCTAATCGGCCATTCAGTTGACCTAACTGGGCATTCAATTAACCTAACCGGGCATTCAGTTTACCTAACCGGGCATATATATAGCGTTCAACATCCACCCCGGCAACGCCGGGTCGCTCTGCTTCATTACTATTATAATTTAGCAAAAATGTGTCTGCCTGTCTGTCCGCAGAAAAAACTTTTACGTTTCTGAACCGATTTCGACCAAACTTCGTATGGTGGCTGGGGATGATGAGTAATGAACGAAAATATATGTGTGACCAGCCCCTCCCCCCAACCACCACCAATTACTGGGCTCGAGGGCCCCCAGCACCGCGATAAAACTATAGAAAAGAACGCAGCAATGAAAATCTTGAGCTTCACATTGTGTCAATATTTGTGAAGCTTAAGATTTTCATGATTATAGTTTTATTGACCAAATAATTGAACCCCCAGTAATTGGGGGCCTGCGACCCCCCAATTACTGTCGGTTCAATTATTTGGTCAATAAAACTATAGAAAAGAACGCAGTCATGAAAATCTTGAGCTTCACATCCGAATTCATCGTATCAAGATTTGTGAAGTTTTAGATTTTCATGGCTGCGTTCTTTTCTGTAGTTTTATTGACCGAATAATTGGTTCGCCAATAATTGGAGGGCCGCAGGCACCCCAATTACTGAGGCCCAAGGTGAGAGGAATGGGAACGATATCCAGATAAAGGGCTATTGATGTTCAAAATAAAATACGCCGTAGGCCCACAATTCGGTTTGGGTCGAAGGTCCAAGCACCGCAGATCTAGCAAAATCGGCGCGTAGCGCCGATCTTTTGCAAGTTATGTACACTTTTTATCAAACTACCATGGAAAGATCAGTCAGAAAGTCACATACAGACGTCCATTAAATGTTTATAATTCAGATTTTGTGTTTGCGCGAGAACACTCGTTGCGGAAGTAGCAGGAATTAAATTTTATTCCTGAGATTCGTGATGACTGGTATACCATTGGCATCCTCAGCTGAAAAATTACCTAACAATTATTATATAGCGATTCCTTTGAACCTTTGGTACAGTTCGTATCTTAATAAGAAAGAGTTGGCAAAATATAGTCGCTTTTTACGATGCGAAAATAACAGTTGTTTGGATTTGAATTTCATAAGAACAATGAATGCATTTTAAGGGTAAACTCCCGTTTCCCTTACAGTAATGGTAGTAACCTACAGTAGATGAGTACGTCGATATTTTTGTACAAAAATTAGCTTATCATTAGAAAAGCTAACCTATTCTCAGTGAATGCGAGCGCCCGCAGCTCAGCGAATAACCCAGTTTCGTTGTAAGCGATTTGAAGTCACTGTGGTCGGGGATTCGAACCGTGGTGACGCTAGCGAATCGTTGATGTATAAGACATAATATATGTTAATATTTATACAGGGTTTTCACAGAACTTCCTTGGGTGACTGCATACGTATGTCATGATAAGATCTATAGTACGATGCCATTTCGAGAAAATGCAAGAAGGAACATAATCTGTTGTCATTTTTTCAATACATTTCTCTTACTGAAAAGAGTATCTTACAAAAGGCTCTCTCATTTAAACACATAGGCACCCCCCCCCCCACATACCCCCCCCCCCCACACACACACACGTACTGTAACTTATAAAAACTATGAGAAGCGTAGGTTCTCCATTCTACTCTTCAACAGAATAATGAGCAGAAATTAGAGCAGAGAAAGAAAACTTAAAAGTAAAATCTTTTTTTAATATATAAATTAGAATTGTAAATAGAAATATAAAAAGTTAAAATAAAGTTTATTGTTCTAATTTTAGTAAAATTACTTTCCATTATACGAATTAAAAAAAAGAAATTTAATGCAAAAATTTATGCTTTAAAACTTCCGTCTTTATATTTTTACAAAAATTTCGAAATTATTTCGAGGAGAAAAAAAAAAAATTAAAATTAAGAGTGTCCTTTTTACTCTTTTACTTATTTATATTCATATAAAATACAATATTTTCTTGAGACGCAAAATGTGAATATATTTTAGACAGCAAAGACAAGGTAACTTTTCTAAATATATTTAAAACATAAAATTTAAAAGCGTACACAAAACAACAAACACGCAAACACACACACACACACACACACACACCACATATATATATATATATATAAACCTGGTAAACCTGGTAAACCTGGTAAAAGTTTTGTGCGTCGGTCTCTCTTCACACGAAGTTGAACAAGCTGGTGGCCCCACCTCTAAGCCTGGACTGATGGAGGAGCGAGTTGCTTTCTTGCGATCTCCATCGCACATAACCAGGCACACCCGGCTCATCTGGCACCGTTCTGAGCCAGGTATCCAATCTTCTTTTGTAAATTTCAACTTTGACCCCTTGACTTTCCCGAGATCCTTTGGAAGCCTGTTAAAAAGTCTTGGCCCTCTGACAACCAAGCTATTTTCTTTGAGTGTTGAGAGTGTCCCTTGTCGGATCTTTTCTTTGGGAACACTAGACAATCTACTTTTCCTATTTTTCACTGTTGTTTGGATGTTAATTGGGGTTAGTTTGAGGTTAGGTACCAGTTTTTCGATCATTTTCCATATGTAAAGTATGGTGTATCTCTCTCTTCTTCTTTCCAGTGAATACAGATTTAATTTACGTAGTCTTTCGCAGTAGTTGAGTTCTTGGTAGCCATCAATCTTGGCTGTAAAATTCATTTGGACTTCTTATAGTTTATCAATTTCTTTTTTTTTTATGGGGACGTCAAGACTGAAAAATATTAAAGTTTCGGTGTGATCAGTGTTTTTAGCAGGGGAATCATCACCTCGTTCCTTCTTCTGTCCCGTGGCTCTTTTTGCTTTGTTTATTACTATCTGATTCTGTGTTTCAAATTTTGCATTATCGGTCATTATTACACCTAAATCTTTTACTTTCGTGCTCCTCTAAATTTCCTGTCTATCTGGAGCATAGTATGCTGTCTAAGTTCTTCGTTTCTTTCATATCTCAAGAACTGAAATTTCTCGATGTTAAAATTCATGTTATTGTCTTCTGACTATTTGTATATTCTGTGTCTCTCTGTAGACCTTCCACCTCTTCTGCATCGCCAAATTTTCTGTTGATCTTTGTATCGTCAGCAAAGGATGTAATTATACTGTTGTCGTCTACTTCACTGTCTATGTCTGTCAGCATCACAATGAATAGGAGTTGGGCTAATACTTTTCCTTATGGGACTGAGATGCGTACTTCCGATTCTGATGATGAATTTGGATTTGTATGGCTTGTTGCCGTTCAGTAAGGAAGTTGTAGATCCATTTCCCTATTTTGCCTGTTATTCTCATGCGCTTCATTTTATTTGCTATTATGTCATGCTTATACTTATCGAATGCTTTAGCAAAATCCGTATACTGTATATTACATCGTAGTTATCATTGCTCTCAAGTGCGTCTATGGTAGTGTTATAGTGCTCTATTAGTTGTGATAGGCACGATCTTCCTAATCGGAATCTGTGCTGGTTCTTTGCTTGAGACCTGTCCCCGCCTCTTTATATATAGGAACAATGTTTGCTCATTTTAGTATGCTCGATATTTCCCCAGTGTTCAGGAATCTTCTCCATATCCAATAAAGTGGTGTAGCTATTTCGTTCTTACAGTTTTTAATCAACAAGGCATTCCATTTGTCCGGGCCTGCAGCGAATGTGATTTTACTTGTCCTATAGCTTTGTAAATTCCAAATCAATTATACAGTTTCTATTTAATTTCTCTTCAAAAAAGTATTTTGGCAGGTACTGTACTGCTTTGTCTCTATTTGGGGTACTGGAAGCTGAGTCATACTGAGCTCTCAATATTTAAGATATTTCTTTTAGATCATCGGTTAGCTCATTATTTTTCTTTCCTTGAGGGTGGGATAGTGGTCCGCGGTTTTGTTTTTCTTTTCGCGAAGGTGTAGAAGTACTTTGTGTTATCTTCTACTGTTTTCACCGCTTCTTCTCTCTCTGAATGGCCCTTAATTAGGGCTTCTATTTTCCTGTCTATACTTTCCAATTTTACTTGTATCACGTTTTTGGTGCTGTCGTCTGTGCATTTAATTAACTTCGTGGCTACTCTCCTCTTGCAGAACAGTGTTCGGTTTTGCTCCTCGAAATCGTTCCTTTTTCACTTTGGCTGTACTTTCGGAACATATTTTTCAAAGATTTCCAGTCTTTTTTTTTTTTTTTTTACCAAAGTTAGCATTTCTTCAGTTGTTTTATCGTCTAAGACTGTTTTCCATTCTATTTGTACCTCGATAATGTTGTGGTCTGAGATATTGTTGGTGCTATTTTTATATCATTGATTAAGTTGGTGTTGTTTGTGAATACCAGATCCAAGCAGTTATTTTTTTCTGGTGTTATCTGTTATCTGTGTTAAATTAATTTTTTAGAGCTATGAACATTTTTGCTTGCTCCTGGGCTTCTCTTGTGTCCCCCTTGTCCTGGTGTATATATACACATTTCTTCCCATTCTTTTTGTAGTTTATGAATGGGAAGTTAAAATCACCGCAGAGTATTATACTCGGAGATGGGGTGTTTAAGGACTTTATTAGATTTCAGATGTCAGCAATGGCTTCAGAGAATTTTTCAGTTGGAGTGTTTGGAGGTGTATAGATGACTATTATTATCATGTTAAGTTTTTTAATTTTTACTGCTAAGAGCTCCACGTAGCCGTTTGATTCACTTATTATTGGCTTTTCATCTTTCTGTTCTGTCAGCTCGTAGTATGTTGTAACCATCAACTTTTATTATTATTTTTTATCTGTGCAGTATTCACAATTTTCACAATTTCCTTGGCAGTCTTTAAGATGTGTTTCTGTGAGGCATGCAATGTCAGTCCTTGTTTCTTCCATAAATCCTTGCAGGTATAAAGCTTTGTTTATCGTGTGGTTCGGTATTAGCCCTTGAATATTTGCTAGGATTGTATTTATGCTTCCTGTTTTGCGTTGTCCTTCGAGTATTCCAAATTCAATTTCCTTCAATGTCGCGTGATTTGTATTCCTATGGTCCTTCAAGAAAGCTCCATTTCCAGTTACCTGTTCTGGTAGTTTTTCACTTGGTAACAGATCGGCGGCTAGGAGGTTCTCAGCTGTGTTGACTGTATGTGCTGAATGAAGCTTAGTACTGTTATTGCGTCTGCGACATCGAGGAAACTTGCTCGTTGGTTTGTATTCATAGGTTTCTTGCCGTTTTTCCTATTGTTCCTTGAGTTTGTTGGGAGGTGCTGATAGTAGCATTTCTTACCATATTTGCCTACGTACTTGCGTAGTGCTTACAAATAGTGGGATGAAAAAAAATTGCAGCTGCCACCAAATTTACAGTGACCGCAATTATAAGAGAAACTGCACATGGTGGGGTGCTCAAATATACACTGTCCTTCCTTATATTATATCTGCAAAAACCTTTGGCATAGTATACGCATACAGTTCTTTCCACATTCTTTGTTTATGTTGTTTGTTTTATTTCCTTTTTCGGAGATAGCCCGAGTCTATATCGTGATTTCCAACTTTTTTTACGCTATTTACTCTATTCATTTCGATGTCTCCAACGTATGTTTTCTGTTAGTGCTTTTGTTACAATAGTTTTTTCGCCCTCTTTGTATGTCGGTATTCCGATATGTGACATGTTTGTATCTACTTCATTTTACTTCGTCTCCTTTCTCGTTTCTTTCTGCTCATCACTAATATTCCCTTCTTTCGCTGCTTCCTCAGTATCTCTTTCTGTTTTATAAACCGTAAATGAATTGATTTCCGTTATGCATATTTCAAAAAAATATTTTACGCCACTTAGTTGTTTGACATTCGCTATAAGAGTGATGTCTTCAATTTTCCAATTAAAATCAAAGAGAAATTGAAAAAGATCACATCTAATTGCCCTCGATTCATCGTTGTATTGTCGCAAAACTAGAAATCAGTCACCCATTTCCGTGCTATTTTAAACAATATTATATGAAGGTATGTGAGCGAAATATTTGCTCAAGAAGGAGAGGGTGAAGTGCGGGTATCCTATATACTATTGAGCTAAAATGTGTCTGTGTCTGTGTGTCTGTGTGTCTCTCCGCTTTCTTCGGAACCGTGCACAGACTAAACGGCACATCGGAAAATTCTGCAACCACCACCAACTGATAGCCCATGAACTTCCGATATGCTCTGTCAAGTTTCCCGGTCCTAGGTCACTCCGCGGCCGAGCACGAGCTATTTAATATCTATTACAAGTGAATGTAAGTACTTCGAAAACGATACCCAGGTTGAAGAGCACTGTATAATTACACAATCTTCTACGGTACAAAATGTTCGAGTGCATATATGCAATTGCAATGTTGATCAATTGTTGCAAGGTGCCGGCCCCTTTCACCCTGCGGGTAATGGGGGGAAGGGTGGGGGCAAATAGGGGAGAGGGGTGGGGCAATGGGGGAGGTGGGGGTGGGGTGAATGGGGAGGGGTGGGGGTAATGGGGGAGAGCAGTTTGGTGGTCCCGATAATAGTTTGGTAGTCCCGATATACAGCTACCTTCCCGGAGGGCGATAGCGAGCTACCGCTTTTTGACTATAGAGGTGAGGGTGATGGAGAATGTCCTCCGTTATTCCAGGGGATAGGAGATGGCACGCGATGTGTCTGTTCACTGATTGGTGCTCGTGAGAGCTGCCGCGTGGGTATCGTGGGATGGCTATAAGAATTTTGAGGAAAAACAAAGTACCTTGTTTGAATCGTATGGATGGGCACCTAATTTTTTTTCAGATGGAGCTAATAGAGTAGTAATAATTTGCTTTGATTTACTTTTTATGCTATATGTTGTATTTTCATTTTTCACTTAAGAAAATATCACTTTGCGCGCACTAAATATTCACAAAGGTACTAGCACTTATCAAATGATAATTTACTGTTAGATTTTCTCTATTAATTAACTTTTATAGGGACTTCCATCGAAACAAGTGTTACCGCAACACAGGGCAGAACGACTATATTTTACCATATATATATATATATATATATATATATATATAGCCGTACGAGGTTGCAAATTTTGTCTTGATAATACGCAGAAAATAGTGAAATATTTCTCAATAAAAATTCCTTTCAGAAAAATTAGATTGCAATTTATATTTTCAATTTGGAAACATTTTCCAACGAAAGTTATCAAATCAAGCCTTTTTTCCTATATATATATATATAATATATAATATATATATATATTTATATATACCGTATTATATATATATATCAGTGGCGGCTGGTGGTCAAGGAGAGTGAGGTGGCCCAAAATTGTCTATAATATATGCTATATAAATAAAATAGATTGCAAGGTTTTAGTTGATGCCCGACTTTCGGCATGTCACGATCGGATAGAATTAATACCACCAATAAATCCTCTTTCATAAATTTTAGTGATAAAAACATGGGAGGCCAGGGCTCCCATTCATATATATATATATATATATACATATGAAATAGGATCCCTCCTAAGGAGACGTAATTTTACTTTTAGGATAAAAACGAAGACGTAGAGCAAGAAAGTCATTATATTTGGCTGCAGCCGACGTTTCGGGCAACTCACCCATTTTCAAGGCCTAATAAATAAAAAGCTAAAATTAATGCATGACAAAAAAAAAAATATACGAATGTCAAAAACAAACTAATTCATAGCACAAATAAAACCACTTAAAGAATAAAAATTAAAAAGCGTAAACAAGCATAAGCCAAAAACAAAATTAAAAATTATATACATGACAAATAACACATAAAAGTAAAACTTTAAAAACTAAAAACATTCAAACAAATTAGTTAAAAATAGTTAAAAACTAAATTTTTCTGTTTTTCCCCTTGACCCTGTTTCCTTTTCGCCTCAGTTGTTTGAGGATGTTAAGTGAGCATGGTGTTTCGTGCACTTTTGCGTTTTTTCATTTAACTTTTATTAGTGAAGTTTTTAACTAATTTGTTTGAATGTTTTTAGTTTTAAAGTTTACTTTATGTGTTATTTGTCATGTATATAATTTTAATTTTTGTTTTGGCTTATGCTTGTTTTACGCTTTTTAATTTTTATTCTTTAAGTGGTTTTATTTTTGTGCTATGAATTAGTTTGTTTTTGACATTCGTATATTTTTTTTTTTGTCATGCATTAATTTTAGCTTTTTATTTATTAGGCCTTGAAAATGGGTAGAGTTGCCCGAAACGTCGGCTGCAGCAAATAATGACTTTCTTGCTCTACGTCTTCGTTTTTATCCTAAAAGTATATATATATATATATATACAACACAGTATATGTTACGGCCTTTTTGCGAAATCGGTCATTTTGAAAAAGATCGGCCTTTTTGCAAAAGTGCCAAAAACCAGGCCTTTTGCATAATGGCATTAAATACCAGGCCACTTTGCAAACAGGCCGGCATATTGGCCATTTTGCAAAATGACTAGTAATGCTGTCTGCCATTTTGCGAAAAGGCAGAACCTCCAATTAAAAGATTCAATCCAGTTCAATTGAAATTATTGAAATTATTGAAATTTAAATATTGAATGCCCGGTTAGGTCACCTGTCCGCCCTTGACGATTGGTTAAGTTAAGGCGTGATATTTTCGTTCTTAACGAAAATATGACGCCTTAACCTAACCAATAGTCAAGGGCGGACAGTTGACCTAGCCAGGCATTCAGTTACCCTAACCGGCCATTCACTATCCACTTCAATGTGAAGTTCTACCGTTTCGCAAAATGGCCGACAGCATTACCAATCATTTTGCAAAATGGCCGATATGCCGGCCTGTTTGTAAAGCGGCCTGGCATTTAATGCCATTATGTAAAAAGGCCGGGTTTTTGGTCCATTTGCAAAAAGGCCGATCTTTTGGCAAAACGGCCGATTTCGTAAAAAGGCTGTAACATATATAATATATATATATATATAATATATATATATATATATTGCAACCTTGAAGTAGTTCCGCTTGCCGGTCTCTCACTGCGCGAAGGTCAGGCTCGTGGTCTCATCTTAGAATTAGCTAGAATTTCCTCTAGAAAGTGAGAGCGGCCTTCTTGAGCTCTCAATCTCTCACAGCCATGTACACCCGGCTCATCTGGGAATATCCTAGCTAGTCTTCTTTTGACGAGAGAGAGAGTTACAAGAAGTTACAAGGACAAGAGGAAGCCTGAAAGACCTCTCGGTCCACTCGGAGAGGTTCCTGTTCATTTTTTAACTATTCTAAAGGTAGTAGAAAACCGGATAGAAAAGCATAAGGCTCTTTTCCCACACTCCGCTCCCTCCACGCCAGAGGCGGATACGAAAAAAGGTTGAAGAAAATACTTTGATCCTGGGAAAGTAGCCAAGAAAATTTTACAGGAAAGAGAATAATATGTAAACTTGCTCTACAATCACGCTATGCACACAGAAATCATACACTAGATAGCACCGTTGTATAAACTAACCAATAATATACATCACCCACTTGGTATCACCACAAAATCCTGAACATATGTTTTTGATTTTATACAAAATATTTACAGCCCTATTTACTGATGTTTCGTCCAACAAAGACCCTCATGATCCACTTCAGGCAAATGTTAAACTCTCCATGTCTACACCCATGTGCGCACGAAACCATCACGCCGGCAAAGTGATGATATGCTTCTACAGGAAAGGGATGGAAACAGGAATTAAGAACAGAAATCAAGTTTTTTATACCATGACCTCACCCGTCACGTGCATCCAGCCAATCAAGAGAAAGATGAGAGAAATGAAATTGTGATAGCAGAAACACAACTCTAACTCACCTGATGCATGCCATACATTTTTTTATTAAGTTTTGTTCGTTATGAAATTGTGTGTTGCTACAAAATAATATTCTACTCTATTCTTAGACATATTAACAAAGCAGGGAAGTGTGTGTGTGTGTTTTCTGTAATTAGATGTCTGCCGTGTGTATGTCTCTGCCAACTCTTTGAATGTCGCTGAGTTTCATTTTGGGTCTCCACCGTAAAAGATGTTTATGCAGCAAATGATACATCCAGTCATTCATACTTCATGGTTTTGTGCCACCAACGAGAGTAAAGAAAATCTCTTTCCGGTGAGGAATATCAGTGGAAGGTTCCTGTACCTATTCGCGTGTACTTTTCTCTTATGGAGAATGAGTGTTTCGTGGGTGATCACCCGTTGTTGCTACGTCGAATTGAAGAGTCTCCACTTGAAGTGAATTGAAATAATTGTAATAATTGTTAATAATAAAATAAATACAGTGGTCTTACAATATGCAATGACATAAATAATTGTGAAGCTGGACTATTTGTTTTATTTAATTTGGCCCTTAAGCTTCAGGCTTTACTGGGCTCTTATTAAAAATAAAACAGATAGTTATTTATGATTTTTGTATTATTAATAATAATAAGTATTATTATGTATGTATTAAGCTGAAATTATCATTGCCGATATAACAAATACAAGGTCATTATTGAAGGTATTATACCAATATCATACAAAGAAATCAATATTATACACGAGAGATAAGAACTGAACAATCACAAGTAATGTCTCTTTAATCCTAGATTACACACGAGAAATGAATAAACAATGGTAATGTACATTATCCTAGATTTTTACTAGTATGCCATTATTAATCGAGATTTCAACTTAGTTTTAAACGAATTTACATTCACAATATTTTTATATCAACATTTAAATCATTCCAAAGTTTCAATCCAATGAAAATGGGTAATTTTTGAGATGAAGACAATCTAAATTGAAGTATAACATGCTTTGATCTATTTCTGGCCTGATATGAGTGGATTTCTTGATAAGTTACAAATATCTATTTACCCATGTAAGTTAGTGATTTTGTTCTTACACTCGTAAATAAAAATAAAATGTGCCACTTTAATACATCATCGAGCTTTAGTAGTTTTATTAGCTCTTTAAATAATGCACTAGAGTTCTTTTTTGGATGACAAAGATACTGTTTAAAGCGTTGTTAGCGAAGTTTCCCCAAACAAGGGTGCAGTAGTACGTTATATAAGGAAGAACAAGAGTACGATACAGAGTCAATAAAAACCTGTTTAGGGACTACATTTCTAAGTTTAAACATTATAGCAACGCTCCTTGAAATCTTTTCCGCGATAAAATTTATGTGATCACTCCATTACAAATCTTATCTAGCATTACACCAAGAAATTTGTTACAGTACACTCCTGTACAACGATTTCATCAACATTAAGTTCATCAAGATACACATTTCTTTATTAGTAAAAATCATGAAATTTGTTTTACTAGTATTTAGGAAAAAGTTTATTGGTGGTCAACCATTTCATTACACTGATAAATTCTGATTTAAATATATTCTTAGCTGAATTAACATCTTGCAAGAAAAGGACACAGTTGTATCATCTGCAAACGTTATGAAGTTAAGTACGATATATCAGATGAACGTGGAAGGTCATTTACAGTATATACAGGGTGGGCCGTAAGTTTCCATACATAGGAAAAATAAACATTTTTTTATGGACAACCATTTTTATTTATATAATATGCTCTACATGGTTGCCATTGTTTTGAAAACACATTTCAATACGTGTCCCCACTGTTGATGAACACGCATTAGCACAGTTGACGTTATGCTTGTAATGGCGTTGGTGATACGTTCCTTTAGATGATTTATGTCTCGTATCTTTCCTGATACACCATGGCCTTCAAGTGCCCCCAAAGATAGAAATCAAGGGGGGTGAGATCTGGGGATCTGGGAGGCCACTCCACAGGACCACGCGACCAATCCAAGCATCCGGAAACTGCTGCTGATCCAAATACCGACGCACGTGAAGACATAATGAGGTGGAGCTCCATCTTGCTGGAAGTAAACTGGGAAGTTACCTCCTCGTTTAGCAGGGATGGGAAAATCTCTTCTTGCAACATGTTAAGATACCTTTCGGCATTAAGATTTCCACTGACAAAAATTGGTCCAATAATTCTGTCACCCCATATCCCGGCCCACACCATCACTTTACCGGCACCTTGCATCTTCGTCGGACTCAGCCAGTTAGGGTTAGCATTACTCCAATAACGTATGTTTTGCCGATTAACCTCTCCATTGACGTAAAAATTTGCTTCATCAGTAAACAAGATCTTACGTCAAACGCATATTCTTAGGGTATCTGAAACATAAAAACAAACGTTTAATTTTTCCTATGTATGGAAACTTACGGCCCACCCTATACACGTATAATAAAAATAACAGTGAAACCAGAACTGGGCCCTGTGGCACACCATGTTTGACAAGCGCTTTAGTTGAGCAAAACTTATTTACTGATACAAAATGATATGTATTGGACAAATAACTTTTAAACCAATCACTGATTGCTCCTCTGAAGCCGTAACAATATAATTTATTAAGTAGAATATTATGGTCTATTACATCAAACGCCTTACTCAAATCCATAAATATTGATATCATTATTTTTTTGTTGTCTTTAGCTATATTTGCATTTTCCACAAGAATTAAAATAGCCATTTCCATTGTTTTATTATTACGGAAGCCATATTGATTTGGAGATAATAAATTGTAGGATTCTAAATATCTCTGCATTCTAATTTCTAAAATTTTTTTAAAAGCTTTGCCGAACACAGATAATGAACACACCGGCCGGTAATTAGTTGCTAGTGCAGGATCACCCCCTTTTAAAAGGGGCGTTATTCAACCAACTTTTAGCATTGATGGGAATATCCCTTTGGAGATACTGTGATTGATAATTTTAACCAAAGTTACAGATATCTTATCTTTAACAAGTTTCAGTACAGGTACAGGAATGTTATGAATGTTATGTTTGTATTTTTTAATTTACCAATAATATTCCAGACCTCAGTAAAAGTAGCTAACAAAAGAAAATGAATTTAGTGGGCTGGGTGGCATATATTCTAGAGGTGAATGATCATTATTTATTAATTGTGAGCGAAGCTTATCCGCTATTGAAGTAAAATGTGCATTTAAAGAGTCTGCAATAGCAGTATCATCAGTAATTTCTTTATTATCAACATTTAACTTCTCTATTGAATTTTTCTTAATTTGTTTTCCGAGAAGACTGTTTATGGTTGTCCAAATGTTTTTCATGTCTCCTTTATGTTTTGGAAAATTGATTGTTATAATAGTTATATTTTGCAATTTTTATTTTAGTTAATTTGTTTCTGTATTGAGTATATTGTACTTAAAGAATTTTGCTTTATAATTACAATTTGAATAATTACTCTGTTCTTTACTGAAGTGATAATTCCTGGAGTGATCCATGGATTTGCAACACTTTTAACGGAAACTGTTTACGAAACACTTAGAGGTGTTTATGAGGCAAGTGATAAAACAAAATGACTTGTTCGATGGTTAATCACGCTATGGGGACAATCAAGGAGAGACGTCTTTCTCAAAAGTGGGGGAGAATTAAGTGTAGGAGGAAATGTTTAAACAAACTCCTGCAAGGTCACGTTACAATACTATTTTTTAAAATTATATTCTATGTAAGGACACTCTTAAACAGAGAGTGTATTCAGAACTTTACCCAACCTATTTTTAAACATGTTGAGAGAGAGAGAGAGAGAGAGAGAGAGAGAGAGAGAGAGAGAACTTTCTGTTAAAATCATTTTCTGGAAACGAAATAAAAATGCGGAGGAAACCATCCTCAAACGGAGGAATATGCCCCGCGACATGACCATTAATAGGTGCGTGGAAGCTTTTCTCCGACAGAATACGACAAAGAGTATAAAGAACAATTACATTCGCTCTCTTTTGGGTCTTTAACTGTTCACTGCCTCAAAAAGTGTGTTCTCGAGACAAGTAAAATTCCTTTCTTTCTTTTCATCGCTCGTGTAAATACAAGAATTCTTTGATCTCTTCATTGATATAGATTATACTCTGCGGTATACTCTCTCTCTCTCTCTCTCTCTCTCTCTATATATATATATATATTATATATATACACACACACACACACACACATACAGGATGGCGCAAAAATCGCGCATCATAGGAATTTTCAGTGTTGACTATTATTTTTTTTCGTTTAGGTCGGAGATGGCTGCGAAATTAACCATAGAAGAGAGGGTGAGCTTGGTTTTAATGTATGGAATACCAGGTACAACAAATCGATAAATCGGTACAGAATTTAAGTTCTGTACCGATTTACATTAAAACCAAGCTCACCCTCTCGTCTATTGTTAATTTCGCAGCCATCCCTAACGAAAAGAAAAAAATATATTATAGTCAACACTGAAAAGTCCTGTGATGCGCGATTTTTTGCGCCACCTTGTATATATATATATATATATATATATATATATATATATTATATATATATATGATACACACAGACTGTGCATGGAACAAAGAACTATTCTGGGAAAATTAAATCCACTATAGTCCGAATGAGTAATGGGAAATGACAAACACTATAGTTTTTCTTTTTCATGATGTTAGCCCGACGTGGGTAACGGGCTGCTTTAAACCCTAGATCCTGTCCCAAAGCTGGATCCTGTCTGCTTTGCAGATAGCTTGTGAGGAAGCTATATTTTTGGGGCCTCTTTGCGAGTGACCCGTGCCCACGTCAGGCTAACATCATGAAAAAAAAAACTATAGTGTTTGTCATTTACCATTATTTATTCGGACTATAGTGGATTTAATTTTCCCAGAAGAGTTCTTTGTTCCATACACGGTCCGTGTGTATCACAAAAAACCTCAGGAGACCATTCTGAGTTCAATTCCATACACACACACACACACACAGCACACACACACACACCACACACACAAAACTATTTTCTTTCAGGTTTAAGGACGTTCCCTGTCTAGCCTTTAATTTCGGAACGCGACACAGTCTTCCTTTTCTACTTTCCACCGTTGTTTGGGAAGTTACAGGGCTCAGAGTAAGATTAGGGGCTAGTTTCTCCATTATTTTCCAAGTGTAAATAATGGTGTATATCTCTCTTCTCCTTTCTAGTGAATACAGGTTTAGTTCGCGTAACCTTTCCCAGTAATTTAGTTCTTTGCACTCATTGATCTTGGCTGTGAAGCCTTTTGAATCCCTTCTAGCTGTCTAATGTCTTCTTTTTTATATGGTAATGTTACGACCGAGCAGTATTCCAATTTGGGTATGATCAGTGTTTTCAGTAGAGGAATCATTATATTCCTATCCCTTCGTTTAAAGGTTCTCAGTATCTGCCCAGTTATTCTCTTTGCTCTGTTTACTACTATCTTATTTTGTGTTTCAAATTTCGCATCATCAGTCATTACAACCCCTAAATATTTTGCTTTAGAATTTCTCTGAATTTCCTGTCCATTTGAGGTATAATATTCTGTGTATATATATATATATATATATATATAATACGCACACAGTATCTCTAAACCATAATGACCTTAAGAGCCGTAACAGAGTTAATATTAAGCTAAATTTGACTAAGGAACAATTTATGAAAGGCTCCAACGTTGTTGCTCATTCGAGCAGAAACAGCAGTGGAAAGCACATGATGAAATTAATGGAGGCAGAACGGCGCTTTTCGCAGCTTTGTTTCGTGTTTATTGTTTTAATTCGGCGTCCACTTAATAAAGAAGAACGAAAGGTGTCCCTCGATGCCATCTGAGCGACCGTTCCGCTCCGCTTTATGTCCAATTCCACAAGTATGTATATACTGTGTGTGTGTATATATATATATATATATATATATATATATATATATATATATATATTATATATATATATGTGTGTGTGTGTGTGTGTATATATATATATTATATATATATATATATATATATATATATATATATATATACATACAGAACGACGCTTGTGTAGAAGAACGTTCCGCACAATAATTTGTTAATAATAAATAAATTCCAATGATATCACTACAGTGTATGCGATACTTTTCAAAGCAACAATACAAGGCCAGGAATGACCCTAGGCTAGAACAGGAAGGCCCTAGAGCCAGTGATGGCGAACCACTGACCCACGAGGCAATTTTTAGTGACCCACGAGCTCTTATTTAAATAAAATATGACTTTAATTTTTAATATTTTCTGCCTTACAGTTTTAAAATTATTTTATTCTCCCACCGAAATAAACAGCTGATACACATTGAAACGTTTTTAAATGTATTACTTTTTCTTTTTGTTTTCCCCTTCTACTCCAGATGGAGAGAGTTTCTTACTTCCGGGGTTAAACCTTAACCGTAAGGAATTTTTAGGTACAGCCTAGTACTAGGCGTAAGATAGAGGTGCTGTATCGTAATATCTCCCCTACAACTTCTCCAGATGTCATACTTATGGGCAGTTGGTTCAGGAACTCTACTGTAGATTTCTTTACTGCCCCTGTCGCCCCCACCACTATTGGGATAATTTCAGGTTCCACATTCCACATTCTCCTTATTTCATGTTTGAGTCTCTGGTATTTTAAGACCTTTTCCCTTTCATAGTTCGCCGCATTCCAGTCCGCTGGGACTCCTACTTCCACCAAGAGGCATTTGTTTCCCTCCTTCTCTCTCACAACTATGTCTGGTCTGCATCCTGATACCCTGATATCAGTTGGTATCTCGCGATTATATAGGAGCAGCACTTTGTTATTGTCTTCTATTATTGTGGAATATGTTCCCAATGCTTTTCTGTTTCTAGCACTATTCCATATTTCTTACACAGCTTGAAGTGGATTAGCTTGCAGACTGCATTGTGTATGTCTGTGTAGTTTCCTCTGTGCAGGAGTATTTCACACCCAGATAGTATGTGACTCACAGTCTCTGGGCTCTTTGAGCACAGTCTGCACATCTCACTTTTATTTCTGCCCTCAATGTTTCTTTAGAACCAGTTTGTCCGTAGTGCCTGGTCTTGTGCTGCCACCACCAGCCGTTCATCTTCTGGTCTCAGTGCCCCTCCTACCAGGAACTCCACGGTTTTATCCCTCTCTATGTATGTTCTGTTCAGCACGTCCTTTTTGTATACTTTGCTGAACTTGTGATCTTCCCAGTTCTTCTCCTTTTCTTCTGATCTTTCTTGTTATACCTTCTTTTTATGGTGCTTATCTTTTCCATGAGAGGTTTATTTGCAATGTCTTCAAGCTGTTCAGGTCCTATGCCAGCATCCACTAGATAATCATTTGCCTTTTTTGAGAGTGATGTTGTTTGAGGCTTTTCATGTTCATGGTCTCTTACAAATCTGACTAGCCTTCCTTCTCCTTCCTTTATGTACTGTGCTAATCATATTGTTGTGGCTTTGTGCACTTGGTCAATTAGCGCAGCCCTAATCCACCGACCCTCCTTGGCAGGTATAGCCTTGGTGTGTATTGGTTTTTATATATGACCTTATGCGCATGGAGCATTTTTCTGATGATTGTATCCAGTTTGTTGATTTCTTGCTGGGTCCAGTTGATTATGCCAAAACTGTATGACAGTACAGGTACCACCAGTAAGTTTATGGATAGGATCTTATTTTTACTGTTTAGGTGAGATTTTAGGATTAGCTTTATCCTTTCTGAATATTCTTTCCGCAGTCTTTCCGTCATAATGTCATTTCCACCTTTTCAGATTCCTCCATCCCCAGATATTTATATGTAACCTCTTGCTCTAGTTCTTCTATCACGATATTGTCCACCCTGATGTTTTCTGAGTCACACCTTTTGCACACATTTCTCAAGCCCAAACTCCATCTGGATGTCATCTGAGAACTTTTTGACTTCCCTGACCTCTTCTGTTAGCTCACTTTTGTTTGGGGCATATAGTTTTAGGTCATCCATGTAAAATAAGTAAGATATTTTTGGGATGTTCTTTTCCCTTGGCCTCATTACGTAGCCTTTGTTTAGGTTATTTATTAGTTGGCTAAGTGGGTTGGTGCCAGTACAAACAAAAGAGGGGATATTGAATCACCCTGGTAGATCCCTCTCTTGATTCTCACACTGCTCACCTCTAAAGTTCCCTTACTGTGATAGAGAGTTAGGTCTGTTTCCCATCTTGTCATAGCTGTTTCAAAGAAGATCCTGATGGTAGGATGGATCTTGTATAGCCTCAGTACTTCCTTCACCCAGGAGTGGGGTACATTGTCATACGCCTTTTTGTAGTCAATCCATGGCATGCTTAGGTTTCTGTTTCTTTCTGTTGTTCTCCAATATAGCCCTGTTGATTAACAGCTGGTCTTTTGTCCCATACGTTTCCTGCTGCATCCTTTGTTCTGGGCTTATGATGTTGTTTTCTTCTGCATGGCTGTAGATCCTGTCAGCTATGATTCCTGTTAGTATTTTGTAGATTGTTGGCAAGCATGTTATTGGTCTATATTTACTTGGATTCTTGGTTTCATGGGACTTTGGTAGTAATGTTGTTTTCCCTTTTATCAACATTCTGGTGCTTCTTCTTCTGCTGTTACTATCTTGTTGAAGCACCTTGTTAGTTTTCCATTTAGTGATGTTAGCTTTTTCAACCAGAAGTTCTTAATCATGTCTGGGCCTGGTGCTTTCCAGTTGCTGCTTCTTTTTATTTCTCCTCAACTTCTTTCATGGTTATTCTATCCATGTTCATCTCTGAGATGTTTCTCACCTTTTCGCTGTTGTGAAGGCTCCCAATCCATTCTGCACCATCATTATGGTTGACTTCGCTCTCGTAGATGTTCTTCCAGAAATGCTCCACTTGTTCTTTTTCAGGCGGTCTTTCTACGTTTATCTGGGCATTCTTTAACTCTCTAAATAGTTTTGTTGGGTTGTCTTCAAACATCTCATTTTGTTTCTTTTCTCTATCCAAGCGTATATATCTTGCCAGTCTCTTTGCCTTTGCTGACAGGTCTAGCTTTTTCCTGGCAATGCTTTTTATGATCTTTCTTTCATTGTCCAGTCTTTCTCTTTGGATTAATACAGTTACCTTCCTCCTTCCCTGTTCAGATCTTATTTCCCCCCTCATATGGGTAGTTAGGATTGAGATCTCCTTCCTGAGGTTACCTAGTCTGCTCTCTAGTCTTTGCTGCCACCTTGGCTTCCTCTCATTTCCGTTCTTATAGCTGTTATGCTTGCGTGGTTTTACCCCTGCCATCTCTGTTACGCTGACTGCTGTTGCATAATATAACCTGTTTAATTCTGTGAGGTTAGTCTCCTGGGGTGTTATCGCAGGTAGTACCTTGTTCGCTATCTCTATATATTTTCTGACGTTTAAAAACGTGTGTGTATATATGACAACTTATAATTCATCCAATTCCCCAATACTATTCAATTTGAAGATCTTCAGTTATCAGCTTTTCATTGGCTTGACATTGGTAATTTAAAAATGGAATTAGTTGACTTCCAAGAAAGTGTAGAATGGAAGACTAAATTTATTGATCTTAATCTGAAGTTACAAGAAAAGGAATTGGATTCGTCAATTTTGGGTGTAACCAGAGAACAACAATCAATATAAAGAGTAGAGAATCTTATTCTTGCAGAATGGAACTCTTCACCAAATTCTTTTGCATCAATGATAAAGCTAGCATTAGCTCTGCTAACAATGTTTGCTTCATTTTATTCATGTGAACAGTTGTTTTCCTCCCTGAATTTCGTCAAATCCACCACTAGGAATCGCCTTGGCACAGATATGAGTGCTGCATGTGTGAGACTAAAGACAACTAAATATAAACCTCGGATCAAAACATTAGCAGCTAAAACCCAACAAGCTTCTCATTAAAAATAGTAAGTAAATAAATTATTGTGACCCAATTTCGTTTGTTTAAAAATCAAAAGTAACAAAAATGATCCGCCAGGAAAAAAAGTTCGCCACCACTGCCCTAGGCCCAGCCCCAGTCAACGCCATGTCAGTAAGGATGGAATACAGCAATGAAGAAAAAGTGTATTTTGTTTCATGGGCTATTTCTTATAATAATTGCGAAGAAAGTTTGTGTTTATTTCAGGAAAAATATAATAAATCACCACCAAATCCAATCACTCTTTGTTACTGGAAGCTCAAATTTTTGGAAACAGGGCGCCTGGTAAAAGAGTGTCCAAGAAACGGAAGGCCAGTAACGGCGACAGGAGATAACAACAAAGGAAATGTCCTCGCCACTTTTCAATTCGATCCAACATTTTCAACGAAAAAAGTCGTATTGGAATTGGGTATTTCTAAATTTTCAGTAGCAAAAATATTGAAATCACAAGGGGACCACGATTACAAACCCATTTACTCTCACCTCATATACGACAATGATTCTGATAGACAGCTGCATTTTGGTGAAACAATGAGACAAAAGTTTAACAGTGACCCAGATTTCGTTCGAAAGATCAAATTTTTAGATGAATACGGCTTCGGTTTAATGAGTAAAAGAAACAAACCTGTTAAAACGGCTACACTAACAGTTTGGCCATATATTTGTTATTTAGGACTCGTTTCCTTTGATATATCGAGAGATACGATGGATGGAAAACGCTATTGCCTGGTATTGAGAGGCATAATTTTGCCACAGTTTACTAATGGCTTTGGCAGGAATTGGCTTTATTAAGATGATGGAACGCCACCACATTACTTTGTAGCTGCCCGTGAGATTCTGAATACGAACATTGAAGGGCTTTGAGCTTATTTACGTGACAAACTCTACACTCCTCGTTTCATTTCTCCAAATGTGAATGCCCTTGTCCGCAGAACAGATAAACAACTGAAAAGGATCTCACTCGATATGTTCAGAAAAACAATGAAGAGTTTCACAGAGAGAATCCACAAATGTATCGTTGCGGATGGAGAACTCTTTGAAGATTAAATTACAATTTAACAAAATATTTGTATGAATAAAATTCTTTTAGACTCTTTGTTTGATTTGTTTCATTATTTGAACACTTATCTGTATAATGTTGTTAACTAAATAGTTGTGTATATATAAAGTCCTTAAAGACTTTACTCCCATCCTATATATAGATAGATAGATATAGATAGATAGATAGATAGAGAGATAGATAGAAAGATAGATATAAGTAAATACTCGTATATGTATAAATAAGTATACATGTATAAATATAGTCATGTGTTTATAAAAAGAAGGAGTCGATAAATCAACATCATATATGAAAACAGATAATAATATTGATTTCTGAAGACTGCAAACCATAAACGATCTGCTACAGTGTTTCGCTACCGAGGTGATGTTCTTCATATTGAATGTCTTACCCTTCTTTCCACAAACAAACCAATTTTGATTGTAGCAGTAAATTCGATTTATATCATCACAACAAAGAATCCTGTTTCAGGATTTGAGAGACAGTGACGCGTTCCTTGACATTCTAGAAACGTGCAGTTTTGTGATGAGGACGCAGAAATGGCTTCTTCCTTGCCTTTGCAACCCTACCGCGTACACAAGTCTTATAAAGTGTTCTCCGAACCAACGAGATGCGCAGTTCAAGTGACAACTGGAAGTTCTTGATAGAAAGTTGGAGGTACTCGGGGACAATCTTTTCCTTAGCTTTGAAGGATATGTTTGGTGGCATTCCTCAATTTGGGAAGTATGAAACGGTACCAGACTACTTCCATTTCTTTATGACGTTCCGGACTGTAGTGACAGGTGGTTGATTCTTGAATATTTTCTTTTAGTCATGTAAAGACTCGCGCACGTCAACATTCTTTGGTTTCAGATTTGCTGAAATTGAAGAACTCGTCGTTGGTTTGACATTGGATTCGAGGATCGATGTTTTAACGCTCGAGACGCTAAAGGTATACTTATTAAACTGCACGAATTACATATTTCTATTATCATATCCCTTTTTATGCGTTGTCAGTTTCCCTTCACTCCTTAGTTTTATAAATATATGGTAATACATGTTCCGTGTTCCTGTTCCCGTATTCATGCTCAGTGATGGTCAATTAAAGCTTTACGATTTTACTACTAGTGAAAGCGAAGTGCTCTCAGCCACAGGTAAAATTAATCCTAATAAAACTCCCAGTCAAAATAAGCTCTACCCGAGGGTACTTAAAGAAGTGAACTGCGTAATAGTCTCTCCTCTTACATATATACACCTTTGGTTAGCTTCCGCCCGAATTGTTCATTCTGACGAAGGTCAAGCTTTTCACTCCCACCCTAGACCTACAGTTTAACGTGGAATCCGAACCACGCCCCACCAGCAGCCCAGCGTCTTAACCACTAGGCCACCTAGGGTACCCATTTATCTACCAACCATTTTCTTTATTGTGTGGAAAGATGAACAGCTGGGTTTTCCTGCGCGCCGGCTGCCGTCTCCGACTCTCGATCCCGTGGCCGATGGATTCGTAGTCAGCGACACTAACCACTGCACCACCGAGGCGCATATATTTAATAATAATAACAATAAATCGTTACAATCTGGAGAAATTCCCTTGATTGGAAACTTGCAAACATTACGCCAATATTTAAAAAATGGGGACAAATCACTCCCAGGAAATTATCGTCCCATCAGCCTGACTTCAGTGTACATTTATATGTATTATGTCCGAGCATTTATACTTCTCTGAATGCATCACAGTTTGAACAGTTTTAAGAATTTAGTAAGGGCGAATTATCTCAATTATTTTATATCATTTGAAATCTGAGTGACTCATAAATTTAACAGAGACAATTTATGAAGGAATTTTGTTATATATTTTTTCGACTTTCAAACCTGGCCTAGACGCGTTTTCTGTCTGTGTGTTTAAATAACAGTCAGATGGTCATACGAATGTGGCCCTTTGCCCCAATTCCTGGATTACTTTTCTAAGTACCATCGGGAGTCATTGTATTCACTTCACTCATAAGGAAACGGTGTTAATTAAGGCCCCCCCCCTAGGAAGAAGTGGCTAAGCGACAAAAGTAAATAACGCTGGGAAACGCAGTTAAACGTTGTACCAATTTGAAAGTGACATACCTTTTGAACTTTTGAAGATATTTAAAATGTTGTAAGTTCCCTTCGTCACATGACCTTTGCTATTAAGGGAAGAATGTTTGGGAAACGATGTTACTCACTGAGATGAGGGCGCTGCCAACCAGTTGTGTTGGTTTAAGTCTTAAACTGGCAACGGCTCATTACTTCGATTCAAAATCCAGTCAACAGATAACAGGATATATATATATATATATATATATATAATATATATATATAGTATTCGGGTGTGACTGTAATGCCTTTTTTAAATGAGGGAATTGCCGTGACATTGGAAACTCATTTATATAAAGTACTTTAAACAGAATAGGTTTGTATCTCAACCTTTGTAAATAGTGGCGAAGTTGCTTTTTGTTTTTAAAATTAATTCCTTAGTACGTAGAAGGTGATCCAATTAAAACGCAACCCAGTGAATATCATTGTAATGTATTGGGTTGAGTTTTAATTGGATCACCCAATACATACCATTATTTGTTTCTGTTTTACTCTATCATAGACTTATTGTTATGTATTGAACCATTATAAGACGGTACTATGATCTATATTAGAATATTATGTTCAAATAACATAGGCTTAAATTTAGAATTATTTAACGTTATGCCATTATACTCCATTTTTTAATTTGAACATTCATCGGGAAATATGCAAATTCCAGCTAAAATTAAGGGCTTAAAAGAAACCAAAATTTAAAAGGCAGACGTTGAGTCTCATTTGGGAAATGCTTTGATGTTTCTTTCATTAAATGGCAAAGTTCTTACCTACACATTTGAAGGATATTCTCTTTGACTTCGTGCATATTAATAGCGAGCTTTCAACTTTTCAATTGTATCTCAATTTATTGAAGATAAAATTATATGATTATATAATTTCATATTAAAGCAGATGTGAAAGTTTTCATTTACACAAAATTACTGAAGAGAAAGAGTCGTCCGAAAATTTTCACTGTATTTAATAATTTTTTCGCATTTTACTTTGAATTGTGAGTGGCTATAACGATATACGCGTGTGTAGAGAACAGTTTGATCAATATTACAGTATGCATCTCTTTTCCATGTAGATCCAGAATGCTTGCTACAAAAAAAGAATTCTTTATCGAAAATTCGGTCCATCTACAAATGAAAGTGATAATAATACAGGGTGATCAAAAAGTTGCAGTGCGCTGATTGTAATTTGTCTATTTGTTACAGATTATTGTAATTATTATTTATTTATTTATTTATTATTATAAGTTCTGCGTTATATACAGTAATGATAAAAAAAATAATAAAAAATAAAAAAAACTCAGTGCACTGCAACTTTTTGATCGCCCTGTACAAAGTACATTGCGGAAGTTTAATATTTAAGTGCCAGAGGAGTTCAGTATTTTAGTACCCAATTTTTTGACATAAAGCTTAAGAATTTCTGAATCTTAAGGAATACTCTCTCTCTCTCTCTCTCAATATATATATATATATATATATATATATATATAAAATATATATAATGTTTTTTATTGGGGTGTTTAACATCCTTCGCAACATCTAAGGTCGTATGATGGAAGGGACCTACAGCTTTACGTGGGATCCGAACCATGGGTCGCTACATAATCTGAGTGCAGAGGACTACTACCCACCTACTACCCAGACCCAATGTCGCTTAACTTCGCTGATCTCCGGAAAGTGGTGTTACGACATTGGCCACGACATAGCCCATATATATATATATATATATATATAGCCCTAGCGCCTCGGTGGTGTAGTGGTTAGCGTCGCTGACTACTGAATCCATCGGCCCGGGTTCGAAACCCGACGGCAGCCGGCGCGCAGCAAAACCCAGCTGTTCATCCTTCCACATAAAGAAAGTGGTTGGTAGATAAATGGGTACCCTAGGTGGCCTAGTGGTTAAGACGCTGGGCTGCTGATGGGGCGTGGTTCGGATTCCACGTTAAACTGTAGGTCTAAGGTGGAGTGAAAAGCTTGACCTTCGTCAGAAATAAACAATTCGGGCGGAAGCTAACCAAAAAGGTTACCAAAGGTATATATATATATATATATATATATATATATATATATACAGGGTGTCCCATAAGTCCGGCATCATAGGAGAAATTCATATTTTTCTATTTCTACAAACCATAATTTATGCTCGGGAAGCCAATTTCTCGTCCACCATTCTGTTCAGTGACGAGGCTGTTTTTTATGGAAATGGTGAGGTAAATCGACAGAACACCCGCTACTGGTCTCAAGACAACCCTCACTGGTATACCTCTTCAAAGGGACAAAGTGCATCTCGGGTGATGGTATGGTGTGGCATTTGGAAGGGTCGCATCATAGGCCCCCCTCTTTTCGATGAACATGTCACTGGAGGCACCTACCTAGTATGCTCAAGGAAAAATCATTTCCCAGTGTCTTGAACGAAGAAGGAAATTTCCCAACATGGTTCCAGCAAGACGGCGCTCCTGCACATTACAGCACCTAAGTAAGGGAATACCTGTACCAACAATTCCCTGGTCATTGGATAGGTCTGTGGAATGGCCAGCTAGAAGCCCGGATCTCACGCCACTAGATTTTTATCTCTGGGGCCACTTGAAAGCGCTGGTATACGCAGAGAAAATTAGGAGTGTTGAACATTTGCGGCAGCGCATTTTTGGGGCATGTAACACCATTACTCCTGACATCATTCACCGTGTACTTGCTGACTGGGTATCACGTCTGAATTTGTGTATTGAAAACAATGGTGGACATATTGAGCACGTTCTGTAAATAAAAGCTTTTGTTTTGCCTTTTTTATTAGTTTTCCTATGATGCCGGACTTATGGAATACCCTGTATATATATATATATATATATAATATATATATAATGGTAAAAATCATGTATTATTTCTCAGTAAGGTTCAATGAGTTCAAATAAATAACAGTTTTCATGGAATAACGCGAGGTTTCTCTCTTTCTACCTCACATCCTTATCTTTCCCCTTTCTCCTCCCCTCGACATGAATAAGAGACGACAGAGACAAATGAATAAAAAACAGAGATAAAATACTCCCTTGAACATTCTTTACTTTCTTTATTTATGATAAAGGGGGACACGATTTGCGCGAAGAAGTAACATTTAATTTGTTCACACTTTTACTGAGATCAAAAGTTGATTGATGGAGGAAGAAACAAGGAATAGTTGATTTGGTGAGGACAGAAAACCACTGTGAATAAACCCTTTTCTTGTCGAGAACTGTACTGCGGTTTAGGTGAAAAATGTGACAATAGAGATAAAAAGTGGAAGACACGTGTTGCCCAGGAGATCAAAAGTTGATTGATGGAGGAAGAAACAAGGAATAGTTGATTTGGTGAGGACAGAAAACCACTGTGAATAAACCCTTTTCTTGTCGAGAACTGTACTGCGGTTTAGGTGAAAAATGTGACAATAGAGATAAAAAGTGGAAGACACGTGTTGCCCAGGAGATCCCGACGTTGCTGTGGTAACTGATGACATCTGTTACGAATATGACGTTTGCCATGGAAACCAGTATAAAGAAATGACGTTATTGGGGAATTATTTGCATATTGCAGTTACTTGCTTTAAATAGATTTATAGATATAGCAAAATATACTTAAACAATATAAGTTTTATATATATCTATACACAGTGTATGTATATATATTATTTATTTATTTACTGTGTCCAGGAAAGCACTTCCCACACAACTTTATACAGATGGAGTTGTTGAGCTTATAACTTGAAGTTGTTGAGCCTTGAATGATGCAATACTTCACAAAGTATAAAGACAAAACAAACAGCCAGTGACAAGACACGAAAGTTTTCAGTAATAATCTACATTTTGGGTGAAATGCTTTTCGAAACGCCTTATATATATATACTAGCGGGTTACCGGCGTTGCCCGGGTAACCCGCTAGTATAAAAACAAAAAGTTATCAAGCGTTGCCCGGGTAACCTGAAGGCGAAGGTCGAATATTTTCTCTTTAACCAAACTATTACGACTTAACCTAACCAATCGTCAAGGGCGTACAATTAACCTAAAAAATAAATAAAAAACAATACACTTTTTTTTTATTTATTTATTTTTATTAAGAGAAGAGGATTCTTTATACTGCACGGCATTGACGATTGGTTAGGTTAAGTTATTTAGGTTAGGTTATTTATAAAATAAATAAATAAATAAATAAATAAATAGCACCATTAGATTCCTTGTAAAAAACTGGTTATTATGAAGTTATTTTAAAATTTGTAAGTTCAACCATTTGGTTTTCTATAGCGAACAACTAAATAAACAAATAAACAAACTTCCTCTTTTATATATATTAGATATATATATATATATGTAAAGAACGATGCATGTATAGAAGAAAGTTCCGCACAAGATGAGGAGGGAGAATTAAAAAATGAAAATGAGGTACCTCCCGGGAATCGAACCCGGGATCATCCGATTGCCGGTCAGATATGCTATCCACTCCACCAAGGACCTCGATCAATCAGAAGTCGCAATTCTCCTACATACGAGCAGAAACCAATGCCCTGAGGGGGCACCTTCGCATGCCGTACATATATACATTTTAACTGCAAACAACACAGTATAATTAATGTAAAGGACGACGCTCTTCTACACAAGCGTCGTTCTTTACATTAATTATACTGTGTGTTGTTTGCAGTTAAAAGTATATATATATATATATATATATATAAAATGAGTTTCGAAAAGCATTTCACCCATATATATATATATATATATATATATATATATATGTATGTGTGTGTGTGTGTGTGTGTGTGTACGCGCGCGCGCGTGTTTGGGACACATTATTTATTGATCAAATTATAGATAGAAAGCAAAGTCTTTAACAAAGCACGGCTCCGTCCACATACTCACGGTACAAACAGCGCGCAGCATCATTGCCAGTACAAATAGGGTCAACTTATTAACGAGGATTCCGTATGTAGCTCATCACCAATAGAAATCAATCGTTCTTTATTATATTACAATTAATGGTTGAATCCGTATTTTTTTCCTTGTTTGTTTGTAAAACGCAGACATTCTTTTTTTGCCGCGTGACTGATTCATTTGGAGGAAGATGCATCGCGAATTTGCGCTTCCTGACGAGGCATCACATCACACCGTTCTGATCACAAATATAATCATATCACCTCAAGCTTCCTCGACACAAACTGACCAAGAACGAGATAACCACAATTTTACACCTTTCGTTTATCTGTTTATGTCAGTTTTTATGATTAAGTTGATATCACGTTTATTTCCATGTAATATAAGAAAAAGACGTAACCTATAACTATCATAAATTTTGTAATACAAATACTTCAAACCTAATTATAAACAAAATACTAACCAAATCAACCTAAACATGGGCTGGGCACCATTTAGCCAATTACGTCTAAACGTGATGTAACGGGATGTTACACACCCACAGGGAAAAATAAAAACCTCTTCCAAGGTTTTTCGTGTGTTTCAACGCTTCGTCAGGTTGGAATACACGAAAAGCCTTAGAATCGCTTTTGGCATATATACAGTATATCGTTTATTACCTTGATAAATATTGGCTTTTTTATGGGAATTATCTCTGCAATAAAGATTATCATTATCTTTTATCATTATCTATATACTCGTATATATATAGATACTCGTATATATATAGATACTCGTATATATATATAATATATATATATATATATATATATATATATATATATCGTTTATCACCTTGATGAATATTTTGGGATTTTTTATGGGATTTATCTTCTGCCAATAAAGATTAGCATTGTGATATATATACACACACTCGTGTATATAGGTGACAAACTAAACTCGTGTGTATATATATATATATATATATATATATATATATATATGATACACACAGACCGTACATGGAACAAGGAATTCTTCTGGGAAAATTAAATCCACTATAATCTGAATAAGTAATGGTAAATGACAAACACTACAGTTTTTTGATCTTCATGATGTTAGCACAACATGGGCAACGGGTCACTCACAAAGAGGCCCCAAAAATATAGCTTCTCTCACCAGCTATCTGCAAAGCAGATAGAATCCAACTTTGGGACAGGATCCAGGGTTTAAAGCATCCCAGCCCAACTATATTCAGAACCTCATATAAGCATATATCCCATATATCCCAAAGCGGATGAATATATCCCATATATCCCAAAGCGGATGAATATATCCCATATATCCCAAATCGATGAATCGGTACAGAATTTAAATTCTGTACCGATTCATCGATTTGTTGTACCTGGTATTCCATACATTAAAACCAAGCTCACCCTCTCGTCTATTGTTAATTTCGCAGCCATCTCCCACCTAAAAGAAAAAATAATATATTATAATCAACACTGAAAATTCCTATGATGCGCAACTTTTGCGCCACCCTGTTTATATATAAAGTGGTGCAACAGTAGGTATACAGTTAGCTATTATTACTACTGTATACATACATTTGCACCACCCAGTATAGTGTATATACTGTATATGAAGCTGTTGGAATGCAAACATAGTATTCCAGCCGTTTCAATGACCTTTATGTCTCGTATGTATGTATTATGTTGGTTGGTTGGTTTACCCTCATAAACCACCACCTTCATTAAGCTTAAATTTTACTTCAAAAAAAGATTAGAGGGTCTTCGGAGAATGTTTTGAAAAGGAACAAAGAAAAGAAGGTTTACAATACGAAAAGTGAATTAAGTTTATATTTAAGAAGGATTAGAAAAGTTATTGTTTTTGCTCGCAATCCATAAATTATAACATCTGTAGAAATGAGGTTTGGTAATTTGTAATCAAGTGAAATGATCGTTAAGTAAACATTTTGATTTGATTTTATTCTTTGGTACCTTGCCAGATAATGTACCTTAAACTCTATTTATTAAGACACATTGGACGAACAACCGGAGCAATCCAAGAATAAGCACCCCAAATCAATTTAGGGTGCTTTTTCTTGGATTGGGGTCGAACGAGGGTGCTTATTCTTGGATTGCTCTAAAATGGAGTTAAAATGGAGTTAATTGCTCTAAACTGGTTAATTGAATGCCCGGTTAGGTTAATTGTACGCCCTTGGCGATTGGTTAGGTTAATTGTACGCCCTTGGCGATTGGTTAGGTTAAGTCGTGATATTTTTGTTAGTTTTAACGAAAATATCACGACTTAACATAACCAATCGTCAAGGGCGTACAGTTGACCTAACCTGGCACTCACTTAACCTAACCGGTCATTCAATAATTTTATCGTAGGTTTCGATATATTTATAAATAAGTCCTGAAATGTAAAAACCATTCAGAAGTTTGAGGGCAAGATGACAGCATCAATTTTTCAAACTGAAGTGTTATCATTATTGGTTGAAGATCCATTGCCAGTAATAAATTGGTGTAAGGGAAAAATCTTATTAAAAAAAAAAGTGATGCCGTGTGCTAAGTGCGATCAAGCAATGACCTGGACAAAGTTTTCGAGGAACGTTGATGTTAAAATCCTTTAATTTTGATTGAAGTCGAACTGGGGTGCTGTTTCTTGGATTGGGGTCTAACTGGGGTGCTTTTTCTTGGATTGCTCCGAACAACCTGATATTTTTAAATGTTGCTGTATGGTTGTACCATACCGTAACACACACACACATATATATGTGTGTTTATCAGTACTGTTCAAAAGTTTGGAAACGCCACTAAAATTGACCAAAAAATGTTCGCTACTCTAATCAAAATCTAGAAATTGCCTACAAATATTCCTAAATAGCATAATTTTACTTGCTCACGTTACGGATGCGCAATATACTGTATATATATGTATATGTACATAAGAAAATTACCACATATTTTAAAGTCTGCAAGATAATTAAGTTTGTTGCTACTCAAGCACCAGTATAGTATCCATCCTTTTACAGTACGACCAAGCTCTGAGACAAATTAAAATGGTCTGACGTTAGCTACAATATAACAACAGGGTAAGCGTGTAGTAATTAAATAGTAAAAGCGAACATGACAGAGAGAGAGAGAGAGAGAGAGAGAGAGAGAGAGAGAGAGAGAGAACATGAAATATCGATTTGGAAAATTTTATTTATATTAAACTGATTTGTTTTATTTTTATTAAATTGATTTTTTAGTATAACTATAGTGGCCTACGGATCACCAATTTGATGTGGCCAAGGAAGTAGGCTTACTATAATTTATGAGTTAAATTGAAATGAATAATTAGGGGTCACCAGTTTGGGCCTACAGCTCAAACAAACAATATTTAATAAGGAGAAAGAAATTACTTTGTTGTTTTGTGTTTAATTTGGAAAATAAATCAATTATTTGTTCAAAGTGATTAACATTTCTGTAGCGGTAGTTATAGTGATTAACAATTCTATAACGGTATTTATACTATGTTAAAGATGACTGATTATTTGCAATACGAAATGGTTACACAGTATAATCGTTAAGTACAATGATGATAAACACCAATTTAGGTAGGCTAATGAGATATGCAGCAGTGAACGCACAATAAGTAATTAGGCCAATAATAACTGAGATAATGAAAGTATGGTATGGTACAGTAAATGGATTAGGCAAGTAAAATGAAGTGCATAGTTTGAACCGAATTGAATTTTTTTCGAAAAAAGAGGAAATGCAAATTTTCAATTTTTCGTCAAATACTAAAAAAGAGTGACATGAATTGGAATTGGCTAGGTTTTCACCATTTTGTCTGATGAAGGAATTTTTGGCGAGTCAAAGACATAGATGAACAAATACAGTAAGATAATTGAATATGGTAAAATGATTGTACAGGCCTACCGCAGTCGTAATGAGAGAGTTAGTTTGCCGGTTGTTTGCGTACACTTTTGGGTATAGCCTATTCTCTAGGCTGCAGTTACACTATGCAGGCTACGTGGGAATTGCTTAACATGAAGGCAAGGGTAGGCTTATGGCTTGTAGCCTACTAGAAGGTTTACGGACCTGGGCCTCGAAGGATTGCTTCTGCAGGCGGACTGGCCTTACCGGCGAGAGGATGAGTGTTGAAGGCCGGTAGAGACTTGTTGAAAAGGGGGGCCAACAGAAACTCCTGCAGCAGTGATGTTGCTTCTTGCAGGATGAAATTGTAGAGGGCCTTACTTGATGATAGACTTCGTGTATGCTCGACCGGAGCCTTGAAGGGACACCGGGACGCTCTCCGGTGAAGGCCGGAGAGTGGGTGGCGGGACGAGTGGTGTTACTTACGAAGGCGCTGAGAGAGAGACGCAATGACAAAAACGAGAAGATGGCAAGTGAGAGTGATTTGAGAAAGAACCTGCATTTTATAGGGCTTGTTGACGTTCTCTGGTGGTCATTTCGGGAAATACCACAAAATCTGTGTTTCCTGTGGGCCTGTTTCATGCCCACGTGTATAGCTTTTGTTTTGATTCCATGGTATTTGAGAACGGTGAGGAAAGAATTTCCGGTAGGTCTCTACATAACTCTTAAAATCTTCTCGTTTGATTTATTTGTTACTTGTATCTACTAAACTCTGATTTCCGTTCTCAAATTCTTGTTTCAACCCCTTTTCTGTAGAAGCATTTTATCACTTTGCCCTGTCTACATGGGTGTAGAGTCTACACCCTTGTAGACAGGGCAAAGTGATGAAATGCTTCTACAGAAAAGGGGTTGAAACAAGAATTTGAGAACGGAAATCAGATTTTAATAGATACAAGTAACAAATAAATAAACAAATAAACACTGTAGACATGAAGTTTAACCTTTACCTCTCTCTTAATCCTTTTGGGGGTTAACCTGAAGCGGGTCATGGTGTATTTGTTGGCCCGAAACCTCAGTAAATAGAACTGTAAATATTTTGTATAAAATCAAACCACGTGCTCGATGTTTTTGCGACGATACTAAGTGAATGATGGGCGATCGGCACAAGTATATTATTGGTTAGTTTATACAACGGTGTTATCTCGTGTACGATCTCTATGTGTGCATAGCCTAATTGTAGAGCTAACTTATATATTAACTTTCCTGTAAAATTTCCTTGGCTACTTTACCAGGGTCAAGGAAAAGTGGGTATACATTAACTTACCATTTTCATAGTATCAGCATTAGCAGAAACTAGTACGTGACACCAAAGACGTGAACCTGCTTCATACGTAGTTTAATTTGCACACGAGAAAAATTTTAAACAACTTACAACGAAACTTGTCCACTTCATTATTTTCTTCTATTTACTCATAATAAAGAGTGGCGAAATATTCTTGAACCTCCGAGTTAATGATACTTCCATTTAACAAATGATTACACGTTTAATAATAAAGCGATAAAAACGTATGAATTGAATTCCATTCGAAACACGAACCCCTTTTAGATATGATGTCGCAGCTTAAGTACCAGCTGTTAACTGCAGTTATTAGCCAGTTAACATTTGCTTGTAGTTTTCTTGTTTTCTAATGAATTTCACAGGAATATACAAGGACGGAAGAACTAAACTGGATTATAAAGGGGTATATGCAGAAATATTGAAATCGTAACTACAAAACAAGGAAAAAGGTAAGGTATTAAAAGTTTTTCCGAACTTTATTTTTAGGGGGAGGTTATTTAACCGTACGTTGAAGATCTTTAAATTCTCCTACTCTAAAATGGTCGGAATGGTGATCTATGTAAAAATTTTTTTAACTCTTCATACTTCCATTTAAACTATGAATGCATTGGAATATATATATATATATATATATATATATATATATATATATATATATACATATATATATATATATATATATATATATGTGTGTGTGTGTGTGTGTGTGTGTTTGTAAAAGCAGTGAGCGCCAACACCTCTGGTCACGAAACCGTTGTGTGTTCCCTTGGGCAATGAAATATGCACCAGGTTGTGTTAGCGTTCACTTCTACTCAAGAGATCCTAGGTTCGATTTCTGCTGCGGACAATTTTTGTTTAAGCAAATAATGCGTGGTGATGCGTGATATATGTATATGTGGGGTGGGCACACGGGAAGACCAGGAGCAGGTAAAAATGCTACTGGTTCTAGCTGATGAATTTATATTAACACAAGAAATAACAGAAAATACAAGAAAAAACAACTGCCTAGATTTGGTATTCACAAACAACAGCAACCTAATTGATAACGTAGAAATATCCCCAACCATAATATCGGATCACAACATTATTGAAATAACCAATATAAAAGCAACGGGAAAGGAAAGAACACGAACAATAGAAAGAAGCAAATTCGAAATTTTTAATTTTCACTCCAAAGCTATATAAATTGGGAAGGTGTTGCATCCAGCATGGAAGTAATAGATTGGAAAACTATCTTCAAGGCCAAGACAACGGAAGAGATTGTGGAAATTGTGGAAAGACATGTCCCAAAAATACAACAAAGAGGAAAGAGAAGCAGGTTCGAGAGACAAAAGAGATCATTGTTCCGAAAGAGAAAAAGAGTGACTGCAAAATTAAGTAACTGCAAAGACAACAACATCAGAAGAACATTAAATGAAAACTGCAGAGTATCGATTGCGTCATACGGGAACTAATTGAGAAGCATACAGAAAAAGAAGACGACGACGCTATAGAAGCGATAAAGGTTAACTCAAAGTACTTCTATAATTTTGCAAAAAGGAAGTCGAAAAATCATACGACTATTGGGCCTTTGAAAAATGAAGACAGTGCTTTATCTGATGATCTAACAGAAGTATTTGAAATAGTAAGAGCTCACTACGAATCATCTTTCAGTATCCCCAAAACTGACAAACTGATATGCGATAGAAACGCGTTCTTTGAAGAAGGACTACAAGGGGAAAGTATAACGGACTTCGACTTTACGACAGATGATATTACACAAGCTATCGGGAAACTAAAAACACACTCAGCGGCAGGACCGGACAAATGGAATGCCACACTGATCAAAAACTGCAAGAATGCAATTGCTGGGCCCCCATATTGGATATGGAGATGATCACTAGACACGGGAGAAATACCGGGCATCCTGAAGAGCGTGAACATAGTCCTAATATATAAAGGAGATCGATCTGAGGCCAAAAACTATAGGCCAGTGTCGCTTACATCTCATCTCACTAAAATATTTGAAAGACTAGTTAGACAGAAACTCTGACTTTTTGGAACCTCAGAAAAATTAAATGATAACCAACATGGATTTCGGTCAGGCAGATCATGCCTATCACAACTAATGGAACACTACAACAACATTATTGATGAACTTGAAAGTAATGAAAACTATGATGTAATATACACGGACTTTGCCAAAGCGTTCAACAAGTGTGACCATAGAATCATAATACATAAACTGAAATATATGGGAATAAGGGGAAAAGTAGGGAAATGGATATATAATTTCCTTAGTGAGCGGTGGCATGTCGTTACAGTACGAGGAATATCTTCATTAGAATCAGAGGTCTTTAGCTTAGTACCACAAGGAACAGTATTAGCTCCACTACTCTTCATAATCATGCTAACTGACATAGATGAAGACGTTATCAGAGACAGCACCTTTGCCGATGGCACAAAGATCAATAGGAAAATAAGAAACCCAGAAGATATAGGATCTATACAAACAGACATGAACAGAATCTACAAGTGGGCGGAAGACAACAATATGAAGCTCAACACCGAGAAATTTCAGCTGTTACGGTACGGAAAAAGGAAGGACTTAAATTCCATGGAATACGATACCCTTAGGATCGCCAGTCCGGAATACATCGATGCCGAATTAGAAAAAATCAACGGTATTGGAAGTGATCTGTGTTATCCATCTGCGTTTATGGAATCTTGTCTCAACAAGGCAAAAAGAGCTTTCTATCGGGGCAATAATAACACTCGTACTTTGTCAAAAAATATTTTAGTACGTCCATTTTTCCCGGGCTTTTTAGGCATTGCTAACGTACTTAAACTTTTGGATATTAATGTAGTATTTTCATATAACAATATTGTGAAAAATATCGTAGTAAAAAATAACCCTACCAATAATTCAGGCATTATCTATAAAATTGGTTGTAAACAATGTGATTCCTTTTACATAGGTCAGACGGAAAGGATTTGCACACACGTATAAAACAGCATCAATATTCCGTTAGAACAGGACAGTCGTCCATGCCCTTTTTGTCCATTTGTCAGAGTTATCCCACTGTATTGATTGGAATAATGCTTCAGTTTTATTTCACTCTAGCAACATTGTTAATAGAAATATTCTTGAGTCTGCCATTATCCAACTTTCAAATAACTTCAACATAAGCAAAGGTCTTTTTCAATTCGATCCTGTTGTTTTGAATTCCTTCAGAAAAGATTTAGATAAGAAGGGTAGAACGCTAAATCTTTGGTAAACTTGTATGCCACTCTAATAACTTTTATTTTTCAATTTATTTTTATATACAAGATGGGTAGAGTGATAAAACCCGGGCAGATTTCCAGTATAAATTTGTATTTTTTTTTTTTTTTTAACATTGGTTGGAAACAATTAATTTAATCTTGTGCTAAAAATCGGTAGTTTGATCTTGTGCCAAAAATCGATAGTGTTTCCTTACAAAGTTGTATGTCCCTCCCACAATCTTTTAATTTTTAATAATTTTTTTTTTTTAAATTTCATTTCTCCGTTTATTGTATATGTATATATATATATATATATATATATATATATATATATAATATATATATATTTTTTTTCTGTAACCTATATATAGGCTGTAACTCTCTATGTACTTCAGTGTTCCTGAGGATGATTAGACGAAAGCGCTTGAGCACCATTCTGTGTTTCCTTTCCTTCGTGGTTTTATTCATCATATATATATATATATATATATATATATATATATATATATATATATATATATATATAATTGATTGAAGCTATTGACAAAAACATTTCGTCATTCATTTTCAAGAGATAAAAGTGTATTTCTTTAATAATGGAGTAATTACTGACGTAAACAATGTTCAACATACATACAATGAACACTGTTCAGAATACAAACAATTAAAGTTGAAGGTGAAAACGAAAACTCTTACAAATATTTGATTTGAGAGAAAGTAAATTTTACGCCATTTTCCTCCAATTTTCGAGATCACGTGGCAGAAGTGATGAATAGTTTGAACTCGTTGATTTCTCCTATTTTGAACTCTACTAATATGAAACTACATTAGGCCTTTTTACGAGTTCGTAGTTCCGTAAAGACTGGTAAAAATTTATGAAAGTAAATGGTAAGATGAGCAGCATCTCAAATAATATAGCGTGCAATAAGATTTAATGGGTGCTACTGTAGTATGCGGTCTACCTACGATTCGGCGGTCTACCTTTTAATTATAGCTTCTTATCTTGTTTACTAATTGTTTGTTTACATCCCATTGTCAATCGCCCTTGACGATTGGTTAGGTTTAGTCATGATATTTTCGTTAGTTTTAACGAAAATATCATGATTAAACCTAACCAATCGTAGGTAGACCGCCTACTACAGTAGCACCGATTTAATGTTGTTCTTAAATTTTTCTTAGTTCCTCATCTGTTGTTGACAGTAATACAAAAGGCTTTGTAAAATTGATATCAGACAGTGTTACCGCAATATTTAACACTTCTATTAACTTTAGTTTAAAAATTACGATATTTATTTTATACATCTACATTGTTATATTTAAATTTAATTTATAATTATAATAATTTAATTTAAATTGAATTAAATTTAAATTATAATTTAATTTAAAAATGTCATCCATATTGTTCAATAACACTATTAAGATGGAAAACAAAGATTATGATTTGTTTACATTTTTCTTTCATGTTCAGAATTGAAACCTTTTTTTTGAAGGGCTTCTTTAGAAATCTCACGCAGTCAGCGGAAGTTAAATTAGTTAGCTTTGTATCGCTCTAAACTTCCTACCATGAAAATTTTGATCACATTAGATAGGCTAATCTTTAAAAATAAGGGTGATACCAGTCCTCCTTGTGGTATTCCAATTAACCCTATATGGACAGAATTTCTGTAGGGTTAAGTTATAAATGCTTGTATATGAAAGGTTAGAAATATGTAACAGTTGTCCATATAGGGTTAAGGCCTTGGAAAAAATAAAATATAATACTCCATTTAATTGCAAATGTTCAAGAAGCGTACCAACCTATGAAATATTAAATATATAATTTTGGATCACCTGAAGATGAGGGACCACAATTTTCCCAACTGAAGATCAAGGCCCCCACTTTTTCCTCAAATTAAAGGAAGATAAAAATAATAAGATCAGAAAAATTTTGTTGTGATAAAAAAACAATTTAGGAGAAACAAAGGTGGATCGGGCTGGGGGGTAATCTTCAGGTAATCCCATTTAAATATAAACTAAAGATCAGAAACATTTTATTTTATTTAGTTAATCCAGCGGTTATTGCAAAGCAATGTGATTACAAAAATTTTCCAAAGAGTTGGAAGAAAATCGTTCATGCCACATAAATTCTTTTAGATATGAGTCTAGGAATTCGCGTCTACACCCACGCATTTGTTTAATGTAACAATTGTGTTTGTTCCAGTAGGACTCAGTTGTTTGTGTATGAACACCACTCACTGGATCCACAAGGTTGAGGGAATGGTTAACTGCATCATGGGTATAACCAAGATTTTGTTGTATTCGAATGTATGCTCTCCACTCGTCGATGTAAATAACGGTACCTGGCCGAACCACTTTTTCAATTATGGGAAGAAAAGTGGCTGCATCTCTAGCTTCGACAATCTCCATATAGCCGTGTGCTGGTGTTGTACCCCTATCCACAAGACCAAAAACCCAAATTTGACTTTGTGAAGCCCGTCCTCGATGATACTTTGGTTTATGCGAGAAACAGGACTCGTCAATTTGAACGATAGCACCAGGACCACCAAGCTTGACTGGATTTCTTAAAAAGTGTCCTAAGCAAATTTCTCTGAAGAAGTTATAACAATCATTGTTTTTTCAGATAAATTTAACTGATGCCCTGCTCTTGATTCACCGATTCGTTTACACCATAAATACATTGCATGTACCCATTTTTGAAGTGTCAACGTGATTTGGAGAAAAAGAACCACTGCGTATTGATGTCTTTGATTTAAACCTTGGGCATTGCTTATTTTGACACTTCCACGTAAATTTGTCACGAGCACTTGAACATTGTGTCCATTATATTGATGTAGAGCAACTATGACATTTCATGTCGCGCTTTATAAGGCCGTGTTGTTTAAGCCAGTTAATAACGGACAAACAATCGTCATTTAACAAAGGAACGACTACACTCTCAAAGATATTACGGTTCATTCTTGGGGCTGATATTTTAAATAGAACTGCTCGGGGCCAGATCAGTTTTACATAATGATGATGGAGGGAACTAACATAACCACTACGACTCCTATCGGTGTAACCTTAACCCTTTACTGCCTAAATGGACAAATTTGTAACATGTCAAATACATGCATTCATAACTTAACCCTACAAAAAATTCAGGCGGTAAAGGGTTAACCTAAAAATTTAACATAAAAATAAAATAAATTTTGCCACCTGAAGATCAAGGCCCCCAATTTTTCACACCTGAAGATCAGGGCCCCCCAGATGAGGATGGAGGCCCTGATCTTCAGGTGATCCATAATTTTAAACAAAATTTGCTTGTAGCTTATTGGATAATAAGCCGTACTTGTAACTCTCTATATAGAGATAATGTTTTTTGGATTAAGAATAAATTTCAAGGGTTTCAGAGATTCTCCCTGCGCTGTTCGGAGTTATGACTGTTTGACAAATTTGATATACTTTTTTTTTGTCTTTTTTTCTACAACTTCACCAAGTAAGTTTACAAGTGAAAAAATTCACATTAACAAAGTTTAGATTCAGAAGAAAATTAAAAAAAAAAAAATCATTTTTTTAAATTAAAATAATTACTATTAACTCTACGGACGGAATTTCTTGTAAGGTCATGTTATGAACCTGTCTGAAAATTTAACATTTCGCGCAGTCGTCCAGAGATGATTAAAATTTCAGTTAATTAACGTTTTGTACGAGAATCGTTGGTCAAAGACACTTTCTTTCTTATTAAAATAATATCCAGTTATTGTTTTTAAAATAATAAATTTTAAAGGTGAAAAATTTATTTGTATAAAAATAATTTTTGAAAAAATTATTGGATCACCTGAAGATCAGGGTCCCCAGCCTCAATTACCAAATGATATCTTCGTTAAAACTAACGAAAATATCACGACTTAACCAACCAATCGTCAAGGGCGTACAGTTAACCTAACCGGGCATTCAATTTAATTTATTATTATATTTGGTACTGTAAAGCATAAAACAAGAATACATGAGGGCTCTGATCTTCAGGTGATCCAAATTATTTTTTATTCCAAAATTACATTTTTGGCCAAGTATAACTAAATTATTTGTAGTTTTAAACAAATAAACTTCACCCAAGTAAAAATTGTGTGTGTGTGTGTGTGTCTGTGTAGTCTTCGCTTGTTTCTTAAAGATGACAATAAATCTTTAAGGGTTTTCATTATGCACATTTACTAGTTATTATGGATCACCTGAAGATCAGGGCCCCCAGCCTTCTTTAGTTATCTTTATAAGGCTAACTAACGAAAATATCACGACCTAACTTAACCAATTGTCAAGGGCGTACAGTTGACCAAACGATTGGTTAGGTTAGGTCGTGATATTTTCGTTAGTTAGCCTTATAAGGCTAACTAAAGAAGGCTGGGGGGGGGGGTAGGGCGGGTTATACTATGCATTTTTTTTAAATCAATGGAGAGGGGTTTTCAAATGACATATTTTGGTGTATAGAACACAATTCTGAAGAAAATATTTAATTCTGATAACCCTAACCTACATCATTTTGCAGTTGATTATTATTAAATTGTTGATTATTTTACTATTGTAGTTACCCCAGAATATGTCTTCTCACGTTTTCTATCATGGCTGCTCACGTTATCTCTCATAGAGCATTGTTCTAACTAATTCATATAAACACATATAATGTAATTCATATAATAATAATAATATTTAAATACTCAAATAAAAAGGTGTGCCATTCCACTTAATTGTAATTATCATACAGTTTGGTATATGAAATATTTTGACGGTTTTCTGGCGCGCATAAGGCCATTTTCTGAGCCACCTTTCTCAGAGGCTAGAATGTAACGTTTCAGAACATTCTAAAACGTTTTGTGAAATATTTGAAGTGACTCATGATTTATGAAGCTATTTTACCACCTCGGCTTGCAGTGAGGGGATAGATTTAGTGATTATCTACTGATATTTTTTTTGTTACTGTTCACATGTGAGTATTATTCTGTTATATTTTAGAAAAAGCTATTTCTACGCATATAGTGATACATTGAGCAAAATTTAATTAACAACTTTGATTTGAGCTAAAATTAGGTGGTTCATTTTTAGTACAACTGAAAGAGAGGGGTTATGATAAGACCTTGTTGGCCATTGGAGGAGACTCAACAAATGTCAACACTGGTGTTAAAGCTGGAATAATGCGGAAGCTGGAGCTGCACCTGGGGAGAAAGCTGGTCTGGTTGGTTGCAACCTGCACACTGCTGAACTTCCCCTGCGCCATCTCATTGTTGACCTTGATGGCCCTACTCTGTCAGACAAAAAATTATCCGGGCCAATAGGAAAGCTCCTTGATTCTGCTACAGACTTTGATATCAATCCAAACTTCACCCGAATCTCTGTTGGCCCTCCACTGATCAAGCTTCCTGATAAGGTCATTCAAGATCTCTCAACTGATCAATACTATGGCTATAAAATTGTCTGTGCAGTCAGGGATGGAGTACTTCCTGCAGGGCTGGCTCTGTTAGAGATAGGACAAGTAAACCACAGCCGCTGGCTCACCACAGCGAACAGACTTCTCAGGCTCTGGGTGTCAAAGCACGGACTTAAAGGAAAGAACCTGAAGATTCTGCAATTCATTGTGGAATTCATCATTGGAGTGTATTACCCATGTTGGTTCAACGTGAAGGTCAAGCACTCCTGGATCGAAGGGCCTAGGCACATCCTCTTTCAGCTGGACTGCCTCAAGTCCCAGAGAAAGGAGGTGCTGGATATTGTGATGCCAACTGTGAAAAGATCTGCTTGGTATGCCCACAGTGAAGTCATCCTCCAAACACTACTCTGCTCTGAGGATCAGAAGGAGAGGATTGAAGGGGTGGAGAGAATCCTGGCCATCAGGGGAGAGGGGGACCCGGACACTCAGCTGGGGGACTCCTCTGTTAGGAGCAGAAGGACACCTGACATCAATTGTGATGCTTCCAGCATCGGTGACTTGATCAGCTGGTCAGAAGGTGAGTCAGAGCCACCTCTCACCTGCTCTCTAAGCACCTCAGAGGTGAAAAACTTCATCAACACCCCCATGGAGGTGCGCAACTGGCCTTGCCACACACAAAGCATTGAGAGGGTTGTTAAAATGGTGACTGAGGCTTCTGCTAAGTACTTCTCACAGGAAAAGAGGGATGGAGGGATCAGGGCTCAGGAGACCAGCAGGAAGCTGATGTCCAAGTCTGAGTCAAAGCAGGATTTGTGCAACCTGGCAAAGTTCAAGATGTTAGGAGAATGATCTTTGTAATTATATCCAGTGATATACATGCAGTTCACCTATTAATAAATATATGTAAAGTTGATTTGGCCTTGTCAATATAAATGATTTACCTTATATCTTTTAATATATTATAAAGGGGTTCAAAAGGGTAAAATTGGCAATTTAGAAATACAAAATGATGTAGATTAGAGTTATCCTATCCAAAAAAGAAGCTCATATTTGAATTCCCCATGTAAAAACACATAATTTAGACACCGCTGATGGTAGGATTTCCTTCAGATTCATGTTGTCACCTGAGTACGACCCGCCCTACTGGGGGGGGAGGGCCCTGATCTTCAGGTGATCAGTTATTATTATTATTTAATAAATGTATGCATTCGCTGCATTTACGCGGTTAGTGATAAACCAAATATAATTAAAAACCAACTGTACAGAGTAACAAGAAGATCATCAAAAACTTTCCAACATATACGATTATTTCTTTTTGTTTCCTCATCTCAACCGTATACTGGAGTTAATATTATTAGTATGAATATGCGTGAAATACTAAAATAACAAGAGCACATATGTTAAAATACGTGTAATATATGTAACAAGAAAATAGGTTTAAATTTAGAAGACAACAATTATGTATATGTATAAATGTAAATATAATTTAGTTACCCTTCTATTATAATAATTATACAGTGCAATGTAGAAAAGGGATTACCTGAAGATCAGGGCCCCCAGCCTTCGTTAGTTAGCCTTATAAGGCTAACTAACGAAAATATTACGACCTAACCTAACCAATAGTTAGGTCAACTGTACGCCCTTGACGATTAGTTAGTGATATTTTCATTAGTTAGCCTTATAAACTAACTAAAGAAGGCTGGGGGCCCTGATCTTCAGGTGATCCTAGAAAAGTAATAATTTAATACGGTAATGTAATGTAATTCGGCTGATAATATATTTTATATAATAAGTGGCAGTTTTCTTTTACAAATTTTCAAATTAGTTTAGAACTTGAACGCTTTTGCCTATTATGCTATTATAATAATTTGGTCGTTTTGGCTGGAAAGAGCAACTCCTTCCATAATGAGTATCACTGTACAGGTATAATATAGCGTGTTTATTTTATACAATCATTACACTGATCAGTTAAACTCATGAAAGTAGTTGAATAGTGGTGTCGATCTCAACCAATTTACTGGGAAGATCTTGTTGAAAGAGTGGTTATGGCGTGGTTTTCCAACTAGTCAAAAAAGTGATAATGGCTGAAGATGATTGATTCATATAGTTTAAAGTGGTTCTTTGGACCGTCATTCACTCTAAAGGTTCTTTTGAAAGCGGTACCAGTAAAACATAGATCGAATTAACCAGCTTTCATTTTCAGTGAACTGGTTCTGTAGTTGTCAGGAAATAATAATAGTCAGGAGATAATAATAATATAAAATGGCACAACACTCAGGACAACTAATGAGGCCCATTGCTCTGACTTCTGTACAGTATATTATTATCAGCCTCATCGGGATTTGAATTCTGCCTTCACCTGGCGTTGTCAGGGGATGACGATATGATATATTCAGTTAGGAACTCTGTCGGAATATAACTATGAAGGGATGAGGCCGAAATAATAAACAATATTTATATCATACATAATAATAAATTATGAACCTACAGCAATTTAGATATTCT
>JAJOZX010003839.1:170000-375000 GCA_023014485.1 Bathynomus jamesi
TATATATATAACCTGAAGACATACTCACGATTATCTCTCCAGTCAATTTCTCTTCACATGGGAAGCACGAACAAATTTAAATTCATAACATGCTACAATCAGATATCGTAAAATTGGCTAAATACGTGAACTGAGGAATGATTTCGATGTAAAATTTTCTGTCATTAACTGTATTGTTCCCCTCTGTTGCATTCAAAAGCAGTGAAGACAATGTGGGCAACAAATGTTTGAGAACCTCAACATCTAGCTGGTTGATTTTGTAGATCTTGAAAATATTAAATATTTATTGTTTGATGTCAAAGTTTTACTAATTTTTTATACTTAACCCATACTGCTAACAGTTTATATATATATATATATATATATATATATATATATATATATATATCCCCCTCGATTAGGTACTCCGGCTTGCCGGGCCGAGGGGGCTCGTACACCTCGTGGGTTGTTGGGGTTTCCTCAACTCCTCACGGGGTGTGGGCGAAGAGTTACCTAGTTGCGTTTTTTTTTTTCCCCTTCCTTTTCTTCTTGCTCCCCTTTTTTTCCGTATCTCCCGGAATTTCTCTTGTCTTGACTCGGTCTTGGGCCTCTGTCAATTGTAGTATCTCCCCCCCCCCTCTGTTTGTATTTTGCAGTCTTGGGGTCATCGGGTGCACCCGCTGGGGGGCATCGCTCCGTGGCTGAGCCGTGCTCTGGGGACGGTTGGGCGGCCGGATCGCTGCTGCGTCTGGATTGGGTCTCTGCTAGGCCCTTAACGGACAAATCTCCGGAGAGAGAGCCAATCTGCTGTTTTTAAAACGACAGTTAGGTCGGGGGTCGGACTATCAGGGACGTTGGGCCTGCGCCTTGAAGGATGCAGCGGCGGATTGGTGCATTGCCTTGGGTCCGAGGCTGTCTTTCTTGTAATTCTATTGTTTATGGGTGCAATTTCAAAACTTCAATCCCTCCTGTTGACGACTCTGGCCCGTCCTTCGATTTGGATAAGACTTTTACTTCTGGTCATTCAGCGGCCTCTGCCTCCGCTGGATTGACCTTAAAGCCGTATGGCCCCCTCTCGTCCTCTGTGGCGTCTGGCTCTCGTGGCCGGACTAGTGGTGGCCGTAGGGCGGGGTCTTCGCGGCCCTCGTTCTCTCGCCCACTCTCGGTTACCGTCACACATGGACCAGTCTCTGCTGTCAATTTCTGTCCGGTGGACAGGTTCCTTGTTCTTCGCCCTTCTGCTGGCTCCCTTCCGGGCAACTCGGAACGGGTGTTTCAGCGTTTTAAGACGGTGGGGGTTCCCTGCCGTTAAGATATCCGCACTCTGAAGGATGGGTCTCTTCTTTTGAAGTCCCGTTCTTCGGGGTGACTGAGTCCCTTCTACAGTTGCAGGATGTTCTGGGTTGCAGAGTTTCTGTGACTCCCCATCCGCAACTGAATAGCTGTCAGGGCACCATTTTCGCTTCCTGTCTACTGTCAATCCCGGTTGGCGAGTTGCAGGTTGTCCCTCAGGGCGTAACGAAGGTCTTTCGCTTTTCGTCGCGCCGGGATGGTGCTTTTACCCCGTCCGCTCGTCTGCTCCTGACCTTTGACTCCCTTGTGCCTCGGGCCCAGGTGTTCTGGGGCGTGGGTGATCGCCGGTTGTGCGAGTTTTCGTTGCGGCCGTATGTGCCTGACCCGGTTCGCTGCTTTGGCTGCAACCGGTTCGGCCATGTTAGCTCTGCGTGCCGTCGTGAGGGTAAGCTATGTGTCCGCTGCGGTGGGCCTGCGCACCCTACCCCATGCACGAAGCCCCCGCGGTACTCGAACTGCTCGGGGGCCCACTCTTCCTCCTCTCTGGACTGCCCCGTTTTCAAGTTTGAATTCGAGGTGCGGTCCTTAAGGACTACCGAATTCCTTAGTGCGCGGGAGGCGCGCGATAGGGTCCGTGATCGGGAGCCGCTGCGGGAGTTGTCCTATGCTGCGGCTCTTGGCTCCGGCTGGTCGTCGGGCCCCTCCCGTGCTACCCCGGCGCCTACCGGAGTGGTGCCCCCCCTGGAAGTTCCGGGGATTGGTGGTCCTCCTGGCGCCGCGGGACCTTCTTGTCCTCCTGCCTCACTTTCAGTCATCCCGTCTGATTCCCTGCCTACAAGTGCCCCTTCTCCCTCTCCAGACTTGGGGTCTGGATCCTTGCCTACCCGTCTCTCGGGTGGGGAAGGTGATGCCCCGAAGGGGAGGAGGAAGCGTCACCGTGGTCGGAGTCCTCCAGACCCGTTCATGACCACTGCTCGCCCTGCTTTCCCTTCTTCACCGGAGGGGAAGCGGCGCGCCGCTCCTAATCCGCTTGGGACTCCCACCCCGCTATACGGAGGGCTGGTGGGGCGTCACCTCCCGGTGCTCCAACTAGTGTCCGGGTGTCGGTTGAGGTACACCGCCCCATGACACCCTCGATTACTGACTCGGTTCCCACGGTGGACCCGGTCGAGAGGGTCCTGGCCCTTCTTCATGGAGTCTCTCTCCCCTCGGCTCCTGCTGAGAGTGGTCGGGTCTGGTATCTACCTTTCCCACCTGTGGTGGATCTCTCCTCCCCCCCCCCGTCAGCTCTTGTCTGGTGTGACGAGCCCTGGAACGTCTGGTTCTCCTTGCCCCACCTCTGGTGGGGAGTCGGGGGTTTCGGCTGGGCCCGTCTCGTCGCTTCCTCTACCCCACTCAGGGGAGCCCCCCTCTGAACTCCCTGTTCCACTTTCCCACTCTTGTTCTACTACGGTCGAGGCAGCTGCGGAGTCTGTGGCCTCCTGTAATCGGGATCCTCGTCTCCCAGGCTTGCCCCCTGTGGCCCCTACCCTCCCCGTCCGGGGTGAGTCGGGGAAGCCGATTCCGTCCCTGGTTACGGACCGTTGAGTTTGCTGCTCAGCTTGGTCCGTGGCTATTTCTCTGCTTCTTATAATGCCCCTTCCCTTATAATGCTGGAGAGTGAGCGGCCTTCCTGCGTTTGTCTCCAGGAAACTATCCTGGCTGCGCGGGGGTCCCTCGTCTCTCTGGTTATGTTGGTTTCCCTTGCACCCCGGATGAGCACACACGCCGGCGGGGTGCGGCGATTTATGTCCATCATTCGTTACCCTCGCGAGGTGTGCCTCTTTTTACTTCCTTACAGGCTGTGGCTGTCCTCCTCGGGGACTTTAACAGTCGCGACCCGGCTTGGGGAGATGTCCGGTCGACTAATGTTGCTGGTATGTTGCTCTCTTTAATGGAGGAATTTTCCTTCGCGTGCCTCATTCCGGAGAACCTACCTATTTCCACGAACCCACGGGTGGTGCCTGGCGTGGGGTGACTGGCCATCCTTCAGAGCTCATTCCGTCATTGCCCGTTCGGTGTTGGACTTTGGCTCTGTGGATGAGAGCTTGGAGTTCTTCGAGCGGGTGGTGATGGGCGTCGCGGAGGACTGTATTCCTCGATCTTCCGGTAATCCGCGGGCGCGTAGCGTCTCGTGGTGGACTCCAGCATGTCACCAGGCGGTGTGTGAGGGGAAGAAGGCAACGCGCCGCTTCCACCGCACCCGGCGCACGGACCACTTGATTGAGATGCGGCGGGCGAAGGCGTTCGCCCGCCGGACTCTCAAGTTGGCCCGTCGGGCCTCTTGGCGTGCTTTTTTGTCTGGCATTTCCTCGTCTACCCCTTCTGCTGCTTTGTGGCGGAAGGTACGTAGTATCAAGGGGAAGCCGGTCCCTGCTCGTCGCCCTGTCCTTCGGGACGGGGACGGCTTCCTTTCGGATCCTACTGCTGTGGCCGATCGGCTGGCCGGGGCTTTTGCTGCGGTTTCCCGTTCGCCTTCAGCTGCGTATCGTCCTTTGTCGGATGTTACGTTCCCGCCGCCTGGAAACGAGCCCTCTAACCGTCTCTTTACGATGCGGGAACTTCGGGCTGTCTTGGCAACCCATCGTTCTTCCGCCCCTGGCCCTGATGACATTCCGTATGACTTTATTTAGAACCTGCACCCGATGGACCTACACTTCTTGCTGGATCTTTTCAACGGATGTGGGTTGAGGGGTCGTTCCCTTCCCGTTGGAGGGAGGCGATTGTGGTCCAGATACCTAAGCCGGGGAAGGATCCGGCGGAGGTGGCGGGCTATCGGCTTATTGCCTTGACGAGCTGCTTATGCAAGCTCCTTGAAAAGATGGTGGCCGTCCGACTTTCCTTTACACTGGAGTCGCTTGGGTTATACCCCCCGACCCAGTATGGCTTTCGTCGATTTCGGGGTCCTCTGGACCCCCTTCTCCTTCTTGGTCATGATGTACAGGAGGCCTTTTCCCGCCGGAATCTTGTCCTGGCCGTCTTTTTCGATGTCCAAAAGGCCTATGATACGACCCGTCAGGGAGTTGTCATAGACCGTTTGAAATGGTTTTGTTGGCTTTTTGCCCACATTTATTCGTAACTTCCTCTGCCGTCGCACTTTCCGCGTCCGTAATGGGGCGGCCCTATCTGACCTGTATGTTCAGGAGGAGGGGGTGTCTCAGGGGTGTGTCTTGAGCGTCTCCTGCTTCAATCTGGTCATGTCTGTGCTACCGGGGGCCCTCCCGCCCTCGGTGCGTTGTTCCATCTACGCCGACGATCTGGCTGTCTATGCCGCGGGGACGAGTCCCCCCCTTGTGGAGAGGCAAGTCCAACTCGCGGTCAATCGGGTTGAACGTTGGGCGTCGTCGGTGGGCCTTACGCTGTCTTCCCCGAAGACTTCGTGTGTGGCCTTCCTACCGTCGAGGAGACGGGGCTCCGGCGCCGTCCCGGCCTTTAATCTTACACTCGGGGGTCAGCCTCTAGCCCTCGTTCAATCAGTACGTTTCCTGGGCATGGTCTTCGATAGCCGTTTGAGCTGGGTTCCCCACCTTCGCAGGCTGCGCGAGACTACAAGACGTACCCTGCTACATGGGCCGCGGATAGGCGGACACTCCTCCGTTTGTAGGTGTCCCTGGTACAGTCAAAATTAGACTATGGGAGTGTGGTGTATGGCTCCGCCTCCCGTACGGCCCTTCGGATACTGGACCCGGTCCTCTCTAGAGGACTGCGCATGTTATCTGGCGCCTTTGACTCCTCTCCGGTTGATAGTCTGCAGGTTGAGTGCGACATCCCTCCCTTGGAGGATCGGAGGTCGTTCCTCATTGCCGAGCACTATCTCCGGATTCTCCGTCTTCCCAACTCTCCTCTGTTCCAAGTGGTTGAGAGGGCGTTCTGCCGGGATGGGGGTTGGCATTTCACCGACACGGTGACCTCCCTCCTGGATGGTATGGGCACTCCTCCACCATCCGTTATACCGGTCTCTTTCGAGGGTGTTGCACCTTGGGAGAGCACCCCTGTTATATGCTGTAGGGCGTTGCGCCCCGTTCGCAGGGCCGATTCTGACTCTGCCTTGCTTCGGTCTCTGTTCCTTCAGCATACAGCGTGTCACTGCATGTGTTGCGGTCTTCACTGATGGCTCGAGGTTGTCGGGGGGCGTTGGGGCTGCGGATGTTGCCCAGTCGTCTGCCCTTGCTCCCCGATGTACCCGTCTCCCTGATGAGGCTTCCGTTTTCACGGCGGAGCTCTATGCCATTCTGAGCGCTCTGGAGGTGGTGCGGGAGCATCCGGATGGGTCGTTTGTCATCTATTCGGATTCCCGCAGTGCCCTGGATGGCTTGGAGTGTTTCGACCCTGTCCACCCACTGGTCCGATGTATCCAGTTATTGTGCCATATCCTTGTCACTTCTGGTGCAAGGAGGTGGTATTTTGATGGGTCCCTGCACATGTTAACGTGGCTGGAAATGAGGCTGCCGATCAAGCTGCCCGTTCCGCGTGCCGACTACAGGTTTCACCCATGTCCCTCCTCTTTTCCGATTATATCCTTGGCTTTCGTAGGTTTTTGCGCTCCCGGTGGCAGAGTCGCTGGGATGGCGCTACAAATAACAAACTCTGCAAGATTAAACCCAAGTTGGGATGTTGGGCCTCCTTCCATCGGTCGTGCCATAAGGAGGTGGCTCTGGCCCGCCTCCGTATTGGCCACACCCACCTGACCCATGGCTATTTGATGGCGGGAATCGGGTGCCCCGATGTCCCAATTGTAACGTTCCACTTACAGTTGCCCACCTCCTGGTGGAGTGTCCGCTTTACTCTGCGCTGCGCGCAGAGTATTTTCCCTTTTTGCTGAGCGTCGGGCCTTGTGATAGGCTTGGCGCTATTCTATCTGAAGGTCCCTACTTTTCGGTAACCGGGTTGTTCTCCTTCCTCTTTCGTTCCCGACTTCTTTACCGGCTGTGACTCCGCTATGATTTTTCTGTATCTGTTTTTTTTTTTTTTCCCGTCTATTGTTCATTTCCATTAGCTGTTCCATAGTCTTCGTCCTGTGTTCGCTCTGCTATCCACCTTTCTTTTGGTGGCCATGATCGGTCATACTTTGAAAAAAAAAAAATATATATATATATATATATATATATATATATATATATATACAGGGCGTCCCAAAAAAATGTATACACACTTTAAATAATTATAAAGGCAGTGTTTTTAAAATACATTTCATTTTCAAAATGTAATAGAATCTACAGACATTATTTAATTGTTTTGTCAACGCCTGTTTTCAAACTGACGTCCGTTCTGGTCCAGGCACTGCTGATAACGCGAAGCAATGGAATCGCAAACATCACGAAACATTTCGTTTGGTATTTGTGTGCATTCTCGTTCAATGGCTGCTCTCAATTCAGCGACTGTTGCAGGTTTTATAGCGTAGACTTTGTCTTTTAAGTATCCCCATAAAAAAAAGTCTAGTGGTGTGAGGTCTGGTGAACGCGGAGGGTATTCTACGAAACCCCTTCGTCCAATCCACATCCACATCGTGCCAAGTACCACTCGCAATACTCCACTCTTCGGTCCGGATCATCATCATCTTCATTAATAGCATGGACTAATCTTGGAATGTAACTTTTCCATTGACAGCGCTTCAAAATGCGTTGGACAGACGATTCTGAAATTCCTACCTCACGACTCGCTTGCCGCACAGATTTTCTTGGACTTTGGTGATACGTTTCCAGTACTCTTTCTTGCTTTGTGGGGCTTGTCGATGTCCGTGGTCTTCCGAACGCTTCTTGTGGACATTCTGAACAGTTCCATCGGCTTCAAACTTATCTCTAATTCGAGTGATGGTAAGTCGCGTTGGTGGATCTGTTTGAAACTCCCTCCTAAACTGTCTTTGCACTTCAACTGCGTTTTCACACTTCCAGTAGCATTTTAGAATGAATTTCCTTTGTTCAAAGCTTAGTCTGACTGCCATTATTAATTCTAATGGGTTTAACTTGGAAAGAAAGAAACATCAATTGAGCTATCAGCTGTTAAAGTGTGTATACATATTTTTGGGACGCCCTGTATATATAATGGTGGCCAATAAAGAATGAGACAGGCAACAAAATTGTAGTGAGATCATGAAAATAAAGATTTCGGCGTTAAATGGAATACTAAAAAATATACGAAGGTTATATTGTAAATAAAGAACTCGGTTAATGGTCTGATATAAATGTTGGTGTTCGTTAAGGATGTGTGGTGTTTCCGTGGCTGTTCAATCTGTTTATGGATGGAATGATGAGAGAGGTGAAAGTGCGACTGCTAGAAAGAGGATTGAATCCGGTGTGTGATGGGAATAGGTTGGACCTGTCGAATCTGTTGTATGCGCGCGATGCTGTGCTATTTGACCAGAATGAGTGTGATATGCAAGAGGCTGTTAAGAGATTTGTGGTGTTGCGAGAGAAGATTGGTGAAAGTGAAAATCGGTAGGAGCAAGTTATTGATTGGGGATGAGTATTTAACAAAAGAGGTACGAGTGTGGATAAAACTAACAGTAGAGTGAATCAAGGAAGAAAGGTGGCAAGTAAGCTGAAAGCGGTTGTGAGAAAGCGGAGATGCTGACAGCTGTTTACATAGTGGTGTGTTGTGTGTTGGTACCGACAGTTTTGCATGAGTATGAAACACTGACATAACATGAAAGGGAGAAGTCAAGAATGAAGGAAGTTGAGATGGGTAATCTGACAAGACCTGAAAGCGCCACAACGCTACAACGCGTGGTGCACTGAGGCAAGAATTTTCATCGAGATTATAAACGGCCAGTCATCAAAACACTCCTGATGATTAATTTGTATTTAAAATCGTGAACAGTGTCTCATGAGGAACTCTTCATGATTCATCTTTCATTTACATATATATATTATTATTATTATTATTATTATCATTATTATTTTATATACAGGGTGTACATAAAGTCAGGATCTATTTTTGTGAAGCACTTGGAAATTATATGGAATTCAATCATAAAATGATAAAGTGGTAACATTTATTAAATAATTAAGAGTAGGATTCGACGTGACGCCCATCAGTATCCCTGCACAGCTCAAATCGTTCCGCAGCATTTCTAAACACATTCTGGAGCATTTGCGGGGTTATGTTATCTGCAGCAGTTCGTATACGTGTACGTAAGTTTTCAAGACTCGTAATCTTCGTCTGATAGACGTGCGATTTGATAAAGCCCCATGCAAAGAAATCTAAAGGGGTTAAATCTGGTGATCTCGCTGGCCAAGGTCTGTTGCTTCCGCGTCCGATCCAGCGATTTGGAAAACGTCCATTTAGATAATCCTAAACAATTTTGGCATAGTGACAAGGAGCACCATCATGTTGATAGACGACGGTACTAACAATCCTATCCCCGTCGTCTATCAACATGATGGTGCTCCTTGTCACTATGCCAAAATATTTAGGATTATCTAAATGGACGTTTTCCAAATCGCTGGATCGGACGCGGAAGCAACAGACCTTGGCCAGCGAGATCACCAGATTTAACCCCTTTAGATTTCTTTGCATGGGGCTTTATCAAATCGCACGTCTATCAGACGAAGATTACGAGTCTTGAAAACTTACGTACACGTATACGAACTGCTGCAGATAACATAACCCCGCAAATGCTCCAGAATGTGTTTAGAAATGCTGCGGAACGATTTGAGCTGTGCAGGGATACTGATGGGCGTCACGTCGAATCCTACTCTTAATTATTTAATAAATGTTACCACTTTATCATTTTATGATTGAATTCCATATAATTTCCAAGTGCTTCACAAAAATAGATCCTGACTTTATGTACACCCTGTACTGTATATATAAACAAAAACAGTACATATTAAAATATACACACTTAAACACTGCAAAAGAGTATATACACAAAATTCTCTCGATATACCCTAACGCCTCACGGCCGAGTGAGTAACGTGACCGCTAGCAAGTTTTAATCTTCAGTGGTATTGGCTCGAATCCCACTGAGGTAAGGTAAATTTATTTCTAATGTATTTAACACTTTAAGGACTGAAGATGCCAATTGCTAACGTTTCAAATACACGCATTCATAACTTAACCCTACAAAAAATTCAGGGCTTAAAGGGTTAATCCTAAAACTGAAGTTCCTGTTAATATGTTGTTCCTGATTAACATAAAACTGAAGTTGCTGTTAGTATGTTGTTCCTGATTAACATAAAATTGATATGCATGTATTTATACTTATTTAATGAAAATAAGCTGAAATGGTATTTGAGCGGCATTTCCTCCAATAGATGGCGCCACCCACTTCGATTAAATTATTTTCAAGGAATCGGCTCCTAAAAGAAGAGAATAAGGGGTTAAGTAAGTAGCAAAACCTCACCATCATCATCCGCCGGCCACTGCCGACAAGACAGAAAAATAGTTGAAGAGAATAGGAAAGGGGTGAAAGATGAAAAGAAGTAAAATAAGAACGCTTACAAACCATGCAAACACAGTCTTAATTCAAAGAAACACTGTCATACCATGCAAACTACAGACATGCAAGTAAAGAGAGGATAAGAAAAAAGTATGAAGTGTTTAACAAAAAGTGGGTTAGTTTACGCTACGAGCTACATGTAAGTTCGTGTTAGTCTAAATTTTTATTTTATTTTTTAATTTACTTTTTATTATTATTTTTTTTATAATAATATAAATTTAACGTGGCATATCACACGCTGGCATGTCACAAGCTGGCATCAATCGTCAACAGACTCAAACCTCGATTATCACCCCCAGAGCTCCTGTTGCTAATTGTTTTAATATTTTAAACAACGTTAATATTTTTAAAATGCCTATCTAAACGATTCTTAAACATATTAACGCTGGTAGAGTTTACGACGGACGCGGGAAGATTATTCTATTTATCAGTTACTTAAAATGTAAAAAAGTTTTTACCGATGTTAGTAATGAAACGCCTACCACGTAATTTAAATCCGTTATTACGAGTATTGCTCTTATCGAAAATGAACAATTTTCCAAATTTACGTCATCGATTTTATTAACGATTTTGAAAACTTCAATAAGCCCCCCCCCTCCCTTAATCTCCTAGTCTCGCGTGAATGCAAGTCTAACTCTTTAATCCTATCTTCGTAAGACTTGTTAGCTAATTTGAAGTCTTCAGGAATAATCCCTACTTCCAATGACCTATTAAAATTTTTTGCTAATGGGCCTACGATAACATCTTTCAAATGTCTAGGATAAAGCGCGTCAGGGCCTGAAGTCTTGCTAACTTTTAGCTTATCGATATAATGCGCAATCTCACCCTCGTAAGCAGTTATTTCATTCAAAATAATCTCGCTACTAAATGAAACGATATCGTCCACGTCGGGGACATTATTTACGTCTTCTACGGTAAAAACTGTCGCAAAAAAGTTGTTAAAAATACCCGCCATCGCTTGAGCGTCGGAAACCAAAGCGCCGTTAGCGTCCACTAGAGAGCCTATGTTATCTTTTATCGGCTTACGATTATTGACGTAGTCAAAAGACTTATTATGTTTAATATCCGCAGCTACAAGTATCTCAAAATTACGCTTAGCATTCCGAACAGATCTTTTAACCTGACGTCTAAGCTATATATCCATTAAAGTTAGCTACCGTGCCATTGCGCTTATTAAGTCTATGCGCTCTGTTACGCTCATTTATGAACTCGCCTATTTCCCTAGTCTTCCACTTGGGCCTACCATGATTTCTAGCGCGCTTGGGCCTACGCGGAATAAACTACCTTTCGATACACAAAAAACTTTCTTTAAACGCCTCCCACTGAAAATTTGCGTCATTACCCATAAATAAATTATCACAATCCACTACTCTCATTCTGTTCGGAAAACTGAAAATTAGCCCTACGAAAATGAGGGACTTCTTTTACGTTACTATCTTTACTGTTTTCTATCACTAGCTTAAACCTAATAATTTGGTAATCACTACATCCCAAACTCTCACCTACTTCCATACCTTCGACTATATTTTCTTCGTTCGTCATCACCACGTCTAAAATATTATCACCTCGCGTTGGTTCGGTAATCATCTGTTGTAAAAAATTATCTTCCATGAACTCAATCAATCTCAAGCCCTCATCATTACCAGTAAAAGTCTCGTAATTAACGTTAGGGCAGTTAAAGTCTCCGACAACTATACTATCCCGATTATTAATAGTTACCAAGAAGTGTGTAAAATCTAGTATCGGTATCGAGGGGTTGAACGGGAGGTCTATAAACAACAACGAAATTAAAGCTAATACAACACGCCCTAACTTCAACGCATTAATTGTTGCCGGAAAATCTATCTTAACCTCGATAGCCGTAAGGGAATTACAAATGTACAACAAAACTCCGTCGCCAATCCTATGTAACCTATCATTAGTAAAAAGTTTAAGACCCGCTAGGAGCTTTTTCAAAATTTGGACTGTTTCCGATTTTTTTTAAAATAAGATATTTAATGTAGATTTCTACGCTGATTTCAAATATGTAAGTATTTATTTGGAGAAATGAGCGGTCCAAAAGTTATGTTTGTTATTGTAATTTTGTATTAGGTCAAAAACTATAACAATACAACTGAAAACTAATACAAGAGTTATTATATTCTTTAGTAATATTGGCTCATGTCACTAAGTATTTGTGTGAATAGATTTCGGCCGTTATTTTTCTGTCGCCACATGAATTTGCACAAGTAGGTATCAATCAGGTCAACTGAATGCCAGGTTAGGTTAATTGAATGCCCGGTTAGGTCAACTGAATGCCCGATTAGATTAATTGAATGCCCGATTAGGTTAAGTGAATGCCCAGTTAGGTTAATTGTACGCCCTTGACGATTGGTTAGGTTAAGTCGTGATATTTTCGTTAGTTTTAACGTTATCTAATATCTATAGAAAAGTTGAAATTTATCAAAAATAGTATTAACAATATGACAAACCAATATATACATGCCAAATATTTTTCTACATTAACTATAGGTAAACTAGTACACCATGCAACTTTTAAAATAGTAACTATACGTAAACTAGAACACCGTATAACTTTTAAAATAATTTCTCCAAAAAAAAAGACTTACATTTTTTTAAATCAGCGTAAAAATCTACATTAAATATCTTAATTTCGAAAAAACGGAAAAAGTCCAAATTTCGGTAAAGCTCCATATTTTCGTTAGTTAGCCTTATAAAGCTAACTAAAAAAGGCTGGGATGACGGATCTTCAGTGATTCCTAAAGACCTATCTGACCTTGCCTTCAGGAACCTAATTAACCCCCTGTATCTCTCCAAAAGGTCAGGTACTCTCGTATCGAGCCTATACGAGTCGTTGCCCCCTACCATTGTCACCAACATCGAGTGGCGGGAGGCAACATCAATCCTATCTACTTCGTCTCTAATTCTGTCAACCCTGGCCCCTGGTAGACAGACCCTCCTCCTCTTGGTTAGATTCCGTTCAACGAACTCCTTATCCATATGACGCACTAAGGAGTCCCCAATTAAAATCGTTTCCCGCCTCATTCACATCCCTATCCAACTGGGCGAAAGGGTTCGAAACTTCGATAGCCGGGAAGGGGGATTCCTATCACCTAACGTACGTGGCCAAGCTCCACCCTTAACTACTCTAAATCCTATCCCGTCTACTAATCTCGGGCCAACCTTAACCCCTTCCTCAACTCTAATCTAACCTTCCCGATAAGCTACCTATATTTGAAACAAGGTTCCTAACCTCACCCTACAACGTTAGTATAGGTTCGGCCTTCTGGTGTTCATTCAGCTAATGTAAAAAAAATGAGGGCCAGAAGGAAGGCAACGGTCCATCAGAAGTCTTCTATAAAACACCCATATATGTTGTGGTCTTGTTTTTCGTATTACAGATTTGGAGACTTTTGCTTTGCGATTAAAAGATACGATATATAATGTCAAATATAGTCCAGTGCTAATGAAAAAGCTTTGTACTCTTTTTTTTTATGGTTTAGGTGTTTGTTTTTTAAGAACTTACAGTGTATAATAATAATTAAAACCAGTCACTGCGCTACGGGGCCTGGCAAATTAGGTGTAGGGTCCAGTTTGCGTATCAGTCAAAATGGTCGTATGTTTTGTATATGATTACAATCATCGAAGAGATAGAGAAAACTGCAAGATTTTAAGGTTTGCACAACACTCCAAATGTAAAATTCTACATATAAAAGTGTGGAAGCATTTGACAAGATAGAATTAAAGTTAAGATTTGTGTATTTCATTAAGTTGTTTTAAATACTCTTGGTATAAAGCTACAATAAAATGGTTAAAGTTGGATTAATAATTTTTTAGCCTATATTATGGAAAATTATATCCATGAAGTTTTAAAATATATAATGAAATTCCGATACTTTCCTGTTATCCCAGACTTTTTGCCGAAAATATCACAACTTAACCTAACCAATTGTCAAGGGCATACAGTTGACCTAACCGTATTTTTTGTATGTCCATAATGAGACTGTAAAAGATTAAGGACCTTTTCCAGTTTGTGTACCGTTTTTCATATAATTTATTTTTGAGAATATTTTTGTTAAAACTAACGAAAATATCACGACTTAACCTAACCAATTATCAAGGGCGTACAGTTGATCTATTATTAATTATAACATTGTTTCTGGAATAGTATTTACTATTTACTAATAGATCAACTGTACGCTCTTGATAATTGGTTAGGTTAAGTCGTGATATTTTCGTTAGTTTTAACAAAAATATTCTCAAAAATAAATTATATGAAAAACGGTACACAAACTGGAAAAGGTCCAAGATTAATAATAACAGAAAAACCGGTGCTTTCCTGTTAGGTCAACTGTATGCCCTCGACAATTGGCTAGGTTAAGTTGTGATATTTTCGGCAAAAAGTCTGGGATAACAGGAAAGTACCGAAATTCCTAATGTGCGACAAAGATTAATTTAATGGGTGGTACTTGTAGGTTATCTCCCCCCCCCCCACCAATTTTGACAGAATATTTTCGTTAAAACTAACGAAAATATCACGACTTAACCTAACCAATTATCAAGAGCGTACAGTTGATCTATTAGTAAACAGTAAATACTATTCTAGAAACAAACAATGTTATAATTAATAATAGATCAACTGTACGCCCTTGCTAATTGGTTAGGTTAAGTCGTGATGTTTTCGTTAGTTTTAACGAAAATATTCTGTCAAAATTGGTGGGGGGGGGGGAGATAACCTACAAGTACCTAATGGGTTACCCGATTAAGGACCACTGGTAGTTTTTTCTACCAGCAAAAGCTGTTTTTAATTTTTCTGGTCCTTAATGGGTTAAGCTACGGCCTCATAGATTAAATTAAATTCTCCGAAGTAGTGAGTAAATCTTTGGCATCATATTATAGTATATGCCTATTTCTCATGGGATAAACAAACTAGACATATACTGTAGGGAAAAAAAAGTAATGGTTCCAGTAGTCTATTCTACTTACAGTAGTATCACTATTTAGTATCTATTTCGTATCACTTATTTTGTACTACTTATTCATTTGATTATTATATTTAAAACTGTGTTAAATTGTGTAAAACAATTTTAAACACTATGCCGGTTATTTCAGTAAATTTTCACCTTTTTGTTTACTATTATTTTTTTTATTATTATTATTATTAGTTACATTTGTTATTATCACTCAGTAATTATCACTAATTAGTAATTACACTGCCCAACAAAAAAAACATATTTTGCTGGTGATTTAATTGTAAGACCTGTTTCTGGATAATATTTATGTGCTGATTTCAAAAATCACCTTAGATTTTGTCCATCACATCAGGGTTTCGTGCAATGTGCAATGCAATATGCCTATTTTGGGTGATCCATGAAGGGCACTTATCAAAATTGATGATTTTTGAGACCTGTTAACAGCTGTTTTGCTGTTAAAATTTTATCTGTGGAATACGCAAATCTGTGCATTAAATCTAAAGGTCATGTACAACATATTAAAATCTTGGGTATCTGTGATTTCCCCAGGTGTGAGCGTGACGTCATGATAATGGGTTCATTTTTTGCTTATTTAAACACTTTTAATCACTTTATGTGTCAATATTACCATTGTATATTAAAGTCCACTCCCTGCACAATTGTTTACTTTTCCATGCTGATTCTGAGTATGTAAAAACTTATTTTTTGAAAAGAAAAAAAATTGGGCATAACCCTGCCAAAATGCGATATCTCCGTATTTGATTGCTCGAAAACCTGACGTGATAGGCAAAAACTAAGGTGATTTTTTAAATCAGCACACCAAAGTTACCTAAAAACAGGTGTTAGAATTAAATCAGCAAAATTGGTGTTGGGCAGTGTTATTGTTACCAATATGCAGATGATACTTCAATTGTCACCACTCGGTAATTATCACTAATAATTCTTCCTGTCGCCAATATGCAGATGATACTTCAATCAACCTTTAACAAAGACTTATTGTCACTCCAAATATCCACCAACAATGAACACCGAAGAGTATATGTATGGCTTAACACCAACGAACAATCCTTAAATATTAAATAAAAATCTTCTATGGTCATCACAAAAAAAAAAGAAAACGTTGCCCCTCTAAACCTAAACATAAATTCAATCCCTGTTCAACGAGTGCAATTGCCAAACTTCTTGAAATTACCCCCGACTGAAACCCCTCATTCAAAGAACACACTGAAGATCTTTGTAACAATTAACCAAGGTCTCATTCATAATTACAAAAGTAGGTGCAAAACAAATTCTTAGAATTTGTTTTGCACCTACTTTTGTAATTATGAATGAGACCTTGGTCAATTTGTTGCATAGATCTTCAGTACTTCATCATGGTGTACCCACACTTACTCTACAATACTAATGTATTATAAATATCATACGAGTGCTTACGGAAGTGCACGTCAATATTTTATTCAGCCACTGGTGGTAATTCAGAAAAGAATAATTAGGAAAGTCTAGAAATCGCACAAACCTAATGAAAGTAAAGACAATGTTCCACGAGTTAAAATTTCTCAAACTAGTAGTAGGAATCTACGAACTAAACATTGCCTCATAGAAGTATCAAATCGTCCATAACAGCACTACACCAGAAGTCATCCAAAAAAATATTAGCTTCCCAAATACAACACCGCTTTAACGCAAGACAATCAAACACGTACATCAGAAAACCAAATTACACTCTAGATCAGGGGTTCTTAACCTCTGGGTCGCGACCCAAACTTGGGTCATTAAATTGTCATTTATCATTTATTTATGTTATCCCTAATCATTTTACCCTTATTATTTATTTTATTATCTATTACAGTGAACTGTTTGAAGGCATTGGTCGCCGAGCTAGCCTCGAGACCAGAATTTGGATCGCAGCCTAAAAAGGGTAAGAACCCCTGCTCTAGATTGTGCAACTAGATCCTTATGCTGTCCACGAACAAATCTCTGGAACACCCTCGATCAGGAGATAAAACAATCTAGAACGTTAAAATCCTTCCAGAGAAAATTGAAATTTATCAAATCATACAAACCATAACACTGCATGTTCTTTCTTATACTCGGATAAAAGATTAATCTATATTCCTATATAGCAAAACTAAATTAATAAAAATAAGAAATTCTAAAATAAAAGTAAATATTTGCAAGGTCAAAGTATTTAAGGCTGTGAAGATACTCAATTAGCAAGGTGTCGGGATTAAATTATTTTTTATTATCTAATGCGGTTTAATCTACGTTATTTGCACTCTTTCCACTGACTTGCTAGGATTTCTGTATTCTGTATATAACAATCGGACAGACGTGGCTTTGAAGCTGGGACAGTGAACATAAATGCGAGACATTTTCAAAGCAAAAGTGAGGTAGTTCGAATGACGACACTTTAATTCCATTTTAATTAGGCTGACCATATTTCCTTGAGACAAAAACGGGACATTGGGATGGCAAAAAAGGGACGGGGGTTATGTAATATTCTGTATTCATGAAAAAGTAAGTACATAAACATATTGAGCTTACAATTATTCTTCAGTGACAGAACCCATACAGAACCCATAAAAAAAACGGTACTGTCCCGTTCAAAACGGTACGTATGGTCAGCCTAATTTTAATGATTTATTTAATTAGCACAATAATAATAACAGGGAAAAGCAAGTGTGAATACATGTTCTGACAATATATCGTACAGAGAACTAATCAACAATTTTAAATCATAAATTACATTTCAACCAAAAAAAAAACGAGACTGGGGGCATTTCAGGGTCTGTTGGATTTACAATTGACGCCCTTCGTTTTAAAATAATTCTTCTTTTTTTAAGTTTTCTATTAACATTCAACACATTACGTGTAACTTCACTTAAAATAATCATTAACAATCATTATTATAATTATACATATCATATTAAAATTGAACACATGAGAAATATTTAATTATTTAATATTTTAACTTCTTATATTCCAACAAATTAGAACGTGTAATCTTAACTGAATTTCTATATGTACAGTATATGTTACAGGGAATCTGTGTAACTAGGGACTTCATGAAATCCCTAAAATGTTCAGAGATTTCATGTAAGGTTAAGTCATGATATTTTCGTTAAATCTACGGGAAAATTATTGAATGCCCGGTTAGAGCAACTGTACGCCCTTGACGATTGGTTAGGTTAAGTCGTGATATTTTAGTTAAAACTAACGAAAATATCACGACTTAATCTTGTATGAAATCCCTGAACATTTTGTGGATTTCATGAAATCCCTGAACATTTTAGGGATTTCATGAAATCCCTGAACATTTTAGGGATTTCATGAAATCCCTAGTTACACAGATTCCATGTAACATACGAGTACATACTCTATGAACTTACGTCTGAAACTTACTTCAAGTGATCTCTATGTATTTTATCTCTCTTTGTTTGTCTGAAATTAATGTAAATAACCTCATTACTCCGGTTTATCTAATAAGATTTATCAAATAACTCCATTCTGTCAATAAAACAAAATTTGCTTGTAAATGGTAGTTCTATGCTATGTATGTACACGTAAGGAAGGCATTACTCTTCAAGTTATCTGCATGTATATTGGGGTGTATATATATATATATATGAAAATTATTTCACGAAAGTAACACGTGAAAAATATTTATGATGAATAAAACCACGAAGGAAAGGAAACACAAAACGGTGCTCAAGCGCTTTCGTCTAATGACATCCTCAGGAACACTGAAATACATAAAAGGTTCCGGCCTATATATAGGTTACAGAAATATAAATAAATAACATACATACACACAAAACATATACATATATATATATACATACATATCTACACACATACACATATATATACATATATATGCGATAAACGGAGAAGTAAAAATAAAACTTAAAAATTAAGGATTAGAGGATTAACAAAGAGGCAAATCGATTTTTAGCACAAGATCAAATGAGTTATAAAAATAATACAAATTTATACTGGAGATACGCCCGGGTTTAACACTTGCCTTCTTAGAGTCAAGTTTCGATATATATAAAATAAATTGAAGATTAAAAGTAAATAAAGTAGCTTACAAGTTTACCAAAGATTGAGTGTCCTACCCTTTTTATCTAGGTTTGTTTTAAAGGAATTCAAAACAACAGGATCGAGTTGAAAAAGACCTTTGCTTATGTTGAAGTTATTTGAAAGTTGAATAATGGCAGACTCAAGAATATTTCTATTGACAATATTGCTCGAATGAAATAAAACTGAAGCATTATTCCAATCAATACAGTGGGATAACTCTGACAAATGGACAAAAAGAGCACTGGACAACTGTCCTGTTCTGACGGAATATTGGTGCTGTTTTATACGTGTGTGCAAATCCTTTCCCGTCTGACCTATGTAAAAGGAATCACATTGTTTACACCCAATTTTATAGATAATGCCTGAATTATTGGTAGGGCTATTTTTTACTATGATATTTTTCACAATGTTGTTATATGAAAATACTACATTAATATCCAAAAGTTTAAGTACATTAGCAATGCCTAAAAAGCCCGGGAAAAATGGAAGTACTAAAATATTTTTTGACAAAGTACGAGTGTTATTATTGACACGATAGAAAGTTCGTTTTGCCTTGTTGAGACAAGATTCCATAAACGCAGATGGGTAACACAGATCACTTCCAATACCGTTGATTTTTTCCAATTCGGCATCGATGTATTCCGGACTGGCGATCCTAAGGGCGCGGAGAAACATTGATGAAAAGATGGCCTTCTTAGTGGGGGTGTCATGTCCCGAGTAAAAGTGTACGTAGGACAAGTTGTTTGTTGTTTTCCGATAGATACTAAACTTAAAACCTGGGCTTTCCCTATGTACACGCACATCCAAAAATGGGATTGACTTGTCTTGTTCCACTTCTAAAGTAAACTTAATGGAGGGGACTTGATCATTTAACTGAAGGAGGAAGTTATCCAGGTCACGATTCATGGGCCAGATACACAAAATATCGTCGACGTACCGCAACCAAGGGATGCCAACCCCCAGGATTCTCGGAATGTAAGTAATTTCGAAAAACTCCATATAAATATTGGAGAGGAGGGGCGATAAGGGGTTGCCCATGGCCATCCCAAACACTTGTTGATAATACTCGTTATTGAAAGTGAATTTACAGTCTTTAATGCAAAGCTTAATAAGTTCCAAAACAATGTGTGAAGGTAGTGGCAGGTCATACTTATGTAATTCTTGGGAGAGAAAGTCAAGCATATCATCAATCGGCACTTTTGTAAACAATGAACAAACATCAAAACTGATCAATCTATCGTTAGTTTCAGTACGTGCATTATTCAATTTTTCAGTAAGATCCATGGAATTTTTTACATGTGAATCAGAGATAGTTCCGAGAATGGGGGACAAGACTTTGACAAGCCATTTGGAGAGTTTATAAGTAATAGAGCCCACCGAGCTAATAATAGGGCGCATAGGGTTGCCAGGTTTGTGGGTTTTAATAAGACCGTAAAGGTAGGGCAGAGAAGGTGAAGTGGACATGAAACGCGGAATTAAGTCCTTATGATCTTTGAGAATGCGTTTCAAGCCACTATTAAATGATTTGATGACGTCATCCTGCGGGTTCTTCCTAAGTTTGCTGTATGTGGCGGGGTCCTGGAGAAGCTCGTTCATCTTTCCGATGTAGTCCACTTTGTCCATAATAACTATGGTGTTAGCCTTGTCTGCTTTAGTAATATGGAGCTCCCCATCTTTTTTAATTGTGAGAGGCCATCGCAAAACCGTTTAGGAAAGTTATCTTCGTAATTACCATTCGCCGCACTATAAACAAGGCCTTTAACTATGTTAAACAAATACTGTGGGAGATTACACTGTTTTTCAAAACACGCGAGACTGTAACAAATTTGTAAAGCCTAAGGTTTTTTAATTAACAATAAAAAAGGACATACCATATCCAAGGGCACTTTTTGCATCGTCACTAATGTGTTTCGAAGAAAGGTTCAAAACCCACTTTGAGCTTGCTTTTTTACTCCACTGACTATTTCGAATGAGACTTTTAATTTTCCGATCCAAAATGTTACGAAGTGAAGTAGTTCTCCGACGCAACTCGTTGTAAATTTCATCAAACAAAGGTTGGATCCACGGTTGGGGAATAACGGTTACAAAATTATGTTTGGCGATGTTTAAGTTTTTGAAGGCGGACCACTCATTTTGTCTGGTGACTTCAATATGTTTCTTTAAAATTAATCTGCTGAAGTTGTTGAACGGATGGTCGTCAATTTGTCTAAGGCGAATCGGAAGCAGGGATTTGGGAAGAACTTGCTCCTCTAGACATTTAGTAAGAAACTTTCGTCGGATACGAATTGCATGCCCCTTCATTAATGTAGAAGAAAACACGGACACAAACGGAGACAAGAGAGGGAACAGCAAGCCGAAGGAACGCGTGGTGTTCATTATATGAAAATTATTTCACGAAAGTAACACGTGAAAAATATTTATGATGAATAAAACCACGAAGGAAAGGAAACACAAAACGGTGCTCAAGCGCTTTCGTCTAATGACATCCTCAGGAACACTGAAATACATAAAAGGTTCCGGCCTATATATAGGTTACAGAAAAATAAATAACATACATACACACAAACACATATACATATATATATATATACATACATATCTACACACATACACATATATATACATATATATGCGATAAACGGAGAAGTAACCCTATGCGTCCTATTATTAGCTCGGTGGGCTCTATTACTTATATAACTCTCCAAATGGCTTGTCAAAGTCTTGTCCCCCATTCTCGGAACTATCTCTGATTCACATGTAAAAAATTCCATGGATCTTACTGAAAAATTGAATAATGCACGTACTGAAACTAACGATAGATTGATCAGTTTTGATGTTTGTTCATTGTTTACAAAAGTGCCGATTGATGATATGCTTGACTTTCTCTCCCAAGAATTACATAAGTATGACCTGCCACTACCTTCACACATTGTTTTGGAACTTATTAAGCTTTGCATTAAAGACTGTAAATTCACTTTCAATAACGAGTATTATCAACAAGTGTTTGGGATGGCCATGGGCAACCCCTTATCGCCCCTCCTCTCCAATATTTATATGGAGTTTTTCGAAATTACTTACATTCCGAGAATCCTGGGGGTTGGCATCCCTTGGTTGCGGTACGTCGACGATATTTTGTGTATCTGGCCCATGAATCGTGACCTGGATAACTTCCTCCTTCAGTTAAATGATCAAGTCCCCTCCATTAAGTTTACTTTAGAAGTGGAACAAGACAAGTCAATCCCATTTTTGGATGTGCGTGTACATAGGGAAAGCCCAGGTTTTAAGTTTAGTATCTATCGGAAAACAACAAACAACTTGTCCTACGTACACTTTTACTCGGGACATGACACCCCCACTAAGAAGGCCATCTTTTCATCAATGTTTCTCCGCGCCCTTAGGATCGCCAGTCCGGAATACATCGATGCCGAATTGGAAAAAATCAACGGTATTGGAAGTGATCTGTGTTACCCATCTGCGTTTATGGAATCTTGTCTCAACAAGGCAAAACGAACTTTCTATCGTGTCAATAATAACACTCGTACTTTGTCAAAAAATATTTTAGTACTTCCATTTTTCCCGGGCTTTTTAGGCATTGCTAATGTACTTAAACTTTTGGATATTAATGTAGTATTTTCATATAACAATATTGTGAAAAATATCATAGTAAAAAATAGCCCTACCAATAATTCAGGCATTATCTATAAAATTGGGTGTAAACAATGTGATTCCTTTTACATAGGTCAGACGGGAAAGGATTTGCACACACGTATAAAACAGCATCAATATTCCGTCAGAACAGGACAGTTGTCCAGTGCTCTTTTTGTCCATTTGTCAGAGTTATCCCACTGTATTGATTGGAATAATGCTACAGTTTTATTTCATTCGAGCAATATTGTCAATAGAAATATTCTTGAGTCTGCCATTATTCAACTTTCAAATAACTTCAACATAAGCAAAGGTCTTTTTCAACTCGATCCTGTTGTTTTGAATTCCTTTAAAACAAACCTAGATAAAAAGGGTAGGACACTCAATCTTTGGTAAACTTGTAAGCTACTTTATTTACTTTTAATCTTCAATTTATTTTTATATATATCGAAACTTGACTCTAAGAAGGCAAGTGTTAAACCCGGGCGTATCTCCAGTATAAATTTGTATTATTTTTATAACTCATTTGATCTTGTGCTAAAAATCGATTTGCCTCTTTGTTAATCCTCTAATCCTTAATTTTTAAGTTTTATTTTTACTTCTCCGTTTATCGCATATATATGTATATATATGTGTATGTGTGTAGATATGTATATATATATATATATATATATATATGTATATGTGTTTGTGTGTATGTATGTTATTTATTTATATTTCTGTAACCTATATATAGGCCGGAACCTTTTATGTATTTCAGTGTTCCTGAGGATGTCATTAGACGAAAGCGCTTGAGCACCGTTTTGTGTTTCCTTTCCTTCGTGGTTTTATTCATCATATATATATATATATAGAGAGAGAGAAATATACTCCGCTATTTCACCACTTAAGGAGAAATACGACTGTGTACACTGAATATTCTCTCAAAAATTGGCACTGCTTAAAAAGGATTAACTGCAGGATTTTTATTGTAATATCACTTTTATTCGGACTTCAAACATAACACGTGTAACCATCACACTGGGCAGAAAAATAAATAAAAAATATATATATATATATATATATATATATATATATATATATATATATGTCTTATATATGTATATATATATATATATATATATATATATATATATATATAGTATATATAAAATATATATATATATTTTTTTTTTTTCTGCCCAGTGTGACAATTACACGTGTTTTGTTTGAAGTCCGAATAAAAGTGATATTACAATAAAAATCCTGCAGTTAATCCTTTTTAAGCAGTGCCAATTTTTGAGTGAATATTCAGTGTACACAGTCGTATTTCTCTTTAAGTGTTGAAATAGCGGAGTATGTTGAAATAAAGCCAATAAAATCAAAGGAACTTGATCTATACAGCGTTTTTCCTGAGTGTTTTTCTCTTCGAGGAAACTTAGCTGCTCAACGAAAGGCAATTTCCCTGTTATCCCCACGGTACACTTCGTGGGCACCAATCAGTGAAAATCTACAGCGTGCCACATCCCCCATCCCCCACCCCTCGGAATAACGGAAAATCTTTCCTTCCTTCATTTCTAAAGTCAAATCAAGTACCTCACTTAATTAATTACCCTTTCAAGTCATTATTTCGTGCACAATCATTTGCATAACATTAGGAACATGGCAACGGCAAATAAATTCATACAACCCTGTGGATACTATAAGGAAGAAACAGATGAATCAAAGACAATCCGTTACGACCTTTGTCAGTCCTTAGTCGAATTTCAATGCCTGAAATGGAGCGACGAAGAAATCTCTCTTATAACAGGCGCTAAACAATTGAACGGAATAAAGTTCTGTAAAAGCTGCATAATCGAAAGAAACTCGTTTACGGTCTTTAAAGCAGAGCGAGACTATGAGGAAATGACAAAAGAGGAATTTATAAATAACGACCAGAGAAAAAACTAGAAGGAACGAAGATAGTACAAGAGGAAACTGCGAAAAATGAACAGGAAAACCCCCCAGAAAAAGTGAGTAAACGGGAAGCAGAAATAAAAGACGCACCAACAGAGGAAACAGAGACACAAAGCCAAATCCAAAGATTTCAAGCAAAAGACATTAGCAGCAATAGGAAAAAACAAGTAGACAATAAATCAAACTGATATCACCAAAGACAAAGGCCCCAAGTAAAAATGAAAAAGAAACTATATGTAAATATTATGTGAAAGGAAGTTGCAGATATAAGGGAGGACAATGTATATACTAGGGGTGGCCAGACTTTACTGAGATGGGATCTACCTTTTCCAAAGTTCTCCCCTATACGATCCACCAGCCCAGATATATATATATATATATATATAGGGTGGGGCACGGGAACCAAGTGTTTTTGGAATAATCAGGAAAATGATATTTATTTTTGTAAAGAAAATATATTGGTAGAACAACATTCGTAAGAACATAGCATTTCATGTCATAATAATCATGTACCGAAAATTATATCTGGCATATGATGTCCTTGGCCGTCGACGCATTGTTGAAGGCGTTTACGAAAATTGGCCTCCACTCTTCCCAGCAGGTCTCTGTTGATTTGGATGATTTGTTGACGGATCGCTTCCTTCAATGCATCTAATGTACGGGGCTTGTCCTCGTAGACACGTGACTTGAGGTACCCCCATAGAAAGAAGTCACATGTGGACAAGTCAGGGGACCGAGGGGGCCATGCAATGTCACCAAATCTCGAAATGAGATGGTTGGGAAACAGGGGGCGAAGAACAGCCATTGACGCTCTGGCGGTGTGTGGCGTGGCCCCATCTTGCTGAAACCACAAATGTCCGACGAGCAATACGCCTTCTTCGTAACTCAGGGATGAAAAAGGTGTTCACCATCTCAATGTAACGCCCAGATGTTATGGTAACGGTAACCCCATTTTGTTCGAAGAAATAGGGACCGATGACGCCAAACTTTCCCACCGCGCACCAAACTGTAACCTTAGGGCTATGCAACGGTTTTTCATGGAGTTGTCGCGGATTTTCAGCAGCCCAATACCGACAGTTTTGATTGTTGACGGCCCCATTAAGGTGGAAATGGGCTTCATCACTCATTACCACCATCATGTTTTCATTCTGCTCATAAAGTGCAAGCATTCCTGTGCAAAATTCAGTCGTTGGGGGCAATCGTTTACATTCAATTCCTGCACCATCGCTAACTTGTATGGGTGAAAATGTAATTCTTCATGCAAAATCCGTCTAACAGTACGATTGCTGATTCCGAGTGCAGCTGAATGTCTCCGAGCAGAGCGGCCTGGGCTTTGCAACATCGCTTGTCTGACCCTTTCAACGTTCTCTGGAGTACGCACAGTGCGTTGCGGCCCCTTCGGTTTGTTTTCATTATTGAGCCTCCTGTTCGAAGATTGTTAACCCAACGTAAGATTGTGTCACGAGCGGGAACAGAGTCATTTCGATGAATGTTGAATCTGCGGCGAAACGCACGCTGAACTGCTGTCACTGACTCGCCACTCCTAACAAAATGATCATACGCGAACATGCGGTGTTCTAACGTCCACTGCTCCATGATGGCACCTGAAAGATAAAGGTGAAGTTAGTTAAGTTAAATGCTATGAACCCAGGAATGGAATGCTACCTACCGCACGCCCCTCCCATTCCTAATGGCCGATTACTAGCTATTCAAAAAACACTTGATTCCCGTGCCCCACCCTGTATATACAGAGAGAGAGAGAGAGAGATGGAGAGAGAATAACCAAGAATAAAATGAAGTGAATATAAAAATATATTGCGAAATGCACACAGATATATTTTTCATTAAATTTTAACCCCAAACTTATTAGAAATTAGGCATACTGGAATAGGAAGAGCTTACTTTACTGGTGTGATGATTTTCACTGCATGGCATCAGCAAGCCGTGTGTAGTCCGGATTGTAGCTGCTGATTGCTAGCCTCAAACAAGTATCCAGGCGATCATCTGTTAGAGTGGCTCGGTATTTTGATTTGATGATATTTATGTGTGAGAACGTTGACTCACAAAGGTAGGTTGATCCAAAAAAATGCTGTCAAGTACATGGCACTTTTTCTGACATTCAGATACTTTTCTTCAAGAAGTAGGTGCCAAAAGTTTCCTTCTGAAGACCTGGATTTTTTTAATGTCGTTTCGCAGAGTCAAAATTTCATTCTCGATTGCAGATATGTCCATATTAAACAATAAGGCCATTTTTGATGCAATATCATCGATGTCAAAGTTTGCACCAAATGGGAAACATGAATGTTGCTACAGGTTCTAGTGTTGCTAAGTCTTGGAACCGTCTGTTGAAGTCTGTAATAACATTCTGCAACTGTTCAACGTATCGAACACTGTCAAACTGGTCGCATTCTTTCCCCTGACTTTCCAGCTCTGACATCATGTTTTTGAAGTTCCGCAGTTAGTGTCGCTGCAGCTGTGAGGATACCAGTTCTAGTTTTTGTTTAAAAGCATTCACTGAGGTAATCATTTCAACAATAGTTTTGTTTTACCTTGCAACTCTAAGTTTAGCTGATTTAGAAAAGCAGTGGTGTCAGTCAAAAAAGCTAAATCTAACAGCCACACTTCGTCTTCCAACTCTTTGTAATATGTTTCGTTTGACTTCAGAAAGTCTTTAATTTCAGGTAAGGGATCCCTAAACCTCTGCAGAAATTTACCTCTACTTAGCCACCTGACATCAGTGTGCAACAAGAGGTCAGTGTGTTCTGCTTTATTTTCTTCTAGCTGAAACCGGAAGAGACGCCTTTGTAGACTTCTCGCCCGAATAGAACACACAATCTTATGGGAAATATCCATAATTTCTTTAATATTCAATATTTTACCACACAATGCTTGTTGGTGAATTATGCAGTGATAATTAAAGAAGTTTGGAAACCTTTTGTCACTTTTACACAGGGCGATGAACCCATTGGAGCGGCCAGTCAGAGCAGGTAATCCCCAGTTGTTATGCTCACAAACTTGTGAAGTGGGAATTGTGTGTCGTTAATAAACTCACTGAATGCATGAAAAATGTCCTCACTTCGAGTTTTCCCTCTTAAAGGTAGGATTTTAAGCAGTTCTTCTTTGGCAGTCATATCTTTAAACACGATTCTAATAAAAATGCATAACTGTGATGTGTCGATCACATCTGTCGAGTCATCAGACTGAAGTGAAAGGAACACGCAGTCATGTATGTCTTTCTTCAGTTGTTCCACCAAATTCTCATCCATTACTTCACAACGCCGCATCAGTGTTTCTGGATAGCTGAAGTTGGTTAATAGCAGACAATATTTCCGATTTATTACTGAAATTCTGAAACAACGACTCTGCTGCCTCTGTAAATGCTTCTTTGAATATTTCCCCATCCTGAGAAGGTTTCTTGTGTTTCGCAAGTACACGGCTCACCCGAAATGACGCAATCGTTGCTGCTTTCGATTTGTGCGACACATGCATGGCAAATTAAACACACACATTTGGAATTTTTCATCGTAAAAAAATATGCCGTCTCCCACTCATTGGGAAAGTTGTAAGTTTTTTGTTTCTTGGCACTTGGTCCAGCACTCATTTTAACGGTGTTAATGCAATTGGACTGGAGACTGACCTTCACCACTGATTATTCCAAATGACTAACCCGTCACTTAAGTGACACATTCTCATAACAGCTCAGCTTACCGCGGTATGAAATTTTGGCAGAAATTACAATTAGCGGTATCATTTTCTGTGACATTAATTAAGTATTTCTCAGAATTATTAAAGTTAAACTTTGTTATTTTTTAAATGACGTAAACACAAAGATAAAACAAATAAATGTTGCTACCGATAATGGAGGTGATAACATAAAGAACGCTAATTTTTGGTAGTAGCGGTCGGGTCGTGTGCTCGTTAGTATTGTGAAATGTAAGGTCTCTGTTGCTAGGCTAAGCTACTGGTCATTCTGCGATCTACTAAAAATTGCTCTGCGATCTACTGGTAGATCGCGATCGACGTTTTGGCCACCCCTGGTATATATGAACAGCCTCCCTTGTGCAACTACTTCTCCAATAATGGTCACTGCAAATTCGGTGGAAATTGCAAATTCTACCATCCGGACATTGTCCCTATATGTAAAGAAGGGGATAGATCTCAAGCAAAGAACTATAGACCAGTGTCAATGACGTCCCACCTCACCAAAATATTTGAAAGAATAGTCAAAAAGAAAATCTATGACATCTTGGAGACACTGGGAAGATTCAACGAAAATCAGCACGGATTCCGATCAGGAAGATCATTCCTATATAACAATATCTAAGATGCACTTGAAGGCAATGAAAACTACGATGTTATATACACGGATTTTGCTAAATCTTTCGACAAATGCGATCATGGTATAATAGCAAACAAAATGAAACGTATGGGAATAACAGGCAAAGTGGGAAAATGGATCTACAACTTCTTCAGAGAACGTCTACAAGTCGTCAAAATTTAAGGTATAACATCATCAGAATCAGAAGTACGCAGCTCAGTACCACAAGGTACAGTACTGGCCCCACTCCTGTTCATTATCATGCTAACAGACATATACAGTGGAGTAAAACGCAACATCCTTTACGAACGATACAGCAGAAAAATCAGCGATGCAAATGAGGTGGAGGCCTTGCAGAGGGACAGGAACAAAATATACAAATGGTCAGAAGAAAACAATATGACATTTAACACCAAGAAATTTCAGCGCTTGAGATATGGTACAAATGAGGAATTTAAACAAACTGCATATTATGCTCCAGGTAGACAGGAAATTCAGAGAAGCACGAAAGCGGTTGACTTGGGAGTAATAATGACCGATGATGCCAAATTCGAGACACAAAATCAGATAGCGATAAACAAAGCAAAAAGAGTCGCGGGACAGGTACTAAGAACGTTCAAAAGGAGGGACAAGACAGTAATGATTTCCTTGCTGAGAACAGTGATCATACCAAAACTTGAATACTGCTCAGTCTAGACGTCCCCATATAAAAAGGAAGAAATTAATAAACTAGAAGAAAAGCAGAGACATTTCACAGCCAAGTTTGATGGCTGCAAAGAACTCAACTACTGGGAAAGACGACGTAAACTAAATCTGTACTCCCTGGAAAGAAGAAGAGAGAGTTACACCATAATCTACATTTGGAGAGTGATCGAAAAACTGGCACCAAACCTCAAACTAAACCCAATTACCATCCAAACAACGCTGGAAAATAGGAAAGGCAGAATGTGTAGTGTTCCTTGGTTGTCAGGGGGCCAAGACTTTTTAATCAGCTTCCAAAGAACGTCAGAAACGTTACAGGGGTCAAAGTTGAAGTCTTCAAGAGAAGACCAGATGCCTGGCTCAGGACGGTACAAGATGAGACGGGTGTACGTACGGTGTATGTGCGGTGGAGAGCGTAAGAGAGCAACGCGTTCCTCCACCAAGGCATGCCTAGAGGAGGAACCACCAGCTTGGCCTACGTGTGAAGAGAGACCAACACACGGAACCTAAACGAGGTTTATATGTGTATATACATATACTGTATATATATATATATATATATATATATATATATAATATATATATATATATAATGTAAACCCACAAGGAAAAGAAACATGATTCCAAGGCCTTTAATGTATTCAGAAGTACACCTCGTCAGGGAATTCCCTAACGAGGTGTACTTCTGAATACAGTGAAGGCCTTGGAATCATTTTTCTTTTTCCTTGTAAGTTCACATCATTCATTCATTTCACGTGTTTAACTGTGAAAATTCATCCCATATATATATATATATATATACACACTTACTTTAGGTGAGTTTGAATGACAGTTCAGGATCGATCTGCGACCGACCCCTCTGCAGCATCCCGCCTCATTTGAGGGATTTGGTGAAGGAGGGAACTGCTGTCTGATCTCCTCCTGCCCTCGTAGCCAGCCACGCATGGCTGATGAGGGACTTTGCACACGAATCTGTCCAGCTGGTTCTTTGTTATTCAGGTCGGTGTGCTGGAGATTCCTCACTCCTTTTGGTAGGACACTGAAAAGCTTTGGGCCTCGTATTCTGAGGGTATTTTCCATCCTCGTTTTCATGGCCACTTGTCCCACCGCAGCTGTAACCGTACAAAATCTGACTCTTCCCTCATTCCAGTTTGTTTCTATTTCATTTCTAAGGTTAGGGACAGAGCCCTCAAGTATTTTTCATATGTATATTATTGTGTACCGCTCGCACCTTCTTTCGAGAGAGTAGAGTTCCAGGGATTGTAGTCGAGACCAGTAGTCTTCACCTTCCGTTTCCTCTATCTTACACGTAAAAGTCCTTTGCATAGCTTCAATGTTCGCAATGTCTCGTTTTCTCTATGGGTTTGAGTCCTGAGCAATACTAAATTTTTGGTAGGACTAGACTCTTCCATAATTTGAGCATGATGTTTGCTTTCCTGCTGCGGAAGCTCCTCCAGATGATTCCCATTATTTTTCTATCTGTTGTAATTTTAACGTTATAGTGCTCTCTGAATTCTGCATCCGACATTATTACTCCAAGATCCCTGACTTTTGGATTTGGTGTTATCTGTTTGGCTTGCAGGGTTTTGTACCCTTTGTTTCTGGAGCTCCTTGTTATTACCATATCTTAGAAGTTGGAATTTTTCTTCGTTGAACTTCATATTGTTGTCTTCTGCCCACTGGTATAATGTTTCAATGTTGTTTTGTAATTTTTTTATGTCACCTTCGTTCAATATTTCCTTACATATCTTTGTGTCATCTGCGAAGCATGATACAATACTGTCCTTAATATCTGCATCAATATCTGCAATCATTATTATGAACAGCAAGGGAGCCAATACTGTATCTTGTGGGACAGAGCTCACGACATCCGAGACTTCCGATTTAACTCCGTTTACCACCACTCTTTGCGTTCTTTGCGTCAAGAAATTAAATATCCACCATCCTAGCTTTCTAGTAATTCCTGTATTCTTAAGTTTATGTGCTATGATTCCATGGTCACAATTCTCGAAGGCTTTAGCAAAGTCCATATATATTACATCTATGTTTTGTCCTCGACACAATGTTTCCAATATTTTCTCCTGGTAGTCTAATAGGTGTGATAGGCATGATCTTCCAGCCCTGAAACCATGTTGATTTGGGTTGTATAAGTCTTTTTCTTGTAGATAGTAGTAGTTTTGCCTCTAATTATACGTTCAAAACACTTTATAAGGTGTGAGGTGAGAGCCACTGACCGATAATTCTTGGGCATTGCTCTGTTACCACCTTTGAATAAAGGGGCAATGTTCCCGTGCTTTAAGGGGAGTAGAATTTGTCCTGTGTCGAGTGATTTCCTCCATAGTAAGTATAGCGGTTTGGCGATACTCTCTTTGCATTTCTTCAGAAACGTGGCATTCCATGTGTCTGGCCCTGGCGCTGAATTGTCTTGCATCTGTGATAAGGCCGTAATTACATCTCCTTCCGTGAACTCGAAGTCCATTAATAGGTTTGTGCCGGAATTTGTTCTTAGTTGATTTGTATCTATGTCTAAAAATTCGTCTGTATATATATATATATATATATAGGAGGGGCACTCAATATATTTTGCCCAACCTTTTTTTTTCTTTCCAAGTTTCCTTGTAAGTTCCAGAAATTTTGTACACAAGTAGTTACATACCTTTTTTACAAGTTTTTATTTTTCCACAGTCTCCATCCTTTTCTACGGCTTTCCTCCACCTCGAAACAAGGGTCTTTATTCCTTGCTGGTAAAAGTCCGCTGAGTTCCGCTGGAGCCACCTCTTAACCTCCTCAATGACCTTTCGTCACTCTGAAACTTTCTTCCACGATTAGCATCCTTCATTGGCCCAAACAAATGGAAGTCTGAAGGTGCCAGATCCGGGCTGTATGGAGGGCGGGGTAACACAGTCAAGCGCATTTTTGTGATGGCCTCTCTTGTTTGCAAACTGTTGTGTGGTCTTGCGTTATCGTGCAAAAGAAGGACGTCTTCCAGTTTTCTCTCCGATCGAACCCGCTTTATACGTCTCTGGAGCCTCTGTAGAGTAGCAATATATGCCTCTGAGTTGATTGTTTGTCTTTTCTTCATAATGTTCACCAGAATCACTCCTTTCATGTCCCAGAAGATGGTGGCCATAATCTTTCTTGCAGAGGGAGCTATTTTGAACTTTTTCTTGCGTGGGGAGTCTGCGTGATGCCACTCCATGGATTGGCGTTTCGTTTCAGGTTCAAAATGGTGTACCCAAGTCTCATCCCTAGTCACAATTCGTGAAAGGAAGTCATCCCCTTTTGTCTCGTATCGAACCAACGACTCGGAAGCAATTTCTTTTCTTTGGGCTTTGTGATCTTCAGTCAGTTCGTGAGGAACAAACCGTGAACACACTTTTGAGTATCCCAGTTGCTGAATTATCGTATTCACACTTCCTTCACTAATTCGTAGCTCGAGTGATAGCTCCTTGTATGTGACGCGCCGATTTGATTGAATGATGCTGTTAGCACGTTGGACAGTGTGAGATGTCATAGGTGATGCTGGGCGACCGCTGCGTGGCTCATCATCGAGGTTGGCTCTCCCTCTCTCCGATGATCTCACACGTTTAGACCAGCGTCCAGCTGTGCTTTCGTTTGTGAATATTTCCAACTGTTTCCTTCTCTGCAGTTCAGAACTCGATAACAGTTCTCTGTTTACGACGCACATTACCGTCAGACGCCATTTTCGAAACTGCGTTAACCATCGGTTTTATACAAGGGCGTTTAAAAGCGGTTTTATATAAGGAGGGGAGGTTCAAACTGGAAAAATCCGGTTATGTGAAGCGCAGAAAGTTGAAACTTACAGCCCAAAAGATATTTCAGCCCCATGGCCTATTATTTAGCTAAAAAAAAAAGGTAGGGCAAAATATATTCAGTGCTCCTAGTATATATATATATATATATATATATATATATATATATATATATACACACTGTGTGTGTGTGTGTGTGTATATATATATATATATATATATGTATATATAACCCTAGGTTTGCTTCCCCCCGAATTGTTCATTCTGACGAAGGTCAAGCTTTTCACTCCACCTTAGACCTAAAGTTTAACATGGAATCCGAACCACGCCCCACCAGCAGCCCAACGTCTTAACCACTAGGCCACCCAGGGTACCCATTTATCTACCAACCACTTTCTTTATTGTGTGGAAGGATGAACACCTGGGTTTTGCTGTGCGCCTGCTGCCGTCACCGGGTCTCGATCCCGGGGCCGATGGATTCGTATTCAGCGACGCTAACCACTACACCACCTAGGCGCATATACTGTATATATATATATATATAGTATGTGTATGTCACATATAAGTGACATACACATACTATATATATATATATATATAGTATGTGTATGTCACTTATATGTGTATGTATACATATACTCGTACATTTCCTATTGCACCTTATGCATGTTATCAGTATGTATACCTTTGGTTAGCTTCCGCCCGAATTGTTCGTGCTGACGAAGGTCAAGCTTTTCACTCCACTTTAGACCTACAGTTTAACGTGGAATCCGAACCACGCCCCATCAGCAGCAACAGCGTCTTAACCACTAGACCACTTAGGGTACCCATTTGTCTACCAACCACTTTCTTTATTGTATAAATAGAATAATAAAGTTTATTATTGATATTATCGTTGTTCTTATTATCTATTTCATGAAAACGTGGCAAAAAGGGTAAAATTCAATAACAATATAATAGAAGGTATACATTTAATGAATACTTAAGCATATGATTCTACATGAGCACCATCAGTATCTCTACAGAGTTTGAATCTGTCAGCAGCATTGCGGAACACATTTTAGAGCATGACAGGGGTTATTTTTGTAACTGATGTTACGATACGAGCACGTAAATGTCCCAGTTTCATTGGGATGGCATTTTAAATACCGTCGTCTTTCAACAAGATGGAGCACCTTGTTATTACGCGAACATTGTTCGGGGGCACCTAAATGAACGATTTCCAAATCGGTGGATCGGACGTCGTAGAGGGAACAGGCCCTGGGCGGCTCGATCTCCTGACCTATCGGATTTCTTTGCATGGGGCTTTATCACATCAAACGTCTATCAAACGAGGGTTACAGATCTGCAAGATTTACGTGCTCGTATCGTAACAGCAGTTACAAAAATAACCCCTGTCATGCTCCAAAATGTGTTCCGCAATGCTGCAGACAGATTCGAACTCTGTAGAGATACTGATGGTGCTCATGTAGAATCATATGCTTAAGTATTCATTAAATGTATACCTTCTATTATATTGTTATTGAATTTTACCCTTTTTGCCACGTTTTCACTGAAATAGATAGGGACTTTATAAACACCCTGTACTATAGCCTATACTGAGGAAGGCATCAAATGTCAAACTATCATATGTATATACTGTATGTCCTAGTATATATTATTCTTTTTTACATCTATCGTATGTCTCATACACGTAAACAACTAAGCATAAAACAATAACATTTGGTCTGAATTGGACTGAATTTGTTATTGCTGTTACTATTACTTGTCATTTTACTCCCTTACGTAATAAATAAATAAAACCACATTAATTTCGCCTGAAAGGTTTCCATGCTTCCTAACCGCATGTTCAAATTATAATACAGGGTGATCAAAAAGTTGCAGTGCACTAATTGTAATTTATTTGTTTTTTGTTTCAGATTATTATAATTTATTATAATTATTATTATTTATTTATTTATTATTATTATTTATCATAAGTTCCACGTTATATACAGTAATTATAAAAAAATAATAAAAATAAAATAACTCATTGCACCGCAACTTTTTGATCACCCTGTACTTTAACTATTTTAATGTAATATTGGATTTTTAAATTGTACAAAAAAATATTGAAAAATACTTAAATACTTTATGTAAAATATATTCGTTTTGTGACTAACGATTTTTTAGGTTTTTTTTGAAAGACTTTTTGAGGTTTTCGATGAAACCATGAAATGTACACGAGACAAACTTATTTCCCTCAATTTTAAGAAATACCAAATTGCGTCCCTCGAATTTCTCTTATTTCATTTAATATTTAAGTACTTTTATTAAAATATAATTAATTATTTTATATATATATATATATATATATATATGAAAATTATTTCACGAAAGTGACACGTGAAAAATATTTATGATGAATAAAACCACGAAGGGAAAAGAAACACAAAGTGGTGCTCAAGCGCTTTCGTCCTGAGGATGTCATTAGACGAAAGCGCTTGAGCACCACTTTGTGTTTCTTTTCCCTTCGTGGTTTTATTCATCATATATATATATATATATATATATATATATATATATATATATATATACACCACTTAAATGTTATTGATGAAGTCTTGCCTGAAATAAGTACACGAGAATTTTACTTATGATCCTAGACTAAACGGCGCATCATGTTATGATATATTCTTATAAAACAGTAATACTGTAATGCGTTTTAAAAATTCTTGAATGAAATATTTAGTGTTTCGTTATCTTTCCGGTAGTATAAAAAGATAGAGTTAAGTAGGTAATTTCAGAGCTGTTAAAGCGCTTTATTGTCTAAAAAAAGCAATATTTCAGATTATGCATGACATTAAAATACACTTCACATGTACGATCCTACGAAGCTGAAAACGCAGTTTTAGATATGGTTCGAGTAAACACTCGCTTCTTCATCAGTTTTTTGGGGAAGATATCAAATGCATATCACAATTTTGAAACATTAAAATTACATCTTAAAAACCCGTGTAAAACCCTTGTAAAATCGTAATGAAGCTAAATACCCTATTTCGAAGTTTTCGAAGAAGCGTTTTGTTCAAAATACAGGGTGTCCCGAAAAGAATTATACAAATTGTACTGCTATTAAGATTTTCAATACAGAATTGTAAAATAACGTACTGAAGACGCGTCACGCATTATTCGATGAAATATTACAAGCACGTCTTGAAAATATAAGTTATGTAAGCAGTTATTGTTTCTTAGTTTTTTGTAAGCACTGAAACCAAATTACATCTAAATAAGTCATTTCAAATTTGGAGTAGAATTATTCCTAATCATTATTTGAAATTTGTATTTATAACTCAAAAAACGTACAGTAGACGTATCGAGTATAGTTTGGAAAAAAATTTGCCTCTCAACAAAATTTCTAAATAGCACAAAAAAGTACTAATTAGTACAATATCCCGTTTTCCTTTGGATACTTTATTCTCTTTGGGGACACTAATAAAATTTTAAAGAACAAACAAAATCCACTCCTTGTTAATATTATTTTTTTTTATGTTTTTTAGAAATTTATAATTCTTGGCGAACTTTTTTCCGAAAGGAACATTTGGTTGACCATTAATAAACACCTCAAATATTTACGATTGCGCACAAAAAATAGAGTGACAACTTCATATGAGCACTTTACAAAAAACGAAATAATCAATATTTACTTGAAGTATTTTGGGAACATATCTTAATGTTAAATGCGTACTGCGCGTGATACTGTAGGTCTGTGGTGCGTTTATTTTACGTCCATAGTAAAAAAACCTTTTAAACATTTATTAGTTTAGAAATTAAAACAAATGAACATCAACTTCGTAATAAAATGCTTCGTTCTGTCTTCGTGGAAAATTACCAAAAAGTAAATGTTTATTTTGACTATTTTTAAGGTGTTGTTAAAGTGTTCTTAAAACATTTCATAAAAAATTCACAACTCGTGTGAAAGAATAACTTTATAAAATACAATTTTACAATTTTTGTTGTTGTTACAATAATTTTAACATAAACTAACTAATTGGAGAAATTGGACTATTTATTTTATTTAATTTGGCACTTAAGCTTTAGGCTTTACTGGGCTCCTAAACTACGTGTATGACAAGTTTTAGTTATCAATAAAAAATCTTAAATACTTACTATATTTTAGTCAAACAATCTAAATGAACGTTCATATATATTTTTGAAACGTATTTTCAATGTTTCATGAGAACGTACAATGTGATATATCTGCTTTAGTTTCTATTCATCTAACCTAATCTGCAGCTGCCCCTTAACAAGTTATGGTGACAATAACGAAAACCTCGTCTCTTCATGTTTTTCCTTTCGTGTATGATAGTCTTAAAAGAATACATTGCGAAAAAGAAATTACTTTATATATATATATATATATATATATATATATATATATATATATATATATATATATATATATACACATTTCAACTGCAAAGAACACGCAGTATAATGTAGGAGAATTACGACTTCTGATCGAGTGAGGACCATGGTGTAGTGGTTATCATATCTGACCGGCAGTCGGAAGATCCCAGGTTCGATTCCCGGGTGGTTACCTCATTTGTTCGTTCTCCCTCCTCATCTTGCGCGGAATATTCTTCGATACAAGCGTCGTTCTTTACGTTGATATATATATATATATATATATACACGGTTTGCATTGCTCTAACTACCATCTCCTTCATACCAAATTGGAATGCCTTAATAAATAAACATATATATAATAACTAAATAAAAGTAAAAGGGCTGGCGAAGACAATAGTTCATTAATATTCACAATACAAGTTTCAATACTTCAAGAATCACCATTCAGCTGTACAGTTATTGAAAATGTATTTATTTTGTTTTCTCTCTCTCTCTCTCTCTTTCTCTCTCTCTCTCTCTATATATATATATATATATATATATATATATAACCTTACCTTACAACCTTACAAAGGTTCCACGTGATGATTTCTCATTTCGCGAAGGTCAAGCGTGTCGCCCCTCCTCTCGAGTTGGCCTGGTGAAGTAGTGAGTTGGATTCTTGCGCTCTCCACCTCACATAGCCAGGTACGCCCGGCTCATCGGGGATTGTTCTGAGCCAGGCGTCAAGTCTTCTTTTGAAGATTTCCACTGCAACTCACTTCGTGTTTCTTAGGTCTTTGGGCAGCTGATTAAATAGTTTTGGTCCTCTCACTACAAAACTATTTTCTTTCAGGGTTAAGGATGTTCCCTGTCTCGCCTTCAATTTGGGAATACGACACAGTCTACCGTTTCTACCTTCCACCGTTGTTTGGGGAGTTATGGGATTCAGAGTAAGATTAGGGACTAGTTTCTCCATTATTTTCCAAGTGTAAATAATGGTGTATCTCTCTCTTCTCCTTTCCAGTGAATATAGGTTTAGTTCTCGTAACCTTTCCCAGTAATTTAGTTCTTTGCACCCATTGATCTTGGCTGTGAAACTTCTTTGAATCCCCTCCAGCTGTCTACTGTCATCTTTTTTATATGGGGATGTTAGGACCGAGCAGTATTCCAGTTTGGGTATATCAGGGTTTTCAGTAGGGGGATCATTACATTCCTATCCCTTCGTTTAAAAGTTCTCAATATCAGACCCGTTATTCTCTTTGCTCTGTTTACTGCTATCTTATTTGTGTTTCAAATTTCGCATCATCTGTCATTACAACCCCTAAATCTTTTGCTCTGGAATTTCTCTGGACTTCCTGTCCATTTGGGGTATAATATTCCATGGACTTTAGGTCTTCTCTTTTCCGTACCGTAATAGCTGAAATTTCTCGGTGTTAAACTTCATATTGTTGTCTTCCGTCCACTTGTAAATTTTGTTTATGTCGGTTTGTAGAGATCCTATGTCTTCTGGTTTTCGTATTTTTCTACTGATCTTTGTGTCATCTGCAAAGGATGTTACTGTGCTGTCTCTGGTAACGTCCTCATCTATGTCAGTTAGCATGATTATGAAGAGTAGTGGAGCTAATACCGTTCCTTGTGGTACTGAGCTGAGGACCTCTGATTCTGATGAAGATACTCCTTGTACTGTAACGACTTGCCTCCGCTCACTAAGGAAATTATATATCCATTTCCCTACTTTTCCTGTTATTCCCATATATATATATATATATATATATATATATATATATATATATATACACCTTTCAACCTTTCAAATGTTCCGTGCGATGATTCTTCATTTCACGAAGTCAAACAGTCTTGGTCCCCTCACAACAAGACTATTTTCCTTCAGTGCTGAGGAAAATATATATATATATATATATATATATATATATATATATATATATATATGTTATAATGTTATAATGTTTCAGACCAACAAAGACCCTAGGATCCATTCATGGCTGGTCTACCTAACTGTGTTCGTAATTGTGTATTGTGCATGTCCTCCGTGGTGGCGGAGGGGACCTACAATTTTACGTGGGTTCCGAACCACAAAGCCTTAATTTTACTACCTTTAACTATACCCATTCTATCAAGATATGCGTCTAATCGATTTTTAAACATGTTTATAGACATGCTACTAATTACTTCTACCGGCAAACTATTCCAGCTATTTACTATTTTATGCGTAAAAAAGTTTTTGGCAACTGCTGTCTCGAACCTTCAACTTGCCAACTTACACCCGTTATTTCTAGTCCTATTATATTGAGATATTTCGAAAAAGCTATCTCTATCTACGTTATCGAACCTATTCATAATTTTGAAAACCTGGATTAGATCACCCCTTAGCCTTCTAGTCTCGAGTGTAGTCAATTTTAACTCTTTAAGCCTATCCTCGTACGACTTTGACCTAAGCGACGGAATCATCTTAGTTGCTCGTCTTTGAACTCTTTCGAGTTTGTCTATATCTTTTCGCATATGCGGATTCCAAAATTGGATCGCGTACTCCAAATGGGGTCTAACTAATGATTTATAAAGAGGAACTATAATATCGCGCGATTTGTACTCAAAATTCCGAGCTATAAAACCTAACACTTTGTTCGCTTTATTGCCCGCTGCTGTACTTTGTTTCGCGACTGTTAAATCACCAGTGACTATAACTCCTAAATCTTTTTCCTGCTCTATGCTTGTTAACTCCTTCCCTGACATACTATATGCAAAATTAAATTACGCGAACCTATATGTAAAATTTTGCACTTATCGACGTTAAATCTCATTTGCCATGTGACTGACCAATCAACGATTTTATTCAGATCTTCCTGGATTTTACCTCTATCTTCGTCATTAATCGCCCTACCACCCAGCTTCGTGTCATCTGCAAACTTTGAAACTGTACTGACTAGGCCGACATCTAAATCGTTAATATATATAAGAAAAAGCAACGGGCCCAATACAGAACCCTGAGGAACGCCACTCGCTACATTAGCCCAACACAACTCCTCTCCATCAACGACCACCCTCTGTTTCCTACCTCGCAACCACTCTTCTATCCAATTTATTACTACACCCCTGATTCCATGAGCCTTAGTTTTTTCAATGAGTCTTTTGTGCGGTACGGTGTCAAACGCTTTTTGAAAATCTAAATACACTACATCAACTGCCCGATGACTATCGTAAACGTCAACCACGCTTTGAAAAAATTCTAAAAGATTAGTTAAACAAGATTTGTTTCGCCTAAAACCGTGTTGCGTATTTCTAACTAAGTTATGCAATTCTAAGTGTTCGACTATCCGATCCCTAATTATTGTTTCCAGTAGCTTACCTACAACAGACGTTAAACTGATTGGTCTATAATTTCCCGCAGCACCTTTATCGCATTTCTTAAAGATAAGTGTTACGTTTGCTAACTTGAAATTATCTCGTACGCACCCCTCAGAAATAGACGCATTAAAAATCGTTGTTAACGGCACAACAATGCTATCTTTTAATTCTTCTAGTTGTATGGGATATATAGAATCCAGTCCCGGTGATTTACACATTTTCATTTTATCAATATAGCGCATTACCTTCCCTTCACTAACCACAATATTATCCAAAATATTACCATTATCAAAAGGTATTATGTCTATGACCGTAGGGATATTCGTTACATCTTCTATAGTAAAAACTGACGTAAAAAATTCGTTTAACGAGGAAGCCATTTCCTTGTTTTCAGAAACTAGCCCTCCGTTAACATTTTTCAACGGCCCAAGACACTTTTTACTTTTCACTGGATTTCTATTGTTGACGAATTGAAAGAATCGCTTGGGGTTTTCTTTACTGTCACGAGCTATAGAGATTTCAAATTCGCGCTTGGACTTTTTTATTACACTTTTCGCTTCACGCCTTAGAGATATGTGTTGTTTCGTAACCACAAATTGTCTTTATCGCACTTATGTAGCCTATAAGCCCTATCTCTATCTTTATAATGTCTCCTACTCTAGAAGTAAACCACAAGGGCTTGTTGTTTTCTTTCGCACGCTTAATTTTGTACGGTACACATTCCTCATTTATAGTCCTCCATACTGTTTCAAACGATTCCCACATTAGTTTTGCGTTGGAGATCCACATTACGTTTTCCCAATTGATGTGTGACAATTTATTTCGAAATTTACAAAATCTGCGTGCTGGAAGTTAGGAATTTTAGTCGAGTTAGCTGGTTTCGAGTGACTTACTGAGAGGACAAACTCTACTATATTGTGATCGCTGGAGCACCGACAATTCAGCGCAGGACAATTCAGCGCCGACAATTCAGCGCCGACAATTCAGCGCAAAGACAATTCAGCGCAAGACAATTCAGCGCCGACAATTCAGCGCAAGTCAGTACAGTTAAAAGTTTAGTTAAAAATAATAAAAATAAATCGCAATAAATAAAAAAGAGAAAAATTTGTATATTTATATATATGCTAAATTGGGTCTGTATCGAAGGAGTGACATTTCAAAGGAGTGACATAACAAAGGAGTGACATAAATACCGTAATGAAGGAGTGACATAACGAAGGAGTGACAAATCGGAGATAAAATTCAAAGGAGTATAATTATTAAAATTTTATTTAAAAAAAACAAAATTTGTTAGAATTGTTAAAATTAAGATTTTATTTAAAAAACTAGAAACCTAACCTAACCTAACCTAACCTAACCTAACAGTTGCAAGCCTCTCTTCCCTCTGGATTTGTTCTTTCTTCTTCTTTGTTGGTATTTTCGCGCTGAATTGTCTTGCGCTGAATTGTCTTGCGCTGAATTGTCTTGCGCTGAATTGTCTTTGCGCTGAATTGTCTTGCGCTGAATTGTCGGCGCTGAATTGTCGGCGCTGAATTGTCCTGCGCTGAATTGTCGGGTCACGGTGATCGCTATTGCTTAACGGTTCTATTACTTCAAGATCAATGATTAGCCTATCATCCGTAGTTGTTACTAAATCTAAAATACTGTCCAACCTCGTAGGTTACCCAACCTTTTGAATAAGAAAGCTATCCTCGAGAAAATTAACTAAACGATTACCTTCCACGTCTCCCTGCATTGTATCGTAATTCACGTTGGCGCAATTAAAGTCACCCATAACTAAAGCCTGCTCACTACCTATAATTCTCTTTAGTTCATGATATAACGCTTCGTCCGTATCAACTGTTTGATTAGGGGTCCTATATATAACCGCAACAAGAAGTTTGAAATCGTTCAATTTAAGTTCTGCTATAGTCGAATCTATTGGTTCTGGAATTGTGTGCTTTACTTCTATAACGTTCGTAATATTATCTTTGATATACAATATAACACCGCCTCCTCGCCTACCTACTCTGTTTTTAACAAAAAGTCTATAACCTCTAATTTGATACTACCCTACAAAGTCACGTGTTTCAGTGCTAAGCCACGATTCATATATCGCAATTAAATCATAGTCATTACAAGCAATTAAAGAAAAAAATTCGTTTATTCTATTTCGTAGGCTACGAGCATTTTGGGATAGAACCTTCAAATTGTTTGTAATTGCAACACCTTCGCGAGCGCAGGGGAAATTTGTGGAAATTACGCTGGGGCCGTTCGATTTACGGCAGCCTCAAAAGAAGAGACAGTATTATGAAATAGTCTTCCTAAGCGCGCAGCTCCAACGTCATTAAGATGAAGTCCATCTCCGAGGAACAAGTCCCTCCTGCCGTAGAAACTGTTCCAAAAATTCGCAAAATGCACTCCTTCCTTTTAGCAAAGAGACTTTAGGTTATTGTTGATATAGGTCGCCTTGCTGTGGAAATCGCTACGTTGGATAATTCGAGGAAGTATACCTGTTAAAACAATCTTATTAGTTTTTTCCTTTAGTCGCTCTAGTAAGTCCCTGTACCTAGCCAGCAGTTCTTCCGATCTAGAATTTAAAACGCTAGTAGTACCGACAGGAATAACACACGTTGTGTCCTCAGAGGTACCGTCTGGAAAATGGTCAACACTATTAGTTATATCCTCCACCCTTGCACCAGGGTAGCAGTAACGGCGCCTACGACGAGGGTTTCTTCCACAGAATTCCTCGAGCTGCCCTCGAACAATGGAATCGACAACGAGTCGTATTTCCGGTTCATCAGCATCTTCGAAACCTAAAACAGAAAACTTATTGTTTGTTATTACTGGTAGACAAGTTTTAGGTTTCCGCAATGGGGCTCCATTACGCACTCGAACGAAGGGTTGGGAACTAGGGGAAGAGAGAGGGCTATTAGTACTATTTATATTATTAGTAGAAACTGAGGCAGGAGGTGTCGTAACTGGAGTCTCAAGGGATTCTAATTTTGCCGTCAAGAGCATCACGCTTTCTTCAAGCCTCACTCTGGCCTCCCTCTCACGTTCTAACTCGTTCCTCAGGACTTCCATGCTTGAGCACCACCTGCAAAATAACTGTTCATTATTATTAGCCATTGTAAACGCGTAAGCGGCAAATTTCACTTCACAGCGACTGCAAGTACTTGACAGGGGTGCCATGCTTTTAATTAGTTAAAAAAACAAAAAAAAAAAACGAGCGTTTGGAAATTAATTGCTTATTGCGCCGTCACCTGCGCAAACCCGCAAAAATGTTCCTGAAACGCAGAAACATGTTCCTGTAACACAAATTTATGCTAAATGAATATATAATTAAGCTACCGACGAAAGCTCTGTAAATGAAGAAGTATTACTAAAACTTATCTGTCCGCTATTCGACCGACTGTTTTCTCTCCGTCTTTTTCCCAAGGTGGGAAATATATATATATATATATAATATTTAGGAGAAATCCAATGACAAGGAGGAATGTAAATGCCATGAAAAGTCTTCTTTAATGCGCAACCCCCCTCCCCAACTCCCCTCCCCCCTCCCCAATTTTTTATAATCCCCCCTCCCCTAACTTATAACTCCAACCGCCCAACCCATAGCTTGTTTCCTGTTTTGTTTTGTTTTAAATTACTCGTGCCTCGGAACCAGCATTGAAAGGTTCGTAGTGTTAATTATTCCATTGTATTAGTGTTAATTATTCCAGTGTACTAATTTCAAATTTACTATATGTAATTTAAAAATAGCTTTTAAATTTCTTGTAATTTTATATGTAAATTTTTATAACTTTGAATTTAACCCTCTTTTTTAGTCTTTTTAAAATTTGCTTTTAATGAATAGGTTTTATAGAAATTATTTTGTCTTGTTCACATTTATTTATTGATTCTAATTTCATATTGTTATTATCTAGCCTGATGATGAGCGTATTGCTCGAAACGTTGCGCATTAAAGAAGACTTTTCATGGCATTTACATTCCTCCTTGTCATTGGATTTCTCCTAAATATTAAATTGAAGCTTTGTAGAAGCAAACCGCATGACTATATATACTGAAGGTATGGACAAGATGGCCTTAGGGCTTATCGCCATGTTTGGAAGACTTCACGAAAGCTTCTCAAGCCAAAACTCGATTGTTATTTTCTTGAAATGTGTCGTACCTGCAGGGTTTTCCCGAAATTCGTTTACTTCAAACTTTATCGTGACAATCTATATGACTCTGAATTTTATCAATCTTCCCTGGAATATTTATTAAATAATGAAATTAATTATAAAATCAAAATTTCAGACTCGCATAATAAGTCGCTTGAGCATCATATAATTACCCTTAAAAATACCCTTTCGTTGTTGGATTATTTATTAATAATTTCTCTTGTACAACGTGAACTTGAAAAGTTTCATTCTACCATTTCTGAAACTCATGAACGTAAGTTAAAGGCCCTGGGCCTGAATTCACCTATTTTTTTCAATTCTGTTAAAGTAATTTCGAATTTTTCTAGTTACATCCTATCCCCTCGGGAAAGGTTTTTACTCTCACTTGGCTTGCAATTTAAGCTTCCGTTATTTCAAATATATAAGCCTTCGTTTTTTCTTTACTTTGAAAATTTTTTTAATGGCTTGAAAAATGTTCCCCATGTCGGTGATTTCAATAATTTTAAATGTCAGTTTGCTAATTTAACTCATGAATTTTTTCACAAACTTAGAAACCTTAAATTTAAATCTTTCATATTTAAGAAGAGTGACTTGCAGGTTATTAAGAATTTGGCAAAGAACCAGGAGATTGTTGTGACTAGACCGGACAAGGGCAACGGAGTTGTTATTTTGAATAAATCTGATTACATAAATAAAACTAATGAAATCCTAAATGATGTTAACAAATTCAAACAAATTCTTGAACCCGTCAATAAAGTCATTTAAGGTTGGAAGACCAAGTTAATAGATTTTTGTCACGATTAAAGTCTTTAAAGATAATAAAAAATGATACTTACTCTCAGTTGTTCGTATCTGGTTCTGATCTTGCTCAATTATACTGTTTGCCTAAAATCCATAAAGTTGGAACACCTCTCCGTCCTATTTTAGCTTCGTATAACTTACCTACCTTTCAATTGTCAAAATTTGTTGTTGGTCTCCTGTCACCTTTTGCGAAAAATGCTTATACTATAAATAACTCTTATGAATTTCAAAAAGATCTTCTTAGTAAGAATTTCGATTCAAAAAAGTTTTTTGTCAGTTTTGATGTAAAGTCGCTTTTCAGAATGTACCTGTATCAGAAACTATTGCCATTATTTTAGATAGGGTTTTTAGCTCTGATGATAGTTTTCATGGTTTTTCATGGTCTTATTTTAAGGAACTTTTAGAATTGGTTTTTAAGCAATGTTATTTTACTTTCAATAATAAGGTTTACCAACAAATTGATGGTGTTGGGATGGGATCACCCGTCGGACCTCTATCAGCTGATTTTTTTATGACTCATTTAGAAAGTGTAATTTTTAGACAATCTCCCACCCATTGTAAACCAATTTTCTATCGACGCTTCGTTGATGACTCGATAGCTGTTTTTGATAATGCTGTACAAGCGCAACAATTTTTTAACTTCTTAAATTCTCTGCACCCCAATATAACTTATACAATGGAAACTGAGAAAAATGGCTCCCTCCCCTTGTTAGATCTTTTAATTTCGAAAAAAGGTGATTCTATTACTACATCAGTTTACAGGAAACCCACTTTTACTGGTTTGGGCATGAATTTCTTTAGTTTTACTGATTTTAACTATAAGATGTAGTGTATTAAAACTCTCTTGTTCAGAGGATATAATTTGACCTCTAGTTTTACCTTACTAAACGATGAATTTAATAATTTAAGATCATATTTTACCAATAATAGTTTTCCTGTTCAATATGTAGATAAACTAATAAGATCTTTCTTAAATAATGTTTATAGCCCTCAACTTTCCTGTATTTCAGTGCCTAAAGATATAAAATATTTCCTGGTACCTGAAATGGGTCCCATGAATAAAGAATTTAAACTTAAATTTACAAAGTTGTTAAGAAAATTTTTTATCATACTGATTTTCGCATTATATTTATTAACAAAATGTCTTTAGGTAGCTTTTTCTCAGCGAAGGATCGAACTCCTGATTCGTTGCGTAGCGGTGTTGTATATTTATTTACCTGCCCAAGGTGTCTCCTTGGTACTTACATTGGCAGCACCGTGCGCTCCCTCAGGACTAGATTTTATTCGCATATGGGAATAAGTTGCCGAACAGGTAAAATTTTAAATAAAAAAGAAGCCTCCAGTATTCGGGAACACAGTATAAAATGTAAAACTGATGTCACTTTAGATAATTTTAAAATTCTCGGTTGTAATTCTTGTCCTAACTCACTTAGAATTTTGGAATCTCTTTATATTAAAACATTGACCCCTTCTCTAAACGTGGATTCCTCAGCTGTCCCTCTAAATTTTTTATAAACCCCCCTCCCCAACTCCCCTCCCCCCTCCCCAATTTTTTATAATCCCCCCTCCCCTAACTTATAACTCCAACCGCCCAACCCATAGCTTGTTTCCTGTTTTGTTTTGTTTTAAATTACTCGTGCCTCGGAACCAGCATTGAAAGGTTCGTAGTGTTAATTATTCCATTGTATTAGTGTTAATTATTCCAGTGTACTAATTTCAAATTTACTATATGTAATTTAAAAATAGCTTTTAAATTTCTTGTAATTTTATATGTAAATTTTTATAACTTTGAATTTAACCCTCTTCTTTTAGTCTTTTTCAAATTTGCTTTTAATGAATAGGTTTTATAGAAATTATTTTGTCTTGTTCACATTTATTTATTGATTCTAATTTCATATTGTTATTATCTAGCCTGATGATGAGCGTATTGCTCGAAACGTTGCGCATTAAAGAAGACTTTTCATGGCATTTACATTCCTCCTTGTCATTGGATTTCTCCTAAATATTAAATTGAAGCTTTGTAGAAGCAAACCGCATGACTATATATATATATATATATATATATATATATATATATATATATATACAGGGTGGGCGGAAGGTAGCTCCCTATTTTGGATTGGTAAAAAAATACATATATTATCCATTTATTTCAGAAGAAATAATATGAAAAGGTAGGCATACATGGTAGGTTTTCTCTAAAATTCAATGTGGGCTCCAACTCTTTCCACCAGCTTCTGGAGCCGCCAAGGAATGGCGTCCACTGACTTTAGCAGGAACTCCTGCGGGATGGAGGACATGACTTCCCGAATTCGGTCCTCCAGTTCTTCCAATGTCCTCGGTTTGGTGCGGTAGACTTCTTCCTTTACCCACCCCCAAAGAAAGAAGTCGCACGGTGTCAAGTCGGGGCTCCTGGCTGGCCATTGATATGGACCACGACGACCCATCCAACGCCCAGGGAAGTGGGCATCCAGCCACTCACGGACAACAAGAGCGAAGTGCGGAGGGGCGCCATCTTGCATAAATATCAGATCGCCGATGTTCTCCCATGTGCTGACAACCGGCCAGACCTCGTTTCGCAACATAGCAAGGTACCGCTCAGCATTCATGGTGTTGCGCAGAAGGAACGGGCCCACAACCTGATCTGAGGTCATACCACACCACACCGTTACACTGAACCGATTCTGCCGTTTTTCAGCGGTAACCGTGCGACTTCTTTCTTTGGGGTGGGTAAAGGAAGAAGTCTACCGCACCAAACCGAGGACATTGGAAGAACTGGAGGACCGAATTCGGGAAGTCATGTCCTCCATCCCGCCGGAGTTCCTGCTAAAGTCAGTGGACGCCATTCCTGGGCGGCTCCAGAAGCTGGTGGAAAGAGTTGGAGCCCACATTGAATTTTAGAGAAAACCTACCATGTATGCCTACCTTTTCATATTATTTCTTCTGAAATAAATGGATAATATACGTATTTTTTTACCAATCCAAAATAGGGAGCTACTTTCCGCCCACCCTGTATATATATTGCGAACACTGAAGCTTTTCAAAGAACTTTTACGTCTAAGATAGAGGAAACGGAAGGTGAAGACTACTGGTCTCGACTCCAATCCCTGAAACTCTACTCTCTCGAAAGAAGGCGCGAGCGGTACACAATAATATACATATAATATGGAAAATACTTGAGGGCTTTGTCCCTAACCTTAGAAATGAAATAAAAACAAACTGGAATGAGAAAGAAGTAGATTTTTGACAGTCCCAGCTGCTGTGGGACAGGGGACCATGAAAACGAGGATGCAAAGTACCCTCAGAATACGAGGCCCAAAGCTTTTCAATGTCCTCCCAAAAGAAGTGAGGAATCTCCCGCACACCGACCTCAATAACTTCGAGAAACAGCTGGACAGATTCCTGTACAAAGTCCTTAACCAGCCATGCGTGGCTGCTACGAGGGCAGGAGGAGATCAGACAGCAATTCCCTCCTTCACTAAATCCCGCAAATGAGGCGGGATGCTGCATTGCTGCAGAGTGGTCGACCGCAGGTCGATCCTGAGCCGTCGTTCGAACTCGCATAAAGTAACAAAAAGTAAGTAGTATATGTATATATATATATATATCTATACACACACACACACACACACACACACACATATATATATATATATATGCTTCAATTTAACTTTATTCGACTGTTTAGTATGATGCCTCTTCATAATATTTGCTGTCAGTGCGTGTTTGTAAAGGTGTCACGTACGGATGATGAGAAACTCGGTTGAGTATATCTGTAATCGACTTTTCACTGTTATGACACATATTGTGAAGACTTTTCATTTCCTTTGAACAGGTTTAGTCTTTAAGGTATCTTTTCATGCTGCTATCGAAAAGATTCAAACGCTTCAAACAACATCGATAACTTCAATACAGTTTTGTTTCTGTAGTTCTGAATAGCTTTTTTTATAGAATTCCATTCGTTCGTTCAGGATTTTCTCAAGGACATTAAATTTCTAAAATGCACGAAAAATTTCAAATTAGCGATGATTGGTTTTTGTTTCTAATTTTGTTAGTCAACAAAAAACAATAAAATATCTAAAGAAAAAGATATAGATCTTATAACTGTTTCTAGGCGAACTTTTTTCCGAAACTGGCCATTTCACACCGTCTTCTCTAATATACAGGGGGTCCCAAAAAAATGTATACACACTTTAACAGCTGATAGCTCAATTGATGTTTCTTTCTTTCCAAGTTAAACCCATTAGAATTAATAATGGCAGTCAGACTAAGCTTTGAACAAAGGAAATTCATTCTAAAATGCTACTGGAAGTGTGAAAACGCAGTTGAAGTGCAAAGACAGTTTAGGAGGGAGTTTCAAACAGATCCACCAACGCGACTTACCATCACTCGAATTAGAGATAAGTTTGAAGCCAATGGAACTGTTCAGAATGTCCACAAGAAGCGTTCCGGAAGACCACGGACATCGACAAGCCCCACAAAGCAAGAAAGAGTACTGGAAACGTATCACCAAAGTCCAAGAAAATCTGTGCGGCAAGCGAGTCGTGAGGTAGGAATTTCAGAATCGTCTGTCCAACGCATTTTGAAGCGCTGTCAATGGAAAAGTTACATTCCAAGATTAGTCCATGCTATTAATGAAGATGATGATCCGGACCGAAGAGTGGAGTATTGCGAGTGGTACTTGGCACGATGTGGATGTGGATTGGACGAAGGGGTTTCGTAGAATACCCTCCGCGTTCACCAGACCTCACACCACTAGACTTTTTTTTATGGGGATACTTAAAAGACAAAGTCTACGCTATAAAACCTGCAACAGTCGCTGAATTGAGAGCAGCCATTGAACGAGAATGCACACAAATACCAAACGAAATGTTTCGTGATGTTTGCGATTCCATTGCTTCGCGTTATCAGCAGTGCCTGGACCAGAACGGACGTCAGTTTGAAAACAGGCGTTGACAAAACAATTAAATAATGTCTGTAGATTCTATTACATTTGAAAATGAAATGTATTTTAATAAACACTGCCTTTATAATTATTTAAAGTGTGTATACATTTTTTTGGGACGCCCTGTAATATATATATATATATATATATATATATATATATATTTCGGGGCGGGGGGGGGGCTGTAGCGTTAACTAATTATTTTAGTGTTAATTTCTTATTTGAGTATTATTTTGTTATTTTATAATTTTATCATAATATCTTCTTATTTCATTTCATTTTCTGAAGATGGAAATTTCGATTTTCAGAAACAAATCGATGAATCGGTCCAGAATTTAAATTCTTTACTGATTCATCGATTTGTTGTACCTGGTATTCCATACATTAAAACCAAGCTCACCCTCTCGTCTATTGTTAATTTCGCAGCCATCCCCTACCTAAAAGAAAAAAATAATATATTATAGTCAACACTGAAAATTCATATGATGCACGACTTTTGCGGAAACTGGTTAGAAAGTCTTGGCCCTATGACAATCAAGCTATTTTCCACTCTTGTTTGGGTGTTAATCGGGTTTAGTTTGAGGTTAGGTACTAGTTTTTCGATAATTTTCCATAATTTCGATAATTTTCTTCTTTCCAGCGAATACAGATTTAATTTACGTCGTTTTTCCCAGTAGTTGAGTTCTTTGCAGCCATCAATTTGGCTATGAAATTCATCTGAACGACTTCTAGTTTATTAATTTCTTTTTTTTTTGTATGGGGACGTCAAGACTGAGCAGGGGAATCGTCTTCTCGTCTCAGTAGTTGTCCCGTAACTCTTTTTGCTTTGTTTACCGCTAACTGATTCTGTGTTTTAAATTTTGTATCATCGATTATTATTACACCTAAATCTTTTGCTTTTTTGCTTCTCTGAATTTCCTGTCTCTCTGGGACATAATATGCTGTCTGTTTAAGTTCTTCATTTCTTCCATATCTCAAGAGCTGAAATTTCTCGGTGTTAAAATTCAAGTTATTGTCTTCTCACCATTTGTATATTCTGTTCATGTCCGTCTGTAGGGCTTCCACTACTTCTGCATTGCCAATTTTTCTGCTGGTGTTTGTATCGACAGCAAAGGATGTTACTATACTGTTGTCGTCTGCTTCATTGTCTATATCTGTCAGCATGATAATGAATAAGAGTGGGGCTAATACTGTTCCTTGGGGATATGAGCTGCGTACTTTCGATTCTGATGATGATATACTTTGTATGTTTACTACTTGCTGCCGTTTCCTGAGGAAGTTGTACAGTAGATCCCACTTTGCTTGTTATTCTCGTGTGTTTCATTTTACGTGCTATTAAGTTATCATCACAATTATCGAATGCTTTAGCAAAATCCATATATATTACATTGTAACTATAATTGCTCTCAACTGCGTCTATGATGTTGTAGTGCTCTATAGTTGTGATAGGTACGCTCTTCCTGATTGGAATCTGTGCTAGTTCTCATTGAATCTTTCTTGTGTCTCCAAAAAGTCATATATTTTCTCCCTGACTATTCTTTCATATATTATTTTATATATTTCATATATTTCATATATTTGCTCTTCCTGATTGGAATCTGTGCTAGTTCTCATTGAATCTTTCTTGTGTCTCCAAAAAGTCATATTTTCTCCCTGACTATTCTTTCATATATTATTTTATATACTTCATATATTTCATATATTTGCTTGAGATCTATCCTGCTCTTTATATATAGGAACAATGTTCGTTCTTTTTGCATCCAGTGTCAGGAATCTTCTCCATATCCAATAAAGGGGTGTAGCTATTTCAACAATACAAGAACAGAGTGAGTACTTCTTTGTCTGGTTTGTATTTTCCACATTTAATAAAACGAAATGATGATAGGTAATTAATTGTAACAGCTTGTGATAGTTGCTTCTATGTAGCGTGACCTACTCATACTTCATCCTGAATCCAAATATATATTTTTGAAGAGAGTGATAGTGGTTGCCCCGTATTCTTTCACGTATTCTACCTCGTTTATATTTTACTATAAATATTTGGGCAGTTATATGAACAGATACGCCGGCATTTTTGGCGAGGTCTTTTTTTTTTTTGGCCTGCTCCAAATTTCGGATTTTCTTTTTGTTTTGCTTTGGAATTTGTAATATTTACGCGCACCACTAATAACAAACTGTTTATAATTAGTATTATTTCTCATTAAAGTTCGGAGAGTTGGCATTCTTAAATTAAATACAGGGATTATATGTTGTAAGCGATGTTGACTAAATGGTAGGAGACTGAAAAGATATAAAAGAATGTCTATTGAAGTAATGTGTGTGGCGTAGCCCTATTTAATTTACCATTCAGTTTTGGCAAACCTTTTCTACAAGTCGGATAGGGATAGTGTACGAAGGTACCTTACGTAATTAAGAGACCATTACTTCTTAAATAGATGCGTGTCCACTAACTACAACAACACGACAAATAAACAGTTTCTGAAGTACAAAATTACTACGGGGAAATCCCTAAAGAAATTTTAGCTTCCATTTTAATATTTATAAATTATGTAGATAGTTTAAAAATGTTTGCGAATTGGATTCTGTATTTGATGCGTGAGTGTATAAGTGTGTGGGTGTATGAGTGTAGGTGCTAAATATATGTGTAAATATAATTCTAAATAAATTACAGTCAAATTATCTTCTTTTTTTCTTATTTGTTCTTCATATTCATTCACCGCACTTATAGCATTCATTCTTATTTCATTCATCCATCATCCATTTCATTGGTCTATGAAATTAATTTTAGTTCAATTAATTTAACATTTAGTCAATGACCTCGATGTTGTGACGTCATAGGACTTAACACCATTCAATCATTCATTCGTATTTATATTTCTTTATCGTATTTAAGAAGTCTTTCTTAATTTCTTCCGTTCCAGCACGTGATTACTTACCAGGAAATTCTCTTATTAATTATTGCTATTATTCGCTACCAGTGATGAAATATCAACTTTAATCGTTGAAATAGAACAAAATATTCCTAAATTCTCCCTTTAATATAAATTAAAGGTAACCTTTCCCGTTATAGTAGTAAAAACCAAACGATAAAATGACCTCTGAAGCACGTCAAAACCATATGTTACCCGAAAATATGCTACAAACTTCCATGAAAATACCTACAACAGATAACGATGCTCAAACGTTCTTTTTCTTTGGGAGTTTATCGCATCGAAGGGACTTTCTTTCTTTTAAGTTTCTATACATTTTCAACAAAGCGAATTGCAAAAGTCTGATGCATTTTTAATAGTCATGCGATGAAAGTTGTACGAATGCAAGAAATGAACGTTCTGTATCTGCATCCACTTCCTTTTACTGTCTCGCTATATGCAGCTAAAGAAAAAGAGAATAACCTTCCTAATTTTTCTATACAAATGTAAGCAGGACTCCAGGAAAGAACAGATATACAAGGTGGCCACAAAGTCCTTTTGTATGAAAAACAAGGGCAACATACAGATATGCTGTAATTTCACTGCAAAGGGACTTTGTGGCCACTCTGTACAGCTTTCTTTAGTTACCAATTCGCAGAAAAGGGCATATTTTATACGCTCTCTCTCTCTCTCTCTCTCTCTCTTATATATATATATATATATATATATATATATATATATATATATATATATATATGTTCAAATTGTATACCCTACACACATACACCCAGAATTACATAATGTTTATTGCAGTTTTAAATTGTGAATTCTGAAAAAAAACTCCTTCCTCCGAATGGTTTAAATCTAACGAGAAAATGTTTTGACGTTGAACTAAAAAATTTAATTTGAAATAGTTCTTCCTCTAACATAAAATCGACAAACATATTTATCAGAAAATTTATTTTAAATACTTTACCTTGTTCCATTTTTATAATAAATTGCAATTTCAGTTATATAAAATCCCATTCCTTCCATTTTCTTTTTAATCATGGGATCACCTGAAGATCAGGGCCCCCAGCCTTCGTTAGGTAGCCTTATAAGGCTAACTAACGAAAATATCACGACTTAACCTAACCAATCGTTAGGTCAACCGTACGCCCTTGACGATTGGTTAGGTTAAGTCGTGATATTTTCGTTAGTTAGCCTTATAAGGTTAACTAAAGAAGGCTGGGGGCCCTGATCTTCAGGTGATCCGACAATTTTTTGTTTTATTTTAAAAAATAAATTGCTTATCAGGCTTTTAATAGAACATACAAACCCCATGTAAGTGGGTTTTTGTAGGTTAGAGTAATTACCTTAGAACGTTTGCTTTCCTATGCTGAACGTGGGAATAGTTCGTGTAGCGTATCGTATTAGATATTTAGATATTTAGATATTGGACCCCAAATAAATCACCCAACAGAGCATACAACCACACGTTTATTCTTTGTAAGTTAGGTTAGGTAGGTTAGGTGAGGTGAGTTTAAGTTAGGTTAGATTTATTTGGAGCCCAGTATGGATTTCGGCTAATATAATTAATCGCCCAAATATCTAAATATTCTAATGAGTTTATACACTACACGAACTAGTCCCGTGTTTAACTATTATTTATAGATTTATTTACAGTTTCTCTTTACCAAAACCACTTATTCGTGGTATAAAAGGCCATTTGGAACTTATTGATCATTGTATTGTTTTTTAAATACAACCAAAAAATTGTCCACTATTATTAACTTTCACTAAAACGCTGTTACTTCAACACTTTTGGGATAACATCTTCCTCCGACAAATATGCAATGAAAAATTGCTTCTATATTTTAAAAACTCCTTTATGTTATGTACACATATATAAAACCCAAATATAAAGATAAATGAAACATGGTACTTTTTGGCAAATGAGATGCTACAAACTCGAAAGAAAATCTGAGGAACTTATCATTTTCAACAGTATAGTATTTTTGCGAGTGAGATGAGATAATCTCTACGTCAAGTCGACAAAGAATCGTGAATTCTGAAAGTGTTTTATACATATTCTACACACAACAATTACTCCCGTAACCCAAGTCATGAATGTACAAAATGTTTATTTGTGTAGCGACATTTTATTCGATTTTCGTTAACTACCCTATAAACTTCTTATGAAACATGATCAGCATACACTAGCAGAGTTAATTAAGTTCAATTCAGAGTTTTGAAATACAATAGATATTGTATATCACGTATTATTCTATGAAGTAATGTAATTATTGAAGTAAAGAAAAGAGTTCTCCGTAATTTTAACATCTCCATTGTTTATTCTACTAATCTATCCAAACGGTTTGCAAATATACTTATTATTTCGAATTGGTCTCTTGTCCATTCTCAAAAATTTTCGTTTCTAAAACCTTGATAGTTTGTTTAAACAAAATGAGTTTTGTTGAATTTTTTTTTTATATATTATGCAGTAAAATAAAAACAAAAAACTATTGCAATAAAAAATAATAATTGCCCATATTTTAAACTTTTTCCCGATACACAAATGCAGTTAACTCCGTTGAGCCAGAACGGTGCTCAGTTTTGCTCCTTAAGTTTGTGCCATTTTGCTTTAGATATAGTAATAACACAATAATCATAAACTCCCTGGAGTTATTTCGGGTTTGAAACAGTTATGTATTCATATTATCTGTTTTCTTGTTCTACAAATTGTGTTCATTTTAATTAGAGAGGATGTTCGATGGTTATTGCCTTCATATTCCAAGTCAGTCTCCTGATTAGATCATGTTCCTCGAAACGTTGAAGAACAATATCAGAATTTCTTTATACCGCCCTCATTTATATCCAGAGTTTATTACTTTTCTTTCCTCAATATCTATGTATTTAAGGAAAGTGTTATATACTGACCTTGACTTAGTAGAGAGAAGTTTGGAGTGGTCCCAAGCTTCCATGAAGAAGGTCTGAGATAGCCCTCCGTCGGAGCCTGGGTTGCATTCCACGACAAGCGCTTCGCTCGTTTGGTTGGTGATCGAGCAATTCCGCGGAGGATCTGGAGCGGCTGAAAATGAGCGTTTACGAAAGTGTTACAAAAGACCACGGGTAAGAAAAGATTATTTTCATCTATACATTTTCTATTTTCAAATTTGTTTCAAACGAAATAAATTGAGACATGAAAACATGTGTTTTTCCTACTTTCAAATTCGCCCGCTGGAATAAGGTGTACAACGCAAGGTTCCTCTTGAATTCCTACAACATTGGAGGCCCAACAGAGGAGAGTCCCGAAGTCTTTCTCGACCTGGACGGTGTAATTGAGGAAAGAGGATGTCCCCTGCGAGTGAACGCCGTGGAGAGGGAGCGCCTCTCCCTCCGAAGAGCCATTAAATTTCCAAGTGAAGTTAACCTTGGACGGAAAAGCTTCCACTTCGCAGCTCACTTTGGCACTCTCAGATCGCGCCACGCCTTGAGTTCTCCTGTTTGGGTGAGCGCAGACGGGAGCAACTGTAAAGGAAGCGGGAAAGGTTTAGTCATATTTTGGGGTCTAAGACTCCACTAGTTTCAAAACGATGATAATAAAATTGTCAAATAATCATTAGGATTAAATAATTGTTTGCTTGATGCGGCTGTTCAACCCACTTCGCTACATCTAAGGTCGTAGGACGGAGGGGACCTACAGCGTTACGTGGGATCCGGACCACGGGTCTCTACATCATCTGTACGAAGAGGACGGTTTTCATCTACATACTACCCAAATCCAGTGCCTTAATTTCGCTGATCAACGGGAAGCAGTGTTACGACATTGGCTACGATGTAACCCGAATAAATAATTAAACAGATAAAATACCAAGAAAATACAAAGGAAAGTGTTCTTGTTATATGAGGTCCTCCTAGGAAGAAGTGGCGCGACAACAGTGAAAAACGCCAGAAAAAGCAGTTAAAAGTTGTACCACATTTGAAAATGTCATAACTTTTGAACTTTTGAAGATATTCCGTAGCAATATTCTTCAAAATTTCAAAAGTTATGACACTCAAATTTAGTACAACTTTAAATGAGGGGTCCCCCGTCTTATGGTACCTAAGCGCCAAAATTAAAATTCGTCAGAAATCGCCTCCAAAGTTCAGCAATATTCTCGCAATAGTATCTCTGTTATTAATTGAGCTAGAACGTTCATTTTTGGCTAAATTAGAGGTCTAAGTATGCTAATGAAGATGTTGATGAGTTTTTGGAATAGATTTTCATATTTTATATTTTATATTTTTTTTAAATTTTTTGATTTTCTTATTATGCCGAACTTTGGGTGAACTTTTGGCTGGCGATAGAGGTGAAAAAAGTAGTTCGCTTCATAAAGTTTTCAACCATACTTCTAGTGTCGTAAGGTCATTATAACCCAAACCACGCGATAGAGGAAGGGTGAAAATAGTGATGTCCATCAAAAACACGTTTTCGCCGGTGGTGGCGCTTAGGTACCGTAAGACGCGCGACCCCTCAAATGTTTTCTGGCGTTTTTTACTTTTGTCGCTTAGCCACTTCTTCCTAGGAAGGCCTCATATCTACTCTAATATTTTTTAACTTTCGTACTTCTGTTACACTTTCCATGTTTTTTTGTGTAGTTTAATTATTTTCTACTTGCAAATTTTCGAAGGTTCTTCATATACGAAATCACTGACTATTCTACAAAATCCACCAAATGATCAGGGTTTATATTAATTAAGCACTATACGAATGTCTTAGTATACCAGCTTTCTCACAACTAATTATCTTACAAGAATATGTTGGCATTCCTGTTATCTTTCGCTTTATGATTCACACCAAACTTATTAACGGTAATTAATATTGCTTTCTATATATTTAGTTAGCCTTTCTTCATATCTCCATACTGAGCGATAAACTCTCTTCCCATTCATATTCTCTGTTGTAAACTGTCAACGTTTCTTTTCGTCTGTGGTTCCTAAGCTTTATCAGGTCTTTATTCACAACAGTAAGGATATATATATATATATATTTGCGTTTACCTACTCCGCTCAGAACAAAATTAGCTCCCTTGTATGAAAAATAAGGTGAAGAGAAAATATGACAAATAGCCAATTAATATCATAGCCTGTGTGTAGCCTTGAACGGGAAGCACACCTCTCTGTAGAGAGGAAAAAAAAAGGGAGTTTTATATTACGGGATAGCGAACACTTTGTCAAAAGTATTTAAAGCGTTTTGAACCTCTCAAAAATGCGAGAGGAGGTCTTCGTTTTTTCAGTTTACAGACAAAGTTCTCCCAAACGAGTTAATCATGATTCGTGTTAGGAATTTCAGCTCGAATTCTTGGCGTGACGTGAAGCTCAAATCTTTTGCAACCAATGAACATTTGAGAGGTGGATGGACTCGAATCCGGGCTTCCTGACTCGGAGGATTAATAAATTTTGCATATGCAAAACTGGGCTGTTGTACGTTTATATTTCTCCCCAATGGTACTTGTTTGAACGGATAGACTTTAATTAAACGCTGTCCATTGGCTCGAGTAAAGGGTGTTAACACGTAATAAAACCTCTGGACGAAAAAGTGTTTCCTTGTATGATGAGATGTCGCCAGATTTTATTAATTTCTATCCTGTCGTCGCCTAATGTTCAGCGGCCGCATCTCCGTGTCAGAGGGCTCGGGTTCAAATCCTGGTTGGGGATAAATTTTGTAATTTTGCATATAGAGAAATGTGCGGTTGTGCGTTTACATTTTCATATATTCAAAATCCAAATTAAAAAATCTTTATTCAGAAAAGAATAAAAGTGACAGAGTTTTACAATTTTTAGATATTTGATATGACATTAATATATTCACAGCAAAGCTGGGCACTTGCGGGTTTTTTTGCGGTACTGTGGTACTGCGGTACTACCGCACTACCAAACCGGTACCGCATAACGCAGTACCGCAAAGGATCGCTGAAAGTACAGGCTGTACTTTCAGCGATCCTTTGCGGTACTGCGTTATGCGGTACCGGTTTGGTAGTGCGGTAGTACCGCAGTACCGCAAAAAAAAACGCAAGTGCCCAGCTCTGATTCACAGTACTCTCATCTAAATATGCCATCTGAATGGAACGCCATTAATTTTAGACAAAATTAATGGCGTTTAATTTATTAATTACAGAGAAAAAGTGAAAATGTCAAGTAATAGCAATAATGATAACAAATAATAATAATAATAATAATAAAAAATGTAATATGAAGTTTACAAAATGTTAAATAATTTTAGATTAAATGATTTATTGTACATGGTGATTAGTGATTACAAATGACCTTCCCAATTTTAAATATTTATTATAAAAAAATAACAAAGCTACAACGAAAAGCAAGATATACAAATAAAAAAGAACTCAAACAGTTTTATTTACAAGCTATTGAAGTTCAATATAAGATCCTTTTGTGGCTCCTTTTGAGGTTACACCATTCTTGAATGAGCAATTGCCTGATCGTTGGATCGGGCGCGGGGAACCCACTCCTTGACCGGCTCGTTCGCCCGATCTACCCCCCCCCCCTTGACTTCTTCCTCTGGGGCTATGTCAGAAGTGAAGTTTTTGTTCGACCAATGGCAACAACTTTGGAACATTTGAAGGAAAGGATACGTGAGGCTGTTAGAAAAGTTCAGTATGATATGCTACAAAATGTATGGAGGGAAACAGAATACCGCAAAAGGAGCTCATATTGAACTTCAGTAGCTTATAAATAAAACTTTTTGAGTTCTTCTTTATTTGTATATCTTGCTTTTCGTTGTGGCTTTGTTAATTTTTCTTATAATAAATGTCTCAAATCGGGAAGATCATTTGTAATCACCCGGTATTTGTAGTAGAAAATAAATGATGCTTAATAAAAAAATATAAAAAGAATAAATTACGAAACTGAAAGTAGTTAATGAGATTAGCATATTTTAAATAGCTGATTATAAAATGGGAACTTCATTACTATGGCAAAAATGGCAGTAGTGAATTTAAATATCAGTAGGAGCAAGTGAAGAGCTCTTTTAGACTTGCGAAATACATTTAGTGATGAAGCCTGCCTGATATGCATGGGAATTGCATTCCATACATCTGCTCCTTTGAAAGAATGCATTTTCTGGAGTTCCTATTGTATAGTTAGGTTTGTGTATAAAATCCCTGGGCAGTCTGGTGTTACAACGATGGTGTATTTGATGGGTGGTGATTGCTCTTCAATGGGTGATGTATGTTGATTATTATTGATAACTTTGAACCGTGCACGGACAATTTGCTGCGAACAATTTTCCGTCGGAAATAATTTCTCCTGAAATTATACCGCCGAACATTTTGTCACTTGACATTTATCCACCGAAACAAATTTCCGCCAGACATTGTGCCTCCGTGAAAACTTAACTGTGTGGCTGAAATATGTCCCGCGTCAGGTTCAGTAGGGAATATCGCTGTTAGGTTAGGTTAGGTTTATAGTTTATAGGTTGCATATATTTTGAATACTGCACCAAAGTGATATATATATATATATATATTAACTATACTAGAGTGAAATAATTTTAGTCTATAATTAAGTGTTTTAGTAATATTTTAAGTAGTCTATTTTAAGTACAATACATACAATATATTACAGAAATAAATGGTTGAAAACTATCCTATTGATTTTCCGAAGTATATAAAAATCGCAGAAAAGTGTTCGCAGAAATATGTGTATGGAAAAATGTCCTTGTGGAAATATGTGTGGCGGAAATTTGTCCGACAGAAATATAACCAGCACAAAATTGCCACTTGGAAATAAAACCAGCGGAAATTTGTCCCGCGGAAAATTGTCCTAGAACCCTTTGAACATATTGACAGCAACATTGAATTTGCATCAATTATTTAGTTTCAAAATATTTAACTCTTTAAACATTAGGGAAATGTAACTTTGTCTGTTGTCATTATTCGAGACAGTTCGCAAACATTTTTCATAAATTACTCGCAAAGGATATTTTATATATTTCTTTATATTTGTTCTAATATCAAATATCAGGAAATTCTCTTGTTCATGTCAGTTCATTACTGTGTCAAATGAATAAAAAATATACATAACAGCAAAAATGGAATCAGTAAATGTTTCACTGTAATAAAATTCTCAAACCTATTTTAAATTAGTAATCATCAAACCCAGTAATGAACCCAGAATAAACTTTGAAGAAAACCACTCTTCAGGAAGACGTAAATTTTTATTTCTTAACACCAATACAGTTTCGGCTCTTTCCGAGCCTTTCTCAATTGGTAACCAATTACCAATTGAGAAGGGTTCGCAAGGAGCCGGAACTGTATTGGTGTTAAGAAATAAATATTTACGTCTTCCTGAAGAGTGGGTTCCTTTTCCACATATATATATATATATGCAAACACGCAGTATAATTAACGTAAAGAACGACGCTTGTATAGGAGATATTCCGCGCAAGATGAGAGAGAGAGAGAACGAAACAAAGGAAAAAATGAGGTAACCACCCGGGAATGGAACCGGGATCTTCCGATTGCCGGTCAGATATGATAACCATTACACAATGGGCCTCACTCATTCAAAGCCGTAATTCCTCTACATACGGCCAGAAACCAATGCCCCAAGGGGCACCTCCCGCATGCCGTAAACATTATATACATTAACTGCAAACACGCAGTATAATTAACGTTTCGTTTCTCTCTCTCTCATCTTGCGCGGAATATCTCCTATACAAGCGTCGTTCTTTACGTTAATTATACTGCGTGTTTGCAGTTAAATGTATATAATGTTACGGCAGCGGGAGGTGCCCCCTGGGGCATTGGTTTCTGCGCGTATGTAGAGGAATTACGGCATTTGAATGAGTGAGGCCCATGGTGTAATGGTTATCATATCTGACCGGCAATCGGAAGATCCCGGGTTCGATTCCCGGGTGGTTACCTCATTCTTTCATTTGTTTCGTTCTCTCTCTCTCATCTTGCGCGGAATATCTCCTATACAAGCGTCGTTCTTTACGTTGATATACTAATATATATATATATATATATATATATATATAATATATATAACCTCGGTCACTCGGACCTCGTTATCTCTGAATTCAGCTAACTCAGATAAATTGTTTCTTGTCAAACATCGCTCGGCTATCTCAGCTCCCATACGAGTTACCGTGATCTCCGAGATAGACCACGTAGGGCAATCAATGGTTCTGTGATATTCAGAGTGGTCAGACAGATAGTAATTGTGCACGTCATTTCAAAATGATTTTTAACTATATGATTTACTTTCACAGACTGTTAAAGGGTTAACATAATCTCCAAACGTGTCAGTGGTGCTAGAGGTAGTAAGAATAGAAAAGCTCTCTGTTCAGGAAAAGTTAAAACTTATTGAAAAGTTAGAGTAGAATATTTGCGAAACAGTTAAATGCTGAGTTCGAATGTTCACGGCAAACAGTGTCAGATGTAAAGAAGTCGAAAGACAAGCTGAAGTAGTTGTGTTTAAGTGATACACGCAAGCAACAGCGTGCAGCAGGTGTGCCTATCTGAGGTGATTGCTTATGAACATTTAAGGGTTTGTAGCTAGTTTTGGGTGGCTGTGGCGTTTTAGAAAGAGGCACAGAATTTTAAACAGGAAAATTTTTGGCGAATTGATGAGTGGTGATGCAAAAGTGTTGAGCCTTTTAACAAAAAACTACATAAAATTGTTTATCATTTTGACCTTAACTTTAATCAGCTATTCAATGATGAAGAAACCGACTTGTTTTGGAGGGTTATGCCTGATAATGGACACTGAGATAGACTAGCAGGGCTTTGAAGCAGAGGACTGTAGGGTAGTGTTGGATAAGGCTGGAGAGACAGAAACAAATGTGGAAAATTTTTGTGAGTGGCTGGAATTAGATGATGGTGACCCTGGATATGACAACAGGACAGAATAAGAAATTGCTTCTGTAATAGCTGTTTTTGAAGAAACCATTGGCAGTGATGAAGAGAATCCTTCTGAAGATTAAGCCTCTAAAGAGAAGGTAAAGTTATCCCAGGTTGATAATTTTATAACTTATGTTGAATCTGACTCATATATTGAGCTATACCCTTACGATGGTAAACTGAAGAAATTTATGGTAATCCAGCTGCAGCATAAGTGAATTGTCCAGCCTAAAAGAGACTCCTTTTTCAAGCCTGCCCCACCACGATTTTCCTCAAGAGAACTAAGTCTCCCAAACACCCAGTGCCAGTCCAGTGCCAGCGTGTTATTTCTGACCTAAGCTCTGCCATCACACCTGAAGCACTTAAATTAAGTTTCCCTCAACAGTCAACACAGTGAAAATGAGGAGGACAAAAGCAAAACAGTGTAATAAGTGTATTGCACATTGTACAGTCTTACAAATATAAAAATATAAAAAGAAAAAAGAAAAAGGTTTCATTCAGTACACTACTTGTGTAGTGTAAATACAGTACAGTACAGTAAACGTCTTACTGTATAGGTAATAATTTAATGTATAGTATTGGAATACTGTACTGTCGTGTTGTACTGTACTGTAGGCAGCCCCTCATTGCTCTCACTACCCATTGCCCTTCAGCATACCTAAGGTCGTCTTGCAACCACTTCACTCCAAAATTCTCACCTTTGGTAAGTATTCTATTATATTTATTTATCAATGTAAATACATGTACACTACATATGTTATATGATTTTTCAGGTATCACTTGGTGTGTTTTAGAGATAAGGAAAAACAACCTGTTAACTTGGCTGACCCTTCCCCTTACCATCTGAGTTAGCGAGTTGTCACTATATATACACCGGGTGGCTCATAATTCAGGAACCATAGGAATAACTGTATTTTTTCCTAATAATTATTGTACTTTCTAATAATGTTTTTTTTTCTTTATTTTCTTTTTGATGAAAAAAATCGAGTGGAGTGATATCTGGTGACCTGGGTGTCCATTCGATAGGACCTCTTCGGCCAATCCATCTGTTGGGGAACGTTTTATCAAGGTATTTGCGAACTTGCATGGCAAAATGAGGAGGTGCACAGTCTTGCTGGAAAAACATGCCACGTCGTTTGTTCATCGGTATGTCATCCAAGGTAATTCATCAAAAAGAAAAGAAAGAAAAAATTATTAAAAAGTACAAGAATTATTAGAAAAAATACAATTATTCCTATGGTTTCTGAATTATGGGTCGTCCCGGTGTATATATATATATATATATATATATGGACTACAACATATACAGAGCAGACAGAGTGGCAAGACGAAGGGGAGGGTGTTGTATCTACGTGAAAAACATATACACATATGAGGTGAAGGTAAACAAATCAAACAGCACAGTCGAAATTATTATTTTAGAAGTAAAAGAACTGAACCTAACCATTATGGACGTTTACAGACCACCAAACACCACAAAAAGTGAATTCCAATTTGCCACTAATGAAATACAAAACATGATAAAATTACTTGAAACTTCAGCAACAAATATTCTAATCTGCGGAGATTTTAATTTTCCATTCATAACATGGAAGAAAAATGACGAAGTCATATATGTTGAGAAGTTTCATGGCAACATTACAAAAGATGATAGAACCCAAGCAATAATACTATTAGATATGATGGAACATTACGCCCTTACTCAGGAAATCTGTGAAGCCACTAGGAAAGAGAACGTTTTGGATTTAATTTTGACAAATAACAATGAGATAATAATAAATAAAAACGTAACGCACACAAATTTCTCCGACCATAACTTAATCGATATACAATTGAAGTTAGCACCCAGAGGTCCGAAAACGCATCCCAGAGAGGCAGATGGAATATTTGAAGGCTTAAACATAATTCCAAAGAAAGTAGATTGGGAAAGTGTAAATAAAGATTTAAAGGAAGTAAATTGGGAATTACTACTTCACGAGAAGACTCCAGAACAAATACGTGGTATAATGAAGTCTGAAACCAAACCTATATTACTGAAGCATGTTCCAGAGAGACAAAAGAGAAAACGTAGGAAGCTCGAGAGAAAAATCAGGACACTATTTAGACAACGGAAGCAAACCGTAAAACATCTCCACAGATGCAAAACTGATGCAAGGAGACTCAAACTAGAGAGGAAACTAGACGAAATAGAAATAGACCTAAAGCAAACATTCATACATAAGACAAACGAGGAAGAAAACAAGGTATCAGAAAACGTAAAAAAAAAACAAAATACTTCTACACTTTTGCGAAAAGGAAAATGCAGTGCAAAGAGAGTATTGGTCCGTTGATAGACGGGGAGTCCAAACACACAAATGACCTCCAAAAAATTAACGAACTGCTTAAGGAACAATTTAACTCTGTGTTTAGCACCCCTAAGTCCGAGATGAAAGTAGAAAACGCAGACGAATTTTTCGACATCGATACAAATCAGCCAAGGACAAATTCTGGCACAAACCTATTAATGGACTTAGAGTTCACGGAAGGAGATGTAATTAAGGCTCTATCACAGATGCGAGACAATTCGGCACCAGGGTCAGACACATGGAGTGCCACATTTCTGAAGAAATGTAAAGAGTAAAGAGAGTATCGCCAAACCGCTATACTTACTATGGAGGAAATCACTCGACACAGGACAAATTCCACTGCCATTAAAGAACGCGAACATTGCCCCTTTATTCAAAGGTGGTAACAGAGCAATACTCAAGAATTATCGGCCGGTAGCTCTCACCTCACACCTCATAAAGTGCTTTGAACGTATAATTAGAAGCGAAACTACCGACTACCCACAAGAAAAGAACTTATACAACCCAAATCAACATGGTTTCAGGACTGGAAGATCATGCCTATCACAGCTATTAGACTACCAGGAGAAAATATTGGAAACACTGTGTCGAAGACAAAACATAGATGTAATATATATGGACTTTGCTAAAGCCTTCGATAAATGTGACCATAGAATTAGAGTACATAAACTTAAGAATACAGAAATTACTGGAAAGCTGGGAAGGTGGATATTTAATTTCTTGACGCAAAGAACACAAAGAGTGGTGGTAAATGGAGTTAAATCAGAAGTCTCGGAAGTCGTGAACTCTGTCCCGCAAAGGACAGTATTAGCTCCCTTGCTGTTCATAATAATGATTGCAGATAGTGATGCACATATTAAGGACAGTATTGTATCATCCTTCGCAGATGACGCAAAGATATGCAAGGAAATATTGAACGAAGGTGACATAGAAAGATTACAAAACGACATTGAAACATTATACCAGTGGGCAGAAGACAACAATATGAAGTTCAACGAAGAAAAATTCCAACTTCTAAGATATGGTAATAACAAGAAGCTACAGAAAAAAGCGTACAAAATTCTGCAAGCCAAAAAGATAACACCAAATCCAAAAGTCAGGGATCTTGGCTTACTAATGTCGTCGGATGCAGAATTCAGAGAGCACTATAACATCAAAATTACAACGGCTAGAAAAATAATGGGAATCATCTGGAGGAGCTTCCGCAGCAGGAAAGCAAACATCATGCTCAAATTATGGAAGAGTCTAGTCCTACCAAAAATTGAGTATTGCTCAGTACTCACAAACCCATACAGAAAACGAGACATTGCGAACATTGAAGCTATACAAAGGACTTTTACGTCGAAGATAGAGGAAACGGAAGGTAAAGACTACTGGTCTCGACTACAATCCCTGGAACTCTACTCTCTCGAAAGAAGGTGCAAGCGGCACACAATAATGTACATGTGGAAAATACTTGAGGGCTCTGTCCCTAATCTTAGAAATGAAATAGAAACAAACTGGAATGAGAGAAGAGTCAGATTTTGTACGGTTCCAGCTGCGGTGGGACAAGTGGCCATGAAAACGAGGATGGAAAATACCGTCAGAATACGAGGCACAAAGCTTTTCAATGTCTTACCAAAAGAAGTGAGGACTCTCCAGCACACCGACCTGAATAACTTAAAGAACCAGCTGGACAGATTCGTGTGCAAAGTCCCTGAGCAGCCATGCGTGGCTGGCTACGAGGGCAGGAGGAGATCAGACAGCAATTCCCTCCTTCACCAAATCCCGCAAATGAGGGGGGATGCTGCAGAAGGGTCGACCGTAGGTCGATCCTGAACCGTCGTTCAAACTCACCTAAAGTAATCTGAAGTAAGTAAGATATTATAGGCATAAGGCAGGTCGAAAACTTTGTATCTTGATTTTGGCTCTCTTCTTCTTCTATCGGTAGGTTTTAAAAGCTTCGACTCGACTGATCTGTGTATCTACGTATACATATATTGAAGGAAACTGTATTTAAATACACTAACAATAATTCAATAATTTATAGTTGTTTCTTGGATACAAGTAAGGTATATAATAGAATGAACCACAATATTTTATTAAAGAAAACTAGAAGGCAGAAAAGTTCCTTTGTACATGATAAATATACTGAAATTTTAGTACGAGTATACCCATCAATAATCTTTTGGAGTTAGGTGAGACAATCTATTGTCCGAATGTTTTGGTTCCTCATGCGCAGTGAGAGAGGCTCCTTGCTCTTTCCTCTGCTGTTTAATGTGTATAATGTGTACATTGCTTCACTTAGTGGGGCAAAAGTTTGATGCTGTGTAAATGACATGAGGATAAATAACTTAGTCTATGCCGATAATATGGTGTTAATAAGTCCTGCTAAAGTTCTGGACTGTCTTCTAAAAGTCTGCGAATTATCTTTGCAGAACCACGATATTCTTTTTGTTGTTACATAAACTAAGGTTATGTAATTCCATCCCAAAAGCTCTAATTATCCAGTTGATATTAGTTTCAAAATGAGAGATAAACTTGATATAAGAAAACATTATCGAAGCCTCTGTGCTAAAGCAAACATGACTACAAGGAACTTCAGTTCTGTACAAGTGAAACAAAAGACACTCTCTTTCGTACCTCCTGCACTAATATATATGGGCATCAACTCTGGTTGAGTTATTAAAAAAGGTTCTGGCAGAACTGTAAGTTTGTTTATAACATCTTTTAGAACTCCCAGATACGTTACCCCCAAGATCCTCAGCTTCGCAAATGTTTGCTAATCACACTGTTTCGATCCTCCGGAAATCAGACAACCCAAATATCCAAACTATTCATCACTCCTGCCATATGTCACCGAAGCCATGGAATTCACGGTATGAAAACGTTTGTCTGTAACTCCATTTAACTTCGACGTTGCTGTTTTTCATTATTTGTATTTCTATGCTAAGTAATTCTATTTTTATTTTATTTTGTTTTATTTTATTTTTATTTCCATTTGTATTATTAATATTTGCACATGGGCTATTGGTCTGCCAATAAACCATTTAATTTTCATTCATATACAGAGTGGCCCAAAAGTCTGTTGCCCCGAAAAAAATAGTTTAGAATGCGTCGGGCCAACATACTTTTGGGCCACCCTGTATATGAATGAAAATTAAAAAGTTTATTGGCAGACCAATAGCCCATGTGCAAATATTAATAATACAAACGGAACTAAAAATAAAATAAAACAAAATAAAATAAAAATAGAATTACAATTTTAAAGACATATTGAAAGCAATGAAATCTACGATGTCATATACACGGATTTTGTTGAAGCGTTCGACATACGAGTATACGAGATCATGGTATAATAGCACTTAAACTGAAACATATCGGAATAACAGACAAAGTAGGAAAATCCAAGTCGTAACTATCGAAAGTATATCATCATCAGAATCGGAAGTACGCAGTTTGGTACCACAAGGAACAGTATTGGCTTCATTCCTATTCATTATCATACTAACAGACATAGACAATAAAGTAATCAACAACAATATAGTAAATTCCTTTTCAGACGATATAAAAATCAGCAGAAAAATCAGTAATGCAGAAGAGGTGGAGGCCCTACAGAGGGACACGAACATAATATACAAATGGTCAAAAGACAACAACATGAAATTTAACACCGAGAAATTTCAGCTCTTGAGATATATTCGTAGAAGAAATGAGGACCTAAAACAGACAGCATATTATGCACCAGATAGTCAGAAAATTCAGAGAAGTAAGAAAACAATAGATTTAGGGGTTATAATGACTGATGATGCAAAATTTGAGACACAAATTCAGATAGTGATAAAAAAAAATAAAAAATAGTGATGGGACAGGTACTGGGAACCTTTGAAAGAAGTGACACGAAAGTAATGATTTCCTTGCTGAAAACACCGATCATACCAAAGCCTAAATATTGCTCAGTCTTCACGTCTCCATATAAAAAGGAAGAAATTAATAAACTAAAAAAAATTCAAAAAATTTTACAGCCAAGATTGGTGACTGCAAAGAACTCAACTACTGGGAGAGACTTCGTAAATTAAGTCTATATTCACTGGAAAGAAGAAGAAGAGAGAGATACACTATAATTTACATGTGGAAAATAATGGAAAACTGGTACCTAACCTCAAGTTGAACCCAGTAACCATCTACACAACAGTGGAAAATCGGAAAGGTAGAATGTGTAGTGTTCCCAAACTAAATGTCAGACAAGGGGCACCCTCAACTCTAAAAGAAAATAGCTTGCTTGTCTGGGGCTAAAACTATTCAACCAGTTTCCGAAGGAGATCAGGAACATTACTGCTGCCAACGCAGAATTCTTCATAATAAGACAAGACGCCTGGCTTAGGACTGTATGAGATGAGCAGGGTGTGCCTGCCTATGTGCGAAGTTACGAGGTATATATATATATATATATATATATATATATATATATTATGAGGGCTTGAACCACGGTTCAAGATCGACTTGCAGTCGACCCTCTGCAGCATTCCGCCTCATTTGCGAGCTTTGATGGAAAAGGGAATTGCTTTCCGATCTCGTCCACGCCACGCATGACTGGTCAGGAACTTTTCACAGGAACCCGTCCAGCATATATATATATATATTCCTTAAACAGCATTCCCGAATACGATACGAGGCCATTTCACATTTCAGATTTTGGCATTTGTTCCATATAAATCATGTTGATAATTCGTATGAAGCTGGAAAAGAAGGTTGGAAAAGTAAAGAAATGGTCTGACTTTCCAAACTTTGACGAACATTGCAGGAATTTCACTCCTCAATAAGATTTTCGTTCGAACGTTTTATTTCAAGAAAAACGTTTTTAGTTTATAAACACTTTTTGTCGTTCCTTCTATTGAAAGCTACATTCGATTAAAAAGTTTTAGGACTTAACTTTATTTTCTGTAAGAAATATGTCTCACGGCTCTGAAGCAGAACGCTTTCAATTGCTTCTTAAATTTTAAAAAGCCGCACGCAAAAAAAATGATCCATATTTGGAACACATCGTGTATATATATATATATATATATATATATATATATATATATACAAGGTGTAACAAAAGTCCGTTCTCATATAGGGAAATAAGGTATAACAAAGTTGATCGTGGAACGGTGAATCGCCACAATTATCGTTACTGGAACGGAGAAAATCCGCATTGGGTTGAAGATGCACATTCGCAGGTTGATCCCAGGATTACGGTGTGGGCAGGAATTCATAGAGGAACCATCATAGGACCATACTTTTTTGATGAAACCATGGACGGGGATTCTTACTTGAACAACATTCTGGAGGGAATTTTGAAAAGTACATTGACGAAATGTCTTTGGATGTCAGACGAAAGTTCTGGTTTCAACAAGATGGTGCACCTCCGCATTTCGCTCGTTCAGTGAGACAATAGTTAGATGAGAAGCTTCGTGGCAGATGGATAGGACGCCGAAGTTGTGTGGCATGGCCGCCCAGAAGCCCTGATTTGACCTCACTTGACTTCCTCTTGTGGGACACTTAAAGTCTGTTGTTTATGAGTCAAATCCTCGAACGTTCCAACAGTTAAAAGAAAAAAATACAGATCAGTGTAAAAGAATTAGTGCGGAAACACCTCAAAACGTAACCGACAGCTTACAAAGACGAGTAGAAATGTGTCAACTGCTACATGGAATGCAATTTGAGCATGTACTGGATTAATTGGTAAGTTGACTGTATTGTTTGTAATGTATAGTTAAAACTATTTTCTCGTTCAATTCTGTTATATCTTATTTCCCTATGAGAACGGACATTTGTTACACCCTGTATATAAATAAGATAGCAGTAAACAGAGCAAAGAGAATAACGGGTCAGATATTGAGAACCTTTAAACGAAGGGATAGGAATGTCATGATTCCTGTACTGAAAACCTTGATAATGCCCAAATTGGAATACTGCTCGGTCCTAACATCCCCATATAAAAAAGAAGACATTAGACAGCTGGAGGGGATCCAAAGAAGCTTCACAGCCAAGATCAAGGTGCAAAGAACTAAATTACTGGGAAAGGTTACGAGAACTAGACCTATATTCACTGGAAAGGAGAAGAGAGAGACACACCATTATTTACACTTGGAAAATGATGGAGAAACTAGTCCCTAATCTTACTCTGAATCCCATAACTCCCCAAACAACGGTGGAAAGTAGAAGCGATAGACTGTGTCGTATTCCCAAATTGAAGGCGAGACAGGGAACATCCTTATCCCTGAAAGAAACTATTTTCTTTCAGGGTTAAGGATGTTCCCTGTCTCGCCTTCAATTTGGGAATACGACACAGTCTATCGCTTCTACTTTCCACCGCTGTTTGGGGAGTTATGGGATTCAGAGTAAGATTAGGGACTAGTTTCTCCATTATTTTCCAAGTGTAACTGTTTAATCAGTTGCCCAAAGACCTAAGAAACACGAAGGGAGTTGCAGTGGAAATCTTCAAAAGAAGACTAGACGCCTGGCTCAGAACAATCCCCGATGAGCCGGGCGTACCTGGCTATGTGAGGTGGAGAGCGCAAGAATCCAACTCACTACTTCACCAGGCCAACTCGAGAGGAGGGGCGACAAGCTTCACCTTCGCGAAATGAGAAATCATCGCGCGGAACCTTTGTAAGGTTGTAAGGTAAGGTAAGGTATATATATGTGTGTGTGTGTGTGTGTGTGTGTGTGTGTGTGTTTTGCATTTCACGTGAATATGATAATATGGTATTGTAACGCTTAATTTATTTATGTTGTAATATATAAACGTTATGTAATCATGAATAACTTGATTACAGCGAACGAAAGAAGACTTTTTCCTCTTTGATCAAAACGAAAACTTTTGTAGCAAATTTAGAAAGAAAATTTAATGTAATAATGGCAATTTAAAACTTCCGTATTTCAGTTTGCTTTCAACTTGTGTTCGGTTTCTATGGACTCCTAAAAGTCTTAATATGACGGGTGAGGCAAAATTTAGAACTGTCATACCGCTTGCATTTATTTTAGTGTGTTGAAATTTATTACCCAAAATAATAAACATATCTAACTTTGTTCCATAAAAAATTATTAAGATATTTCAAGTAAAAGTTAAGTTATAAAAGCTCTAAGTTAGCGTTTAAAAATATAAGTTTTTAAGAATGAAAAGTAAGATATGAGCAGGTACTGTTTGTCCTCTGATGGAAGAATTTGAAACTTCAACGCGCATGCGCATCAGGTTTAAGATAACATTGCAGTATATGTCATACTATCAACTTTATTTTCATTTTAACGGAAAAGGTGTTTGGCGTGACCTCCATTTTGGCTAACCACAGCGTAAACACATCGTTTATACTGAAGAACTATTGCCTGGATATACTCTTGAGAGTTGGTGTCAATATTCTCCGATGCGTTATTGGAGCTCTTTCAATGCGTTCAACGGTGTCTGGCGGCATGCATAAATTTTCCTTGTAGTGTGTTTCGCACAAATTATAATTGAAAACTGTCCGCTACCTGTACCTTAGATCCGAGCGGAAGAAAAGGACTAAAGTATGCAAAAAGTACACTCGATGCAACAAAGGTACGAGGTTTGCGAGTTTGGGAGGTTTTCTTTAATTAATACCTGGAAACGTACTCTGTATTTTTTCATTTCGTTCTGAGAAGATAAGGTTTCGGCTACTCTCTATCTACTATCAACCTACTACTGTATATACACTGTATGTACCTTCGAAGTACTTTATATTTTACAGAGTGTGTAGTCTTTTTTACCGCTCAGATATAAGGTACACCCAGCGGACAGTTTTGAGTGTAGTTTAGAGGGTTAAGATCTGGTGAAGGTGTAGGTCACTCTTTACATATGATGAATTGAGGAACAGTTTCAGAGAGAGGGTGGTGAGCTACAATTGCACGGTGTGAAGGCGCTGTTCTGTACGAAAATGAAATCACGATTGGGATATAGTCGTTCACATTCTGCGACGAGATGATGTGAATATTGTACATACGTATCCACATTTCTTTTGAAATCTTGAAGGTTGGTGAAAAATAAAAAATAATGTGGTTTTTCTTTCTCAAGAAACCAAAAATGAAGCTACAATTTTTAAGAAAAACCTTGATCATCCATTATAAATGCATTGTGTATTACCTTTTTAGTTGAATATGTGGAAAAAAAACTTATTTTGTTCAGTTGTTGCGGAACTTTTAAAGTGAAATCTTTTTTATCTTGGAATTACAATACATTGTTTTATATCATCAAAATATCTCTGATATAATGCGTGGCATCTCGTCAAACATATCAGTTTCATGGTTGGAGTAATGTTTGTAAGCTTCGATAGCTATTCGTTCCAGCTGTGCTTATAATTATTCTGAAAACTCCTCAACTACGTGTTATGGTTCTTTGTGACATTGTGACTATGGTTCTTTGATTTTCTTGTGACAGCACCAGCCCCTCAACTTGCTCCCAATTTTGTTAACTACAATTCGTTTTATTTGTTGCAGGAGAGCCTGTTTTTTGCAGACGCTGAATCGCACGATTAATAGACCTTACATTCCAGTGTTTATCTGTGGAACTCGGCGACTGTTCTTTTACCACACCACCTCTTCACTTCGAAACGTGTCTCCATAAAATATCAAAATCGCTTTTTACAAACATTTTCACAAACATTTAAAAACATTTTTGTAGAAAACTAAACCAGTAAACCCAAATCAAAATAATTAAAGAAACAACTGATTCACTTTTCACAAAGTTCACAGCCTCACATAGCCGTTACAATGTAAACCTAAACCCAATTCGCATACACAACATAGTTCGAAATTTCTCTACTAGCCAGAGGGCAGACAACCTACTCATGCTTTACTTTCCATTCTCGAAAAACTTCATTATTTTTAAACGCTAATTTAGGACTTTAATAGCTTGACTTTTACTTTTAATATCTTTATAAATTTTTTATGGAATAAACTTTATATTTTTATGATATTTTTTTAAATAAATTTCAGCCCCTGAATTAAATACAAACATAATAACAGCATTTTAAATAGAGAAAGTTTATTTCGCTCCATATCAAAACGACACATTTCAGTAATAATAATGTAATTATTGACATACACACACAAATTATTATTGATGTTGAATCTATTCTGCCGTTCAAAGGTTAATTACGTTTCTGTGATAATTGAAGGGTATAAGTTGTTAAATTTTGAGAGGGGAATTTTAACTTTAATCCTTGACTCAAATCATATGTTCGTACACTTAATTAAACCGTATTCAGAATTTATCATAGTAGGTTGAGCACTGTTAATGAGAGAATAATTACCCTGAAAATTAAACCAAATGCGTGTACAAAGGTTTCTGTAACCTTGAATTTTGATTATTATCATTATAACCAATTTAGATAGAAAGGTCTGAAAGCAATCGAGATTCTATATATATATTTTATATATATATATATATTATATATATATGAAGACTGAAGTAAAGCGTGCAACCCGAAAGAGGGTTCGTACTCGTGTCGCAGGTCAACGCCCTGAATCCGACATCTTACCACTATATCATTCAGGAAGCCAAAAAAACTTCCTTTTAAGTTTAGCTTTTAAGCGGAACTCACTTTATTCAGAGCTTTTGAAAAAAATGCGGTTATCGTGGTTTTCTATATATATATATATATATATATATATATATATATATATATACAGGGTGATTCAAAAGTCAGGTTACATAGGGAAATACTGTATTATGTAATGATACAGGAGAACAGTCACATCACATGTTCGATATGGCCACCGTTAACGGCAATGCACTTGTGCAGCCAGCTAGGAATATCACATCAATGCGCTCCTCCTTCGATAACATTTCATAACTCATTTACCTGCAAAGAAACAGAAAAGCCCTATGTAACCTGACTTTTCAATCATCCTGTATATATCATTAAGTCGCGATGAAAATCGACCAATACGCTTTCTTGCCGGCTTTTATTACTATTTTAAGAGTCGTATAACGTATTTATGATTTCATCTGCTTCGTAAGCTATTCATATCGTGAAATTGTATTGGTAAACGTTCACTACATTCTGTGGCAAGTAAATACATCGTAAGCTCATATCATTTAACGTTCAACTTATTTCACTGGCTATTCTGATTAGTTAATGTAACACCCAAGAAGCACATTTCCCCATGACACCCTCAAAGGTCACCTGAGGCAGAGCAGAAAGGGAGTAAGCGACCAACTCAACTTCACCCGATGCCAGCGACTGGAAGCGAACCAGTGACACACCGATAGAAGTCCGCCACCGTAACCACTGAGCTACAGAGTGCTTTTAATAATCGCTTAAACGTATTTCTTAGAATATCTTAATGTATGGAATAAAAGCATAGTTTTAAATTAACGAAACGTACGCAGTTATAAACCGAATTGTTCTGCATATAACCGCTTTACATTCATATTTCATGTATAGGCCTATAGTCTGCTTTTACCTTCTTAGACGTCATCTTGATTCGTAAACTTGTCTGTTCCGTCTATTAACGTATAGACGAGCTTTTGTGGTTAACTCCTCACAGCTGAACATCAGTTATACTTGAATACTCGTATTAAAATAAAACATTTAGTTTAGCTACATTGTGTCGTTAAGATCTCGGAATATCTTAGTGTAACCTTACGTTGTCGTCTCTGGCCTATCTACATCGCGCTGTACTAAGATTTGGAATTAGGTATTAACAAAGCTGGGCACAAACCGTTAATCCGTTAATCGTTAATTAACGAAGTTAACTTTTTCGTTAACGATTTAACTTTTAAGTTAACTTTGAAAATCATTATCGGACTAATTAACTTCCGTTACATTTAACTTCCGTTAACTTAAGTCCGTAAACCAAAAAAATTCATAAATAAACGTTTAAAAGTTTCTATTATTTTCAGTGCTGAGCAGGTGCGCAATTAATCCGCCTTGGTCGACGCACTTTTGGCAGGCATCGACAAAAGGTTTGGGCCCCTCCTGGAGGATGACGAATGCCAGCTGGCTGCTGCCTTCCATCCCAGGTTTCGCCTCATCTGGTTGGACAAGTATGACAACACCAAGGTCGCCAGGGTGAGGAAAAGCATGGAGGGTACAGTCGAGGAGGCCATGAAGCAGCAGTCCAACGAAGTGGGCAGCAACAGTGGAGGCAGCAACAACGAGGAGGAGGAGGAGGATGACTTCTTCAGTGCTGTCATCCAGACAAAAGAGAGCAGCAGAAGCCACAGGTCACTCAAGGGCAAGGCCCAGAACTTGGTCAAGACCTGGCTGGAGACCAACTCCAAGGACTTGCTGACAGATGCTGCCTTCTTGGGTGAGCAAGTGTTGGTGGACTTGTTCATCAAGTTCAACACAGCCATCCCCTCCAGTGCTGCAGTGGAGCGTTTGTTCTCTATGGGCAAGGACATCCTGAGGGCCAAGAGATCATCCCTGTCTGATGAAAACTTTGATATGCTAATTTTCATGAAGGGCAACATGCATCTCATGGACAAAATGGAGAACGAGAAGAAGAGGGAAAATTAAATTATATATATATTGTGTTTTTCATTTTTTTTATAATAAAAGTTAACGTTAACGGTTTATCGGTAACTTCCGTTACATGTTTAACGAATTAACGGATTAACGGTTAACGAAGTTAACTTTTTGGTTAACGGATTAGCGGTTAACGAAGTTAACTTTTTGGTTAACGGTGCCCACCACTGGGTATTAACATCTTTGTAGCCATTAGGTGCATGAACGTCTTTTGTTCAGAGTAAGATAAACTGAGCAACCTCACAGCCTATTCGTACGAAATTTTACCAACAGATTCGGTATAAAAATTTGGTTAAATAACATCAATAAATAAATATAAGGAATTTCACTAATCACTTGAATTAATATAACTGATTTTATTTCGGTCAGATCCGTGGGAACGAACCAGACACCTAAGATTATTAACATTTAGTTACAAAATGTTCTCCGGACGTAAACATTTTTCCTTCATTTGCATACTTGCCAACATTTTGAAAAGCAAAAGTGGTAGGATTTGTAATCAACACCAGGAGTCCGGGAGCATCCTCCGTTCCGAACATTTTTAAAATCTAGCCTTAAATGATGCACTGTAGTGCATTTTGAGCATGAAAGGTTTGATATTATTTGCTTGTTGTTCGGTAGAATAACCTTCAAATCGGTAGGGTTGGCAAGTATGCATTTGTCTCAACGTTTGCTCTCGACATTTATGGGACTCCAACGTTGCACCAGATAGTATGAATGAAATGTTGGTCATTACCCCGAGTACAGGAAGGTTAACACGTAAAATGGCTTTGGCAACGAAACCGTCATGCGTTTCCTCGGTTGTTTGATTATAAGACAGGTTGCGTTAACTTTTATCCCGTCGTAATGCAATGGCTAGCGCCCTCATCATCTATTCAAAAGGTAGTGATTCGAACCCTGGTGGGTACGATATATATCTACAGTATATATATCTATATATATATATATATATATATATATACAGGGTGTCCCGTAAGTCTGGACCCATAGGGAAAAATAATAAAATTACAAAATAGTCCAAAAATTTATTACATAATCTGTTCAAAGTGTCCGCCGTTGTGTCGCACACATAGTTGAAGACGCAATCTCCACTGCGACAGCACTTTCTGAATCACAGTCGCAGAAATTTCTTGACACGCCTCCACAATGCGTGCTTTAAGGTGGAAAATGTTCTGAAGTTTGACCTCGTACACTTTGGCTTTCAAGTGGCCCCACAAATAAAACTCCAGCGGAGTAAGATCATAATAAAAAAATAATAAAAATAATAATAAAAAAAAAAAAATATTATAAATAAATTTTTGGACTATTTTGTAATTTTATTATTTTTCCCTATGGGTCCAGACTTACGGGACACCCTGTATATATATATATATATATATTAGGGTGGTCTTAAGGTATAGGAGTGAAAATTAGAATTGAGAAATTTTAAGTTCTCACCCGCCACATTTGTTTCGTTTAAGTTAAAAGGTTTGTGTGCAAAATTTAGTTTGATTTGGTTACTATTTAGAGGTTGAAGTTTTACTATATTGGGTTGGTGTCTATGTTCTTGTGTACTAAGCGAATAAGTAACCAACATGGCTTCCTACGGTACTTAAAAACAAGTTCCCCCGAATCAATACTGGGTATTATTCGCTCGAAGACGGGGTCTCATAGAGGCTAATCCACCCATTGTCGCTTGGTTTGCGTCATCAAGGTGCCCTTCAGGCTGTCCCGGAAAAACCGCCGGTGATCAGTCACCACCTGAAGGGGGAACTGCAGCTGTTCCTCGTTCTTTGTCGACACCTTGTTGTATGCCTGGACAAGGGCGACGCCGCGCTCGGAGTTGTCGTTGACAACAGCGAGGTCTTTGATCACCCTCACTGACGCGGCGTAGTTGTCCCTGAGAATCCAAGACTCTGGGTCCGTGCTGCAGTGCTATTTCTAAGACAATTTTAGTGGGTGGGTTACAATAGTTTTTTTTGTATTTGTATTTGATCACAAATAACACAAATGAAATCAAATGTGTATGTTGATGCATATATATATATATATATATATAAATATATATATACTCATATAATATACAGTATATATATATATATATATATATATATCTATATATATATATATATATATATATATATTATATATGCTCTTATTTTATTTTAGTAGGTTGGTGAAATCTTTCTGTACGTGGGCAACTGCCCACCCCCAATATAGTGTTTGGCTACGGGCCTGGGAGGATACGGGCTTCAGCTTTTTTTTTTTCGAATGTGTAGTGAATGATAAAAAAAAAATAATTTAAAATATTTCTAAATTTTTCAAAAAAATGCTGCACACATTAATTTTATAGGTGCCGTTTGTCATAATACACGATTTCGATAGTCACACACCTATAATGCTGTAGAGTGCATAGTGTTATAGGTTTGTGACACTGTCAAATGCAGACCGTGCCGGACCAGGTCGGGCGAGCCGAGTACATGTTTTATAAAATTCTTATGGGCTGGGCCGGGTCGAGCCGGTACATGTTTTATAAAATTTTACGGGCCGGGCTGGACACGGGCTTCAAAATAAAAGAACAACTGGCCGGACTGGGTCGGACCCAAAACCCATTAAATGTTAATAGTTGTGAACACCAATTTCCTTATAAAAAAAACATTTTTTATTTGAAGTTTATAACGATTATACATAGAAAGAAAATTAACGTATTTGTAAACCTGACTTTACTGACATGTAAAAGTGATAGCCTGATCGGTAATACTCGTATTTAATATACTACATTGTAAAACAGTATTTTCCTTTCAAAAATAAGTACAGTAACTGCAAATTTAACCTACTGTTTTCCACTTCATGAAGTCATTATTGCTAGTGTGCATAATTAACAATAGCTAAATTATATCTCGAGACTATTGTTCAACTTTGTCACTTCTTAAGCGATTACGAGCAGGGTAAAAAATTGTACCAGTGTTAACTCCACTAAATATTTTTGTCACTGCTGCTCGAGTTACTATAAACTTATACGTAACAAATAGCAAATATGTTCTTATTCTTGTCCCACCATTCCAACCAACCCTGATTCCTTGAACGTGTTTCTCCTTTCAATACTTATCTATGGATTTCATTGTTGTACAATGTACAGTAGATGTACCAAAACTCCCTGAGTAGTTACTGGCTCATGATTGTATCGTCAAGGAAATCTGTAAGCCAAGGTTCAAAGTCAGGAACTATTTCTCAAACACAGATGCGGTGGTATACGGTGCATCAGTATGAATAAGCATGTCTTAAATTAACAGTACGTTCTCACTGAGACTAATTACCAATGAGTCACTGATACCAAACTTCTGAGCTGCCCTGATGTACTGAAAATGAAAATCAATGAAGATCCGATATACGATCCTGTATTCTTGGGGGGGAGATCAGAGTCAGGATCTTCAAATATTCTTTGAATCGGATCAAGAACAGGAATAGGATTTTAAATCCGAATCGGATCATCCTTATATAGGATCTGGAGCTTGGACCAAAAGTGAAATGAGAATGGCCTGAAACGGGGAGATTTCACATTGTATATTTGTAGTCTCGTCCAATTAATAACAGGCAAATTCGCCCAATTGGATGCAAACACATTCACGCATCAAAGCATTGCGTCAGAGCACAAATTTACAGGAACAGGAACATGGAGTCGAATTACTGTAAATTAATCTTCCTACGCAGCGCTTCGGCAATTACCGTAGTGACATTATTATTATTATTATTATTTCGACGCGATGAGATCATGCATGAAATGCATGCTTCTTTGTCCGACGTTTTGATCTATTCGGGAAGAGCGTTGCAAGAATTTCACGCAACGCTCTGACGCGATATTACGACGCGCGCGTGTGCGTGTTCTAAACAAGCCTTTGATTATTTTATCACTGCGTTATAAACCTCTCTCGATCTTAACCTCAATTTTTCTTCTGCTGTTCTTTAGTAACTGCTTTAATTATTTTAAAAATTGTATAACTCAGTATTACTTGAAGTGAGATGGGCTGAAAATAATTATTTTGCTCACTCTATTGCATATGATATAAAATAATAATAATAATAATTATATTAATAATAATAATCACGAGTGACATGTGCCAGTGTATTGCAGATTTTAAAAAGAAGGTTTAACCATTGACGAAAACGTGATACCGGTAACCCTAAAATTGTACCACTGCACTAGTAAGCAACACACACGAACCACTTCTGTAAGGCATGGTCACTTACATTTGATTTTAAGCGCCACAGGGTTGCTCAGTCCGTGTCCTTCGCTGTTGTGTGCCGCGCATGTGTAGTTCCCGGACCGAGTCCTGTCCACACTCTGAAGGACCAAACTCCTCCCTGAAATGATCAGACCTTCGCTCTTGTTCGTCGTCAGAAGGTTTCCCTGTGAAGAGATAAACAATAGTTACTCTAAGGATGAATTGTCAACAATTATATTATGTCGTTACGTTGGTGTTATTTTGTGGTATGTAATGAGATGATGTTGCTCTCATACTACTTCATACACAAATGAATGTTTAACTCTTTGACAACCAATACAAATGGTCAATTCAGCCTAGTAGTGATTATCCTGACCATGTTTATGTCTGTGTCAATCAACTTAAATGGTTTAATTAACATTTCGAGTCGCTGTCAAATAATCATAATTGGTCGTTTCAACTTTGAATTTTTATCTCTGTAAATGTAATAACCCGTCATGTTGTTACTGTATTGTTGTCTCTTATCCGCATTTCGATTCGCCTTCTAAATAGGATGAGGACGGCGTTTGTGCGGAGGTCGACCCGAGGCGGTTAATTTATACTTGCGACTGGGTCACGTAATGACTTCCTTGCAGGTGAAGCGCAGATACGTGCGAGAGAACACACGAAGAATATTGTCTTTGCAACACAGAGAATGTTATACTATGAAAACAAAATATAGGGAATGCAAATGCCGCCCCTTTTAATATTCACGACACCATGAAAGATAACTTCATTAACTCTGTGATCAACAAGAAACACACACACACACACACACACACACACACACAAAAGGTAAATATATATATATATATATATATATATATATATATTTACCTTTTGTAACCTTTGGTATGAGTCACCGGGTCTCGATCCCGGGGCCGATGAATTCGTAGTGAGCGACGCTAACCACTACACCACCGAGGTGCATATGTATATATATATGTTACAACTCAGAATGGTCCCCTGAGAAACTTTTATGTCACACACAGACGGTGCATGGAACAAGGAACTCTTTTAGGAAAATTAAACCCACTATAGTCTGAATAAATAATGGTAAATGACAAATACAAAATTTTTCTTTTTCATGATGGAAGCCCAATGTGGGCAACGGGTCACTAGTGACCGTGGTTATGCACAGTTTGTGTGTAATATATATATATATATATATATATATATATATAGAGATAAGAGAGAGAGAGAGAGAGAGAGAGAGAGAGAGAGAGAGAGAAGGTGTGTCAAAAGTCCGTTCTCATGAGTATTTTGAGTAAAGAATTTTTTATTTGGAGTTCAGATAATTGACGTTATGGGTGACTATACAGATGAAAAGGAGGTGGAAATTGTTTTGGTGCATGTTTCTGGTAGAAGCCAGAGGGAGGCATGTCACTTATTCCATAAACGACACCCAGATACGTCATTGTCAAGTCAAAATGTCAGCAAAATGAATGGAATAACCGACATGCCTTCCTCTGGCTTCTACCAACAACCCGTAGTAAATCAATTTCCACCTTCTCTTGACCTGTATAGTCACTCATAACGTCATTTATCTGAACTGTAAATAAAAAATATTACTAACGCAAAATGCCCATGAGAACGAACTTTTGATACACCCTGTATATATATATATATATTTATTTATTTATTTCGTTTTACTTCGATAGGAAAACTTTTTTCCAAGGAAGTAAAACAAATTTGGGCAATAATTTTCCTTGAAATTTGCATGATGCTTTCTCCTAAAAAGAAATTTTTATTATGGCGATTACGAATTAGAATGTCTGTTTTATGAAATGAAACGAGATAGAAGTTAAGTCATTACTTTTTATGACTTTCAAAAAAGCATTTTTAAATGCATTTTATTTATTAAAGCAAAGTAGTAGTCATAATTTTAATCAGTTTAATAATAATAATAATAATTTGTTTTATTATTATTATTATTATTATTATTATTATTATTATTCAGAGTAAATTAGGGTCCTGCGAAGCTTCGAGATTCGATTTGATTTCGAATCGGGAGAGAGGATTCGATTTGATTCGTTAGCTTCGGCTCCAATTCGATATTTTCGAATCGCCATTAAGTCTGGTAAACAACATCACAGTACCTTACCGCACAGGAAAATAACTTATATAATTAGCTATGTCTAATATTGTTTTGAAGAACACTTTCATAAATAAACACTTTTCTTTTTACACAGATTATAATTCAATCTATATACTGAGACCAATCTCTCGCGCAATAACACTTTTATTACACTTTAATACCATTGTTTAGAAGGATTTACTTTGTCCTTTCTTCTCAACAAGATTTAATTAATTTTATGCTTATTACTCTAAATAAACACTCTAAATAAAGAAACCATTTTCTGTTTAATTTGAAATTTAATTCAGTATATGTACACTAGTGATGTAGGTCACATCCGCATCTGCGGAACATCCGCACATTTTCTCGCATCCGCATCCGCACTTTGGACTGCGGATGTCGTGCGGATGTGGACCGTTGAGATAAAACGTCATTAATAAGCGGAAATTATCAAATTCTACAATATTAATAGAACTAGTTCATTATGCGCAAAAGTGATGCAAGCGACAAGACGAGAGGCTGTTCTTGTATGAAGTTACTCTCTTGCAACCTACTTAGATCCACGTTACAAAGCTAAGTTATTTTCACCTAATACATTAGAACGAGTTAAATCATCACTTGGCAAAGCAGTTGAAGAGCTTCAATCTCTTGAATCTGTCGCTTCGCCACCCACCAAAAGAATAAAAGTTTCAGTGACAGAACCAACACCTTCAACAAGCAAATCTATCACAGAATCTGTCTCTCAGTTTCTTGAGTCAAGCAGCAATGACGAGACCTACGCGATGTCAAAAGATGTAGTAAAAATGATCGAGAGCTATCACCAAGAAAAACGCCTGGCTGCATGTGACAATCCTATTAGTTGGTGGAAAAATACGCAGAATATCTATCCATACTTGAGTAAACTTGCGAGGAAACATTTAGCCTGTCCTCCAACAAACGTACCAAGCGAGAGATTATTTAGCAGTGCTGGATTAATATATGATGAAAAGAGAAACAGACTGGCAGCAGAAAAGGCAGAAAAATTAATGTTCCTTAAGCATAACCTTCCTATAATTAAGTTTGAACATTAAACGATGAACATCTTAGTTTACTTTATTTTAATTACTCATTTATAAATATGCCTAATAAAACTTTAAACTTAATATAAATAGTTATCAAGCTAATTAAAGATCTCTTTCTATAAGGGTGGAGGTTGGGGAAAGAGGACGGTGGGGTGCACTTGAGTTGGGTTCACGTCCCGCATCCTGATAACACAATTATGGTTTCTAATTGTGGCTGAAACTCAACAAAATATAACGAATTTATTTGCAGACGAATTCACTAATTGATTTCTATATTAGTTAGATGCTTGATATTATTTTATATGTTCAGAGAAAAGTACAGCAATTATTGTACAATTAATCAATTATACTACATTATAGCTACAGCTCTCTCTATATAATAACTTATTATATACGTTAAACACAACAAATCTCGAATATATCCTAAAAAATAACGAAAATGTAGACATCCGCATCCGCATCCGCGGATGTTGAAATCAAACATCCTCATCCGCATCCGCATCCGCGGATGTGAAAAAAATGACATCCGCTACATCACTAATGTACACCCTATAATCTATATGTGTACAGTTGATTCGATTCGAAAATTCGATTCGATTTGAATTGTTTGGGATGATTTGATTCGATATTCGATTCGAAAAAAAAATTGCGATTCGCAGGGCCCTAGAGTAAATATTAAGTTTCGCGTAGAGCAGTGCTTTTGATAAGGTCAAAATTTGTTGCAAAGATCGTGATTGGCAGAAATTGGTCACGTGGGAAATGACTAACCAATCTAAAACTACCATCTAACCTAGTGTAATCTGATCTCCATAAAACTTATTATTATTATTAATATTATTATTAATTAGTGAAATGCATGCATATGACATTTTATGTACTGTATATGTGCATTGAAGCTAATCCCGAGAAAACGTTTGTTTATGTTTCATCTTTCAAAGGAAACTTTAATTGAAGTCTTTCCATTTCCGAAGTAAACACTTTCCTTTCTGAATGAGACGAAAATAAGAACGAAGAATGTATATTAACGTCGTGTCCATAACATCGTTTGGTACTTACGTATTATCGGGACTACCAAACTTACGTATTATCGGGACTACCAAACTGTTTATTATGTATTTTTGCTCTCGTCATTTTCGTTTAAACTAACTAAAATATCACAACTTAACCTAACCAATCATCAAGGGCGTACAGTTGAGATAACCGGCATTCAATTAACTGAATGCCCGGTTAGGTCAACTAAATGCCCGATTAGGTCAACTGTATGCCCTTGATGATTGGTTAGGTTAAGTTGTGATATTTTCGTTAGTTTAAACGAAAATGACGAGATCAAAAATACATAATAAACAGTTTGGTAGTCCCGATAATACGTTAGTATCCATCCTTCAGTTCGTATTTTTGTGCTTAACTTAAAAGAATCAACAAACATGTAAAGCAGAAATCTCTCTGTCTCCGTGTGTGTGTGTATATACGACTATATATAACTGAAGTGTTACTCCGCACGACAAAATATTAGGTAAAAAAAACAAATATTTTAAAGAAATGTATGTTTATATAGAAATGTTACAAATTAAATTTGAAAACAAAACGATAATAATGATTACTTTCTATAGTTCCTCGCCCTAATAACTTCAAAGTATCTGTCTGACACCAAAGACACATTTTAGTCAGTAATCTCAAGGAATTTCGTTTCAAAATCTTTTATACAACATTCCATACGATGCTACTGTAAGTTTCCTGTTTTTTTTTCCCTTGAATTTGCCACTTATGTTTTCAGATACATAAATTTTCATTGAGATTAATATGTCAAAGTTTTGAGGTGGACACTCAAAACGTTTTAGTTCTCCACAATCAAAACTTTCTTAATTTAGAACTTATAACTTCTTTATTAGGGTATATTCTTGGGGATTTTTTTTCCTTGTTTTGGGTGTCAAAGATTTTTTTCGAGTGATAGAATAACTTCTTTTTGTGATACATAACTTCTTTTCGTTAGAATTGAGAAAATAGAAGATAATATTTCTATTTATAAAAGTTGCAAGATTTGTTTTTCTGTGTTCATCAGTCTCGTTTGTTTCCAGATAGTGCTTGTTTCTTGTGGCTGTACTTTTGGATCATTATTATTTATTATTATCACATAAATTCAAAGTTTTGTCCAATTAGGCAACGGTCTAGGCAGGGCAGGGCTGGCCAAGATGTTATGATGCTCTTTTTTTTCGTTAGTCCATCAGTTTTCGCAATGTCGCCCTCTCCGTTAGCAAAGAACATCCCCAGATCATTATAGATCCGCGTCCATGCTTAACGGTGATAACAACATACTCCTTGCACATATTCTTCTGGGATTGTCAAAAAGGATAAAATCGGTCTAAAATTCATTTTTCCATTTGTCTCTTCGGTTTGTGTGTGTGTTTGCGAAGGCAAGCCTGTTTTTTTATGTTAATGTTGTATTGTTTAGACTTTGTAGCTGCTAAAACCCCACCTCCATTAACGAACTTGTTTGAAGATTGTTTGTAAGAAGACGTGATATATATATATATATATATATATATATATATATATATATATATATATATATATATATATATATATATGAAAAGAAGGACCAACACAACAGCAAACATTTTCGTTTATTTTTTGTACTTCAGACGTTTCGACAAATCTTTTGTCATCATCAGTGAATTAGAAATCTTAAAACAAAAATAAGAATAAATAATTAAAATTACAAAAATACAAAAGAAAATTAAAACCATTAAAATTAAATTAAATTAAATTAAAGTTACCTCAACTGGTAAATACTGTACACAATAATTACGTCAACCTCCGTATTCGGCAGGTACTGACAGAAAACTGTATGAATGTCAGTTACATTGGAAGGCATGATATATCTATGAAAGTAGGTTGGTTGGTTAGTTAGAAGAGCTGTAATTTGGAAGATGAACTATTGTTGTTAATGGAGGGTTTGTTTCTATAGATGTACAAAGATTCTAAAATTCGGAATTCTGTAAGGTTATTGGTTCTTGTTAAAATTTCGAACTGAGTTTTGTGAAGGGGATGGTTGTTTTCATTACTATGGTTTTTATGGTTTACTAAGTTTCGTATATCGGCAGTACTCAACTCCAACTGGAGGTACGCCTTTCTCAACATTTGGGCTTATCAGTCCGTACCAACCGTCCCCTCAGTAGCCCACCACAATCCGCAATTAGAAACCATAGTAATGAAAACAACCATCCCCTTCACAAAACTCAGTTCAAAATTTTAACAAGAACCAATAACCTTACAGAATTTCGAATTTTAGAATCTTTGTACATCTATATAAACAAACCCTCCATTAACAACAATAGTTCATCTTCCAAATTACAGCTCTTCTAACTAACCAACCACCCTACTTTCATAGATATATCATGCCTTCCAATGTAACTGACATTCATACAGTTTTCTGTCAATATCTGCCGAATATGGAGATTGACGTAATCATTGTGTATTTACTTACTGTAGTTGAGGTAATTTTAATTTAATTTAATTTAATTTTAATGATTTTAATTTTCTTTTGTATTTTTGTAATTTTAATTATTTATTCTTATCTTTCTTTTAAGATTTATAATTCACTGATGATGACAAAAAATTTGTCGAAACGTCTGAAATACAAAAAAATAAACGAAAATAAAATGTTTGCTGTTGTGTTGGTCCTTCTTTTCATATGTAAGCTCCATTTCCCTAAGGAGAAGTCAATAGCTTTTATTTATAATAGCTTTTATATATATATATATATAACCTTTGCCTTTGGTTAACCTTTGGTTAGCTTCCGCCCGAATTGTTCATTCTGGCGAAGGTCAAGCTTTTCACTCCACCTTAGACCTACAGTTTAACGTGGAATCCGAACCACGCCCCACCAGCAGCCCAGCGTCTATGCCACCCAGGGTACCCATTTATCTACCAACCACTTTCTTTTATTGTGTGGAAGGATGAACAGCTGGGTTTTGCTGCGCTCCGGCTGCAGTCACCGGGTCTCGAACCCGGTGCCGATAGAGTCATAGTCAGCGACGCTAACCACTACACCACCGAGGAGCATATATATATATATATATATATATATATACTTGCAGAATGTCGACTCAATTACCATGGATTCAGTGAGGTTAGTTTAAATTTAGTTAAAGTTCCTTTGATCTTGTGGAAATACAGATAAATACAATTGCAACAAATATATTTCTCAATGAAAAGACATGAATTAACAAGGGATAAAAGCCACAAGAAAAATATTTAGTTAATAAAAATTTTACCATTTCCTCAATCAATTCAATAACGTCTTTCCCTCAATCTCTTTCACGGTTCAATGAGAAAATTCATTATCTCTGCCTTTTATCGATGTCATGGTGCGCAGTAAGGCTTCAACCATTAGCTTCGCTGTCAAACGTTCGAACATACTCCTTTTTTTTCTCGCATCATTCTGCACAGGTAAAATGCTTCGGGCTTTCATTTTTTTCGTTTACGACGCCGAGTTTTTAGACAACAAATTAACTGTCTTGCATCTTTCTTCAAAACTTTGGGCTATCAACCAATCTTCATACATTCATCCTTAACAATCGCGCGTCGTCCCTATTACGACCCCCTTCTCCCTCCTCCCTCCATGGTCGACTTAACTCTTCCACTTCCCACGAGGTCCTCTTCTTACACACACTCTCTCCTGGACGTCAAGTCAAACGCCGAAAACGGTAAAGACTAGACGTGTTACCCGCCAAACCCAGTTTCTACTTATCTCGGATAGGATGCAACTATCCCAGTACCAGAGCTGGGCACTTCTGCAAACACTTCCGCAAACCGCAAATTCCGCAATTGCGGAAGTATGTTTTTCGTTTGCGGATTTGCGTTTGCGGCAAAGTCATCGCAAATTAGTGAATTTGCGTTGCGGAACTAAGACCGCAAACGCAAATCTTTCCGCAAATTTCCCACGTGGCCACCGGCCAAGCCCGCTAGTGCTGTGACGCTGCTGTCACTGGCCGCCAATTGTAATAAATTATTTAGCCTTGTTTTTAATAAAAACAAGGCTAAAACATTAAACATTAAAAAGATATAAAAACTTTTTATACCTCTTTAATGTTTTGGATACTTTTTATAGTTAAAATTGCGATTGCGGAATTTGCGGTTTGCGGAAGTGCCCAGCACTGTAAAAATTGGAAATATGGTTTGCGTTTGCGGATTTGCGTTTGCGGCACCAAAAATGGCAAGCAGTTTGCGGATTTGCGGTTGCGGAAGGTAAGGTTTGAGTTTGCGGATTTGCGATTGCGGAAATGATTTTGAGTTTGCGGTGCCCAGCTCTGCCCAGTACATATACAGTAAGCGCCAATTATCCGAACACCAATTATTGGGATTAAATTTTTAAAATTAAAAAAAATTTCGTTGTAAAATTTTTTTTTCGCTAACAACCACAGAAATGTTAACTTGAGCAAAACATGTTTCCATCACTTCGTAGCAAAGGGTAGAACTCTTGGAATTCCTTAAAAAATAATACGCTCCAGAAGGCATGGAATAAAATGTTTAAAATTACATCTAAAGGGGAGGCCAGAGACGAAGAAGAAATTGTCACTGACATAGCAGTAGCACTAAAAGAAATCCCTGGATGCTCGGATTGTGATTTAAAAGCTGTCAGAGAGTGGATGAACTGTGACGCTGATGATCCTAGCTATCAACTCTTAATGGAAGAAGAGATCGTCGAAGTTGTACAAGAAGAAGAGGAAGAAGCCCAAGAAGAAAATAAGGAAGATGATGATAAGGATTATGAGGGGGCGTCACATGCAGAGGCTTTCAAATGTCTGGGCACTGCAATGACATAGTTGGATGGGGAGGAAGAGTGTGACTCTGTTCAGCTGCTTTGTTTGAAAAGTTTGCGCGATTTAGCTGCAAAAAAAGTCTTCCTGAAAGCAGCTATCAATCACTCAGTTCTTGTGTTACGTAAATTACAGTCTATACATTTTACAAACATATGTTATAACATTAAATTTTATAAATGTATTTTTGTTGACTACTGTATTAATAATATTGTAAAATATATATTCAAGATACATGTATTGTATGTACCTACCTTACGTATTGCAACATACGATTTTTTAATAATGTCCAATTATCCGGATTTTCGATTATCCGGATTACCTTAGTCCCAATTAGTCCGGATAATCAGCGCTCTACTGCATTGTTTCTTCTTGCCCTCAAGTATACATTCGTAAAACAGGTTGAAATTTATATCTACAAGAGTCATCGAGCACAAAGAAGCCTTCATTAGTGCCAATGAAAATAATGCCACATTTAAACCTTCGGTCACTTTTAACCATCCAATAGACTCGGAGCTGCAACTGTGGTCTACAAATCTAGTAATGTTTACATTTGAAGAATAGCTCCATCCACCTTAATCTAGCATATTCCAATTTTAACCAATTCTCGAGTGTTTATCCAGCTGATAACATCTTAAAAAACGTATTAATAAACTCCATTAAAAGTATTATTAACTATCTGTAATAAAATAAAAATATTTGGTGCTGGTTAAGTGTGCGGTCTACCTACGATTCAGCGGTCTACCTTTTAATTATAGCTTCTTATCTTGTTTACTAATTGTTTGTTTACATCCCATTGTCAATCGCCCTTGACGATTGGTTAGGTTTAGTCATGATATTTTCGTTAGTTTTAACGAAAATATCATGATTAAACCTAACCAATCGTAGGTAGACCGCACACTTAATCAGCACCAAATATTTTTATTTTTATTATTATCGTTATTATTTTGTTTTTATCAGTTAAGTCTAACTTTTGTGTTGGAAATTAGGTTCTCTCTTCTTTCTCCATTGTTTCTTGCTTTATTCTACTTGCAATTTCGGAGCTTCTAGAACTTAATTCGTTTAGAAGTGCGACAGTGCTGATATGCGCTGAGGGCTTTCCATGAGCACAACAATCTCTTCTTAATGCCCATTGAACCAAGCGTTACAATTGGCTCTTCGAAGTTGGGTACCACGAAGTCATGAAAGGAAAACACACAAATCCCAGTAGCAATAAAAACTACAGAAAAATAACCAGACAGGCAACTAAATAGGGTTAGGTTTTCGCCTAGCAACGAAACGTTGCTATAGGAACATTTCTAAGAAATGATAAGACTTTGATTCAAGCATTAGAAGTAAAATTTGTGATATTTACACAATACTTGCACCACTGACTTAAGATTCGTTACAAATATCTTACCAATTCTTTGAAAAGTTCTTAGAAAAGGTTGGTTGCTAAGGAAATTTGTTTTTATGGAGGTAACCTTTCTGGTTATTAGTTATTCTGTGGTTTCCCAAAATTTTGCGGAAAATTCCCTGATTTTTGGAATAATCTAAATGTGGAGAAGCCAGTATCAGATTACTATTTTTCACTTATAGATGTAACTTTCGTGCCATAAATTAGGTTGATCATACTCTTAACTCTATTATTACTATTATTTTCTCATTCATTATTACTGCCACTGTCAACACACACACACACACACACACACACACATTATATATATATATATATATATATATATATATATATATATATATATATATAAATAATAGAGCCAAGTGATTTATGAGGTGGAAACCTCAGTTGAATAAGGAACAAGAAGACTAGTCCATATAGAAACATTTAATGTGCAGAGCTTTCGACATTTCTAATGTCATCTTTAGTGTTTTAACCCTTTAAGCCCTGAATTTTTTGTAGGGTTAAGTTATGAATGCTTGTATTTGAAACGTTAGCAATTTGTACCTTCAGTCCTTGAAGGTACATATAATGCAAATCGAATTTGTCTCTTCACTTGCGTAACTTTATACACACCCGGTGTATGCATATATACTATATGTCTATCTATCTATCTACCTACCTGTGTATATATATATATATATATATATATATATATATACGCCCCGTTTGTGTAATTGCCCAATTCATGAACTGAGCAATATAATTGCCTATTTCATGAAATGGGCAACTTACTGCCCATTACCTGAAATAGGCATTTATATTGCCCAGTTCGTGAAATGGGCAATCACGTGTATGACCTTTAAAATCTTATACAATTCTACAAAATGGGTAAGCAAAATTCTGCCCATTTCACGAACTGGGCAATATAAATGCCCACTTCATGTAATGGGCAGTAAGTTGCCCATTTGCAACGCCTAAACATTGCCAGCACAAGAAAATGCTACTGAAACACTGCACCACCACCGCTGGAGCCAGACCACTCGCCTGCGCATGAACCAGCCGTGCAGCAAGTATCACAAGCAATGTTGCTGAAACACCTGCACTACCACCGCTAGAGCCAGACCACTCGCCTGCGCATGAAACAACCGTGCTGCAAGTATCATCTAAGGACGTATCACAAGACGATGCTGCTGTACACCCTGCTATACTCGCACGACAAAAAGCTCATGAGGGCATAGTGCTACAAGCAGAAAAAATGTTGACGCGAAGTAAAAAAACGTTGCCAGTGGTCGACGTTGGTCATAATGTAGCAGTTACAGTATCTCAATTTGATCGTAGTAAACGTGATCCTCCTAATATAATAGGTATAATTCTTGCTAAGGACGACGGTGGCTACACAGTAGGAACAAAAGTCGGAGTAATAAGTGGTAAACTTTCAAGGAATCAGTTTGAATCTGTTCACTATACTGGTCTTAAATCTAGTGATATTCCCTCAAACAAACTAAGCATTCGCGAAATCGTTAAACTACAAAGTGTTTGTGGAAGACAAGGGTTCAGGAGGTGCCATTGTAGAAGTAATTGTCTAACTAAACGATGTTTATATTTGAAAAATAATCGTTGCAACAGCGCCTGTCACAGTCACAAATCCTGTGAGAATGTAGACTAATCATTATCACTTGCCTTCTCTTTTTAATGTTTTACTTTTGTAATAAATGATTCAGTCGAAATTTTAATTTTCCTTCATACAGATGCCCATTTCATGAAATGGGCAAGCAAAATTCCGCCCATTTCACGAACTGGGCAATGTAAATACCCATTTCATGTAATGGGCAGGAAGTTGCCCATTTCATGAAATAGGCAATTATATTGCTCTTCATGAATTGAGCAATTACACAAACGGGACGTAACATATGTTTATATATATATATATATATATATATACACATTTAACTGCAATGACCACGCAGTATATTAATGTATAGAAACGACGTAAGTATAGAGGAGCGTTCTGCACACGAGGAAGAGAAATAACGAACAAATGAAAAATGAGGTAACCGCCCGGGAATCGAACCCAGGATCTTCCGATTGCCGGTCAGATGCGCTATCCATTACACCACGGGCCTCGATCAGTCATAAGTCGTCGAAATTCTCCTACATAGGGCAGAAACCAATGCCCTGAGAGGGCACCCTCGCAAATCGTGAATATGTACATTTAACTGCGAGGGTGCCCTCTCAGGGCATTGGTTTCTGCCCTATGTAGGAGAATTTCGACTTATGACTGATCGAGGCCCGTGGTGTAATGGATAGCGCATCTGACCGGCAATCGGAAGATCCTGGGTTCGATTCCCGGGCGGTTCACCTCATTTTTCATTTGTTCGTTATTTCTCTTCCTCGTGTGCAGAACGCTCCTCTATACTTACGTCGTTTCTATACATATATATATATATATATATGCTTGAATATGCTTTCAAGGTTTTGTAATATAGTTTTTACCATGTAATTTTACTGACATTTGTTTAAACTTTAAGTAGTCTGTCTTAAACTCTCGGATTTGTACTCGCGAAAAGTTATTTCTTTGAAGCAAATTATTATATTTTTCTTGTTGAAATCATAAATAATATAAATCCGTTGTTTGATAGCGTAAACACTAAAACTTTTATGTACTGACTCGTCTATGAATTTGATCCGTAACTCAAACATCAAAAGTTGTCTTAATATCGTTTTGCCTTATTTGAACTGCAACTTATAGTCGTCATTCGCTGTAGCACATAAAATTGTTACGTACAAATTGGACCAAAATAATGCGAGTCGCGCAACTTCAACATGCGAATTAAAACTGAACAGAAATTACAGTATGTCACGTCAAAGGATAAAGTTAATAACAAAGATTACTGATTGTTAAATCATTTCAAGTAGAATTGAAAATCGGATGAAGAGGTGTGGAGAGGTGCATCACCGCCTTTCCACTTTGGTTTATAATTTGCGTTCCACGAAATAAAGTTGTGCGCATTAGGGCCCAGAAAATTATTGTTCTCCAGGGTATCTGGATACCGTGGAACGGACATTACGTAGATGCGTTACAGTAAGATTGTGAAAATAATGATTTCATGAAATCCCTGAAATTTTCAGTAATTTCACGTAATTACCGTATTTCCCGGCGTATAACACGCACCCTAATTTTGAAGAGAAAATTATTTTGAAGAGAAAATTTAGGAAAATAAAAATTTAGGAAAAAATATACCTCCTACCTCACTTCACATGTACAATTTTAACGAATTAATTTTAACGGAGGGTGATTTTTGGAGTATTTTGGTGGGAAAAAAAGTGCGCGTTATCCGCCGGAAATACGTTAGTTTCACTCAGGGACTTCAGGAAGTTACTGGTTAGGTTTGGTTTTACCTAACCTAACCTAAATTTCGTGAAATTCCTAAGTATTTCAGAAACTTCCTGAAATTCCTGAGTGAAACATTTCAGGGATTTCATGAAATCACTAGTTTCACAATCTTATTGTAACATATATACAGTTTATATATATTCAGTGTGTAACACCGTTTTCCAATAAGCGAAGTGAAGACAATGAAATGAGATTGGTTGTTCGATTCCCGAAGGTGCTAGCAAATAATAATTCAGAAGTTGGTGCAATGGGCCATGTTCAGCTAACTTGTTCTCTGTACCAGATTCTGGTCCCTTCTGACTGATTATATATTATACTGTATACACACACACACACATACACACACAGACACATATATATATATACATATACACATATACGTAGCCTACGAAATAAAATAAACGATTTTTTTCTTTAATTGCATGTAATGACTATGATTTAATTGCGATAAATGAATCGTGGCTTAGCACTGAAACACGTAACTTTGTAGGGGAGTATCAAATTAGAGGTTATAGACGTTTTGTTAAAAACAGAATAGGTAGGCGAGGAGGCGGTGTTATGTTGTATATCAAAGATAATATTGCGAACGTTATAGAAGTAAAGCACTCAATTCCAGAACCGATAGATTCGACTATAGCAGAACTTAAATTGAACGATTTCAAACTTCTTGTTGCGGTTATATATAGGCCCCCTAATCAAACAGCTGATACGGACGAAGCGTTATATCGTGAACTAAAGAGAATAATAGGTAGTGAGCAGGCTTTAGTTATGGGTGACTTTAATTGCGCCAACGTGAATTATGATATAATGCAAGGAGACGCGGAAGGTAATCGTTTAGTTTAGTTAATTTTCTCGAGGATAGCTTTCTTATTCAAAAGTTTGGGGAAACTACGAGGTTGGAGAGTATTTTAGATTTAGTAATAACTACAGATGATATGCTAATCACTGATCTTCAAGTAATAAAACCGTTAAGCAATAGCGATCACAATATGGTAGAGTTTGTCCTCTCAGTAAGTCACTCGAAACCAGCTAACTCGACTAAAATTCCTAACTTCCAGAACGCAGACTTTTGTAAATTTCGAAATAAATTGTCACACGTCAATTGGGAAAACGTAATGTGGATCTCCAACGCAAAACTAATGTGGGAATCGTTTGAAACAGTATTTAGGACTATAAATGAGGAATGTGTACCGTACAAAATTAATCGTGCGAAAGTAAACAACAAGCCCTTGTGGTTTACTTCTAGAGTAGGAGACATTATAAAGAGTAAGGATAGGGCTTATAGGCTACATAAGTGCGATAAAGACAATTTGTGGTTACGAAACAACTACATATCTCTAAGGCGTGAGGCGAAAAGTGTAATAAAAAAGTCCAAGCGCGAATTTGAAATCTCTATAGCTCGTGACGGTAAAGAAAACCCCAAGCGATTCTTTCAATACGTCAACAATAGAAATCCAGTAAAAAGTGTCTTGGGGCCGTTGAAAAATATTAACGGAGAGCTAGTTTTTGAAAACAAGGAAATGGCTACCTTGTTAAACGAATTTTTTACGTCAGTTTTTACTATAGAAGATGTAACGAATATCCCTACGGTCATAGACATAATACCTTTTGATAATGGTAATATTTTGGATAATATTGTGGTTAGTGAGTGGGAGGTAATGCGTTATATTGATAAAATGAAAATGTGTAAATCACCGGGACCGGATTCCATATATCCCATACAACTAAAAGAATTAAAAGATAGCATTGTTTTGCCGCTAACAACGATTTTTAATGCGTCTATTTATGAGGGGTGCGTACCAGATAATTTCAAGTTAGCAAACGTAACACCTATCTTTAGGAAAGGCGATAAAGGTGCAGCGGGAAATTATAGGCCAATCAGTTTAACGTCTGTTGTAGGTAAGCTACTGGAATCAATAATTAGGGATCGTATAGTCGAACACTTAGAATTGCATAAACTAGTTAGAAATACGCAGCACTGTTTTAGGCAAAACAAATCTTGTTTAACTAATCTTTTATAATTTTTTCAAAGCGTGGTTGACGTTTATAATAGTCATTGGGCGATTGATGTAGCGTATTTAGATTTCCAGAAAGCGTTTGACACCGTACCGCACAAAAGACTCATTGAAAAAACTAAGGCTCATGGAATCAGGGGTGTAGTAATAAATTGGATAGAAGAGTGGTTGCAAAATAGGAAACAGAGGGTGGTCGTTGATGGAGCGGAGTCGTGTTCGGCTAATGTAGCGAGTGGCGTTCCTCAGGGTTCTGTACTGGGCCCCTTGCTTTTTTTTATATATATTAATTAGATGTCGGCCTAGTCAGTACAGTTTCAAAGTTTGCGGATGACACGAAGCTAGGTGGTAGGGCGATTAATGATGAAGATAGAGGCAAAATCCAGGAAGATCTGAATAAAATCGTTGATTGTTCAGTCACATTGCAAATGAGATTTATCGTCGATAAGTGCAAAATTTTACATATGGGTTCGCGTAACGGTAATTTTGCGTATAGTATGTCAGGGAAGGAGTTAACAAGCGTAGAGCAGGAAAATGTTTTAGGAGTTGTAGTCACTGGTGATTTAAAAGTAGCGAAACAAAGTGCAGCAGCGGTCAACAAAGCGAACAAAGTGTTAGGTTTTATAGCTCGGAATTTTGAGTGCAAATCGCGCGATATTATAGTTCCTCTTTATAAATCATTAGTTAGACCCCATTTGGAGTACGCGATCAATTTTGGAATCCGCATATGCGAAAAGATATAGACAAACTCGAAAGAGTTCAAAGACGAGCAACTAAGATGATTCCGTCGCTTAGGTCAAAGTCGTACCAGGATAGGCTTAAGGAGTTAAAATTGACTACACTCGAGACTAGAAGGCAAGGGGTGATCTAATCCAGGTTTTGAAAAATATGAATGGGTTCGATAACGTAGATAGAGAGCTTTTTCGAAATATCTCAATATAATAGGACTAGAAATAACGGGTGTAAGTTGACAAGTAGAAGGTTCGAGACAGCAGTTGCCAAAAACTTTTTTACGCATAGAATAGTAAATAGCTGGAATAGTTTGCCGGTAGAAGTAATTAGTAGCACGTCTATAAACATGTTTAAAAATCGATTAGACGCATATGTTGATAGATTGGGTATAGTTTAAGGTAGTAAAATTAAGGCTTTGTGGTTCGGAACTCACGTAAAATTGTAGGTCCCCTCCGCCACCACGGAGGACATGCACACTACAGAATTGCGAACACAGTTAGGTAGACCAGCCATGAGTGGATCCTAGGGTCTTTGTTGGTCTGAAGCATTATAGCATTATATATATATATATATATATATAATATATATATATATATATATATATATATATATATAACCATCGATGCATTCATTGTTCAAGTGGAAGTATGACGAGTTGAATATCTTTTGACATAGAGCACTATTCCACCCATAGGCCCATTTCAGGGTACGAACAGCGAGCAGCAGTACTGCCAAGTAGTTAGGGGGTCAAAGCACTGACGAGGCTTTCGTAAGTGGTTCATCACCACTGAAAGCAACAATGCTCTGGGTTAGTCTAGTCCAAAGAACATCCATATCCGTATTCAATTGATTGCAGTTTTCGTTAGTTTGTATTGCAAACACCCCCAGTCATTATCAGTCCTGGTGCATGATTCTCCAGGAACAAGATGCACCGCAAGTTTGTGTTTCCTTCCTATGGCAGCACAAATTTACCTGCATCAATCACTGTCATACCCGCACTATCTTAGACTCGCTCTATACAAACTGCACCAAAAAACATAAGTATCCGCAACTGAAAACCGTCGGTATACAGGCCTGTATTTTGTTTAGAATAATATATATATATATATATATATATATATATATATATATATATATATATATATATATATATATATATATATATATATGAAATGAAAATGAAAATGAAAAGGTTTATTGGCAGACTATAGTCCATATGACAAATATTATTAATACAATGGCAGTTCATATACTAAGGATGGAAATACCGGGTGAACCAAAAGTAGGTGGACAGTAGGTTGAATAGGGTTTGTGTTATATTATATTATAACTATGGTGTTCATTATAACTATGGTGTTTGTGTTATATTATATTATACGAATTCTGAAATCTATTGGGTTGAAAGCTTATCGTCCATAGCTAATTCATGGCTTATTGGAGGATGACCCAGACAGGCGGCTGCAATTTAGTGAGATCATGCTGAACGAAATTGAAGGAAATCCAATAATTTTAGATAACATTGTGTGGACCGATGAGGCTTCTTTCAAATTATCAGGTCATGTTAACCGACATAATTGTGTTTACTGGTATAGTGAGAACATGCATTTAACATTAGAGCAGCAACTAAACCAGCCTGGTGTCACTGTTTGGGGTGGTATTTCAAGTTCTGGTGTTTTAGGACCAATTTTTGTTGATGGAACAGTCACAGGTGATAACTATCTCGAAATTCTAATGAATGAAGTTGTTCCACACTTACAACAACAGCCTAATTCACATGACCTCTATTTCCAACAAGATGGGGCCCCTCCACATTATTCAAGAGCAGTCCGTGAGTATCTTGATGAAACATTTCCCGAGAAATGGATCGGCCGAAGAGGTCCAATTGAATGGCCTGCACGTTCACCTGACTTTACCCCAATGGATTTTTTTTCTTTTGGGGAGTACTCAAGGACAAAGTTTATAGTCGAAAACCACGAAGTGTTGGTGATTTGAAAAATTACATCAGAGATGCATTTCAAGAAATTAATGCACAAAGAAACTTGTGCAAAAATGTTTGTCCAAGTGTGAAGGGTAGACTTCAAAGCTGTGTAAATTGTGATGGACAGCAATTTGAGCACCTGCGTTGATAAAATTTTCAGTGCTTTTGTATTGTATTGGTATAAGTTAATTTTTTTTTTATTTTGTATTATAGTATACAAAAAAATTAAATATAATTGTATATGTATCCTCAAAATAAACGTTATCATTTACTGTCCACCTACTTTTGGTTCACCCGTTATACGTATACAATTGATTAGAACTAATACTGTAATGTCGAAGTTAAGTGGAGCTACAGACAGACGTTTTCGTACCAAGAAGTCCATAGCTTAGGCCTTAGAGGATAAATGGCAGGATTCATGGATAGCTTGGATGATCGGGTTGATTGATTTTTAATTCTTTGCATTAGACTGTGTTGAGCACGTCTTGTTACCTCTGGAAAGCTCGGGACATTGCGGGTAGCAAACATTCGCGAAGCTGAGCATCTCGGGGGTAATTTATGTAAGAGTCTAAAAGACCTGTTGTACAGCAAATTTAGGGTTCTGCCAGAACCTTTTTTATAATTCACCCACAGTTGCTGTCCATATATATTACTGCAGAAAGTACGAAAGAGAGTGTCTTTAGCTTCACTTGTACAGAATCGAAAGTTCCTTATGGTTATATTCACTTTAGCACACAGGCTTCGAGATTGTTTTCTTATATCCGAGTCATCACTCAAGGAGCTGGTAATAATTTGACCCAAATACTTAAACTCTTGTACTTCCTCAATTACTTCACCATTCATTTTAAACCTTATATCAGCTGGCTGATTACAGTTTTTAGAATGAAATTGCATAACCTTAGTTTTTGTAACATTAAAAAGAATATCATGTTTCTGCGAATACTCTTCTCAGACTTTTAGGAGCCGATCCAGACCTTTAACAGAGGGACTTATTAACATCATATCATCGGCATAAACTAAGTTATTTATCCTTGTGTTATCTATACAACATCCCATTGTTGCCGCATTAAGTGAAGCAATTAATCCGTCAATATACACATTAAACAGCATAGGGGAGAGTAAGGAGCCTTGTCTCAACCCGCAAGAGGAGCCAAAACACTCGGATAGTACATTGCCCGACTTAACAGTGAAAGATTGGTGGGAATACCAAAATTTCAATAAATTTAATATGTACATGGGAACCTTCCTGTCTCCTAGTTTTGCAAATAAAATATTGTGGTTCACCCTATCATATGCCTTACTTATATCTAGGAAACAGCTATAAATAGTTCAATTACTGTCAATGTATTTAGATATTGTTTCTTTAAGTACATAGATACACAGGTCAGTTGAGTGGGACCTTTTAAAGCCAAACTGATTAGGAGATGTCCATAGGAAATCATTTAATCGGCGTAACAAGAGTTTTTCTAGTAGGAAACACAAAAAGGTGCTCAAGCGCTTTCGTCTAATATGTGTGTAGATATGTATGTGTATATATATATGTTTGTGTGTATGTATGTTATTTATTTATTTATTTATTTTCTTCTTTTTTCTTCTTTCTGTAACCTATATATAGGCCGTAACCTTTTATGTACTTCAGTGTTCCTGAGGATGTCATTAGACGAAAGCGCTTGAGCACCTTTTTGTGTTTCCTTTCCTTCGTGGTTTTATTCATCATAAATATTTTTCACGTGTTACTTTCGTGAAATAATTTTCATATAATGAACACCACGCGTTCCTTCGGCTTGCTGTTACCTCTCTTGTCTCCGTTTGTGTCCGTGTTTTCTTCTACATTAACGAAGGGGCATGCAATTCGTATCCGACGAAAGTTTCTTACTAATTGTCTAGAGGAGCAAGTTCTTCCCAAATCCCTGCTTCCGATTCGCCTCAGACAAATTGACGACCATCCGTTCAACAACTTCAGCAGATTAATTTTAAAGAAACATATTGAAGTCACCAGACAAAATGAGTGGTCCACCTTCAAAAATGTAAACATCGCCAAACATAATTTTGTAACCGTTATTCCCCAACCGTGGATCCAACCTTTGTTTGATGAAATTTACAACGAGTTGCGTCGGAGAACTACTTCACTTCGTAACATTTTGGATCGGAAAATTAAAAGTCTCATTCGAAATAGTCAGTGGAGTAAAAAAGCAAGCTCAAAGTGTGTTTTGAACCTTTCTTCGAAAAACATTAGTGACGATGCAAAAGTGCCCTTGGATATGGTATGTCCTTTTTTTTGTTAAAAAACCTTCGGCTTTACAAATTTGTTACAGTCTCGCGTGTTTTGAAAAACAGTGTAATCTCCCTCAGTATTTGTTTAACATAGTTAAAGGCCTCGTTTATAGTGCGGCGAATGGTAATTATGAAGATAACTTTCCTAAACGTTTTCGCGATGGCCTCTCACAATTAAAAAAAGATGGGGAGCTCCATATTACTAAAGCAGACAAGGCTAACACCATAGTTATTATGGACAAAGTGGACTACATCGGAAAGATGAACGAGCTTCTCCAGGACCCCGCCACATACAGCAAACTTAGGAAGAACCCGCAGGATGACGTCATCAAATCATTTAATAGTGGCTTGAAACGCATTCTCAAAGATCATAAGGACTTAATTCCGCTTTTCATGTCCACTTCACCTTCTCTGCCCTACCTTTACGGTCTTATTAAAACCCACAAACCTGGCAACCCTATGCGCCCTATTATTAGCTCGGTGGGCTCTATTACTTATAAACTCTCCAAATGGCTTGTCAAAGTCTTGTCCCCCATTCTCGGAACTATCTCTGATTCACATGTAAAAAATTCCATGGATCTTACTGAAAAATTGAATAATGCACGTACTGAAACTAACGATAGATTGATCAGTTTTGACGTTTGTTCATTGTTTACAAAAGTGCCGATTGATGATATGCTTGACTTTCTCTCCCAAGAATTACATAAGTATGACCTGCCACTACCTTCACACATTGTTTTGGAACTTATTAAGCTTTGCATCAAAGACTGTAAATTCACTTTCAATAACGAGTATTATCAACAAGTGTTTGGGATGGCCATGGGCAACCCCTTATCGCCCCTCCTCTCCAATATTTATATGGAGTTTTTCGAAATTACTTACATTTCGAGAATCCTGGGGGTTGGCATCCCTTGGTTGCGGTACGTCGACGATATTTTGTGTATCTGGCCCATGAATCGTGACCTGGATAACTTCCTCCTTCAGTTAAATGATCAAGTCCCCTCCATTAAGTTTACTTTAGAAGTGGAACAAGACAATTCAATCCCATTTTTGGATGTGCGGGTACATAGGGAAAGCCCAGGTTTTAAGTTTAGTATCTATCGGAAAACAACAAACAATTTGTCCTACGTACACTTTTACTCGGGACATGACACCCCCACTAAGAAGGTAATTTTTTCATCAATGTTTCTCCGCGCCCTTAGGATCGCCAGTCTGGAATACATCGATGCCGAATTGGAAAAAATCAACGGTATTGGAAGTGATTTGTGTTATCCATCTGCGTTTATGGAATCTTGTCTCAACAAGGCAAAACGAACTTTCTATCGTGTCAATAATAACACTCGTACTTTGTCAAAAAATATTTTAGTACTTCCATTTTTCCCGGGCTTTTTAGGCATTGCTAATGTACTTAAACTTTTGGATATTAATGTAGTATTTTCATATAACAATATTGTGAAAAATATCATAGTAAAAAATAGCCCTACCAATAATTCAGGCGTTATCTATAAAATTGGGTGTGAACAATGTGATTCCTTTTACATAGGTCAGACGGGAAAGGATTTGCACACACGTATAAAACAGCATCAATATTCCGTTAGAACAGGACAGTTGTCCAGTGCTCTTTTTGTCCATTTGTCAGAGTTATCCCACTGTATTGATTGGAATAATGCTTCAGTTTTATTTCACTCTAGCAACATGTTAATAGAAATATTCTTGAGTCTGCCATTATCCAACTTTCAAATAACTTCAACATAAGCAAAGGTCTTTTTCAACTCGATCCTGTTGTTTTGAATTCCTTCAAAACAGATTTAGATAAAAATGGTAGGACGCTAAATCTTTGGTAAACTTGTATGCTACTTTATTAACTTTTAATCTTCATTTTATTTTTATATATATCGAAACTTGACTATAAAAGGCAAAGTGTTAAAACCCGGGCAGATTTCCAGTATAAATTTGTATTTTTATAATTCATTTGATCTTGTGCTAAAAATCGATATTTTTCCTTACAAATCTGTATGCCTCTTTGTTAATCCTTTAATTTTTAATTTTTATTTTTACTTCTCTGTTTATTGCATATATATATATATATATATATTATATGTGTGTGTGTGTGTGTAGATATGTATGTATATATATATATATATGTATATATATATATATATATATATTATATATATATATATATATATATATATATATGTTTGTGTGTATGTATGTTATTTATTTATTTTTTATTTTCTTTTTTTTTTCTTTCTGTAACCTATATATAGGCCGTAACCTTTTATGTACTTCAGTGTTCCTGAGGATGTCATTAGACGAAAGCGCTTGAGCACCTTTTTGTGTTTCCTTTCCTTCGTGGTTTTATTCATCATAAATATTTTTCACGTGTTAGTTTCGTGAAATAATTTTCATATATATATATATATATATATATATATATATATGGGATTGAACTCAGAAATGAAAACGGACATGTTATGTGCCTTGAAAAATGGACGCTCAATTTTGCCACTTCAGGCTTAAGTTTTGGGTTCTGACTAAAAATACAATAGTTACCCCTTTTTCTTTGATGTATTCAATCCGACACGAATGCAATGAGTCTTTTGCTTATATTGAAGTTCTGGATATATTAGGCTAGGTATAGCTGTAACCCCTAGATCCTGTCCCAAAGATGGATCCTATCTGCTTTGCAGATCGCTGGTGAGGGAAGTTATATTTTTGGGGCCTCTTTGCGAGTGACCCTTTGCCCACGTCGGGCTAACATCATGAAAAACAAAAACTATAGTGTTTGTCATTTATCATTACTTATTCGGACTATAGTGGATTTGATTTTCCCAGAAGAATTCCTTGTTCCATGCACGGTGTGTGTGTGTGTGTGTATCATATATATATATATATATTTTTTTTTTTAAACTGAACACGTAAAAAATTGTATTTGAAAACTTAAACTGAATAGAATTTAAAGAAGACTACGTCTTACGATAGAATAACCTTCAAAAAACCAAACCCGGAAACCTTTAATATTTTAGCTTTTTCTTGTTTTGCTGTCACGATTTTAATATTTCTTCAGTCTCTCTCTCTCTCTCTCTCTCTCTCTCTCTCTCTCTCTCTCTCTCTCTCTCTCTATATATATATATATATATATACAGTGCCCGCGAAAAGTATCCGATCACTCAAGAAAATACAATATTTTCCCTTGATATTCAGAGACACGTAATTCACTTTCTATTTGTTCTAGCGACATCTGGTAACTTTGAGGTTGCTCGCTGATATGAGAGCTATCCAACGCATTCTCAAATTAGTGTTCTGGTAGCCTTCGTTGCGGGTGGCTGTGTCTCAAATTTGTCAGATTTCACTGTTTGTGTAAATTTCTTGATATTTTTTTTTTTTTACAGAAAGTGGTGTAAATAAAATTTATATATAATGTGTGCTAAAAAACAACTTAAGAGTGATTGTCGAGGTGCTATTGTTGCTTTGCATGCATGTGGGAAATCACAGAGACAGATAGCTAAGGAATTAAACATATCCCAAAGTACCGTTAATTTATGGGTTTCACGGGCTAAGAACAATGGTGGCCTAACCACGCCAGTCCCTAAAAAACGATCTGGCAGACCGAGAAAAACAAATTCGCGAACAGACAAACTTATGAAACGTTTAGTATTGAAAAACCCAACAATAACTGCGAAAGAAATAAAATTTAATATGAATAATTTGTTATCTGGTGTTTCTGAACGAACTATCCAGGAGCGGCTCCAAAAAGAACTCGGATTACCATCTCGCCATGCTGCTAAGAAACCGTTCATTAATGAAAAAATGCGTAAAAAACGTGTCGCATTTTGTAAAAAATACATTCATTGGACTGTTGATGACTGGAAGAAGGTTTTATTTAGCGATGAGTCGACATTTTTGACATTCAGAAGTTGTCCAAAAAAGGTTCGCCGGCCTATTGGCTCAAATAGGATGGACCCTAAATACACCCTAAAGACAATGAAACACCCTCCAAGTGTGATGGTTTGGGTTGTTTCGGTTACTATGGGCGTGGAAACTTATATTTTCTTCCGAAGAACACAACTATGAATGGTGCACGGTATTTAGCAATGCTACAGGATAAACTTCCAATGGCAATGGCAATCCAAAGGACAAAAACATACATGCATGATGGTGCACCATGTCACAGGGCCAAAATAGTGACAAAATGGATTACTGACAATAAATTTGATATTTTGGATTGGCCTGGTAATAGTCCAGATCTCAATCCGATAGAAAATCTGTGGCTAATAATAAAAAATAAGGTTGAATGCCACGACACTGGCTCAGTCGAAAAATTACAAGAGGCCATCAAAAAGGTATGGTGCAAGGAAATATCAGTGGAAGTTTGTCAAAACTTGATTAAATCCATGCCAAAACGTCTAGAACAAGTCATCCAAACAAAGGACAGATGACAAAATACTAATATAAGGTTAGTATACATTTAAACATTGTTTTTTATGTAAAAAATACAAATTTCAAGGGTGATCGGATACTTTTCGCGGGCACTGTATATATATATATATATATATACTAAAGAAAAATTATATTTTCCCGTTGAATTTGTATTAATATCAATAGCTGACTTTAATCCCTTCCGGTCATTTGTCACCCATTTCCTAAATCCTTTTCTCAATCCTTTCCCTTCTTATCTTTCTCTTCAATAACACTTTGTTGCTCTTCTTTTATTATTCGCGAATGAAGAGCGAAATTTCTTGCACTTTAAATCAACTACTTTTTTGTAGTTTATCCTTCATCATTGCAATGAGAGTTTCATTTTAAAAAAACCTACACATAGTCGAAACCCTATAATACCATGCAGCATGCATCCTATGAAATTCTATTTACTCTAGGTAATTTATCCCCCTATCTATCTATCTATCTATCTATCTACATATATATATATATTATAATAATAATAACAATAGCAATAGCAGAAAATTGGATAGAAGAGAGAGAGAGAGAGAGAGAGAGAGAGAGAGAGAGAGAGAGAGAGACTACAGAACCCGTGTTCATTTATATCTGGGATTAAAAAAACACTTTAAAATCAAATTTAATTGTGAAATAGAAAAAGACAATAAACTAAGTTTTTTAGACTTGTCGTCGATTAATTAAATTTACTCTGTATCGCAAATCGACTAATACAAATACATTTATTTATTATTTTTCTCATCACTGATACGTTAAAATGTCTTCTTCCTAAGAGCTCTGAAAATCTGTAGTTCCTCTTTTATTGAAGAAAATAAATAAGATTTTTGAAATTTTCAAAAATCTTGACTGCTCCATTATCTTCATTACGAAAGCTCTTAACGAAGCCAAAGGGTCTCTCTGTAGTCATAAATCCTCTAAATTTGATGGAAATACAATGATTCTCTCATACAGTATTTTAGAGAACATGAAAAATTAAAGTATAGGCTTAGGATTCAGAAGAACATTAATCTGGTCTTTAAATATGATCACTATTAAAAAATTACTCATGTAGGATGCACATTTTAATGTAAGTTACGTTATATTTTTGCTCTATACTACTAAAATAACTTGTAGCGGTAACGTCTTTTCATAAAAATAATCCTCCTTTCTGCTTTATCACAGTCTGGCATATTTGAGGCATTTTTTTCAGCAATTTTTTCCAAAATACTCAAATACTCTGATGTCAAATTATTTCACTGTAACAGGTAGTTGAAGGAGATTTGTACACCATTCTTTTCAAGAATTGTGAATTCAAATATATTGGTGAAACATTAAAGTCCTTAGAAAGTCCTTAAAGTCCTTGATTGAGAATTAAATAGTATAAATCTACCGTTAGGAAAGGAGCGACCGACACTGTCATACTTTACGACCTGAGTAAACCCAACCACCAAATAGACTGCGAAAATTTTAAATGAATATAAAAGTCTAAAAATAAGAACATTTTAAGATTTGTGGAAGCCGTTGGCAACAACATTATTCCCAACTTTAATCGTGCATCTGGCGTCTGTATCGTGGATAAATTCATTTGTGATGTAGCAGGTGGAACAATTGACTTGCAAATGCAATTTTAAATTTCCCTGTAGTATTTTCTTGTATTCTATCTTTGTCAGTCCTAAAAACGAGCCCACTTTTCAGCGGAGTCGAAACGTTGCACATTTTGTTTATTTTAAATTGGCTTTATGTACTGCATATACAGGGCGTCCCAAACAAATGTATACACACTTTAAATACTTATAAAGGCAGTGTTTATTAAAATACATTTCATTTTCAAAATGTAATAGAATCTACAGACATTATTTAATTGTTTTGTCAACGCCTGTTTTCAAACTGACGTCCGTTCTGGTCCAGGCACTGCTGATAACGCGAAGCAATGGAATCGCAAACATCACGAAACATTTCGTTTGGTATTTGTGTGCATTCTCGTTCAATGGCTGCTCTCAATTCAGCGACTGTTGCAGGTTTTATAGCGTAGACTTTGTCTTTTAAGTATCCCCATAAAAAAAGTCTAGTGGTGTGAGGTCTGGTGAACGCGGAGGGTATTCTACGAAACCCCTTCGTCCAATCCACATCCACATCGTGCCAAGTACCACTCGCAATACTCCACTCTTCGGTCCGGATCATCTTCATTAAATAGCATGGACTAATCTTGGAATGTAACTTTTCCATTGACAGCGCTTCAAAATGCGTTGGACAGACGATTCTGAAATTCCTACCTCACGACTCGCTTGCCGCACAGATTTTCTTGGACTTTGGTGATACGTTTCCAGTACTCTTTCTTGCTTTGTGGGGCTTGTCGATGTCCGTGGTCTTCCGGAACGCTTCTTGTGGACATTCTGAACAGTTCCATCGGCTTCAAACTTATCTCTAATTCGAGTGATGGTAAGTCGCGTTGGTGGATCTGTTTGAAACTCCCTCCTAAACTGTCTTTGCACTTCAACTGCGTTTTCACACTTCCAGTAGCATTTTAGAATGAATTTCCTTTGTTCAAAGCTTAGTCTGACTGCCATTATTAATTCTAATGGGTTTAACTTGGAAAGAAAGAAACATCAATTGAGCTATCAGCTGTTAAAGTGTGTATACATTTTTTTGGGACGCCCTGTACATATACACAAGAGCCCAGTAAAGCCTAAAGCTTAAGGGCGAAATTAAATAAAATAAATAGTCGAGCTTCACAATTATTCATGTCATTGTAAATTGAAAAACGAATGTATTTATTTTATTATTAATAAAGGTTATTCAATTCAACTCAATTCATATTGGTGGTCAAAATTATGGTGTCACAACGGGAAAAATAAAATCATGGTAGTATTAGTTAGGTTTAGTGCCGTAAATGAAAATATGCAGTGACAGCGTTTGTAGGATGCACATTTTAATGTAAGTTACGTTATATTTTTGCTCTATACTACTAAAATAACTTGCAGCGGTAACGTCTTTTCATAAAAATAATCCTCCTTTCTGCTTTATCACAGTCTGGCATATTTGAGGCATTTTTTTTAGCAATTTTTTCCCAAATACTCAATACTCTGATGTCAAATTATTTCACTCTTCCTATAGATGTTCCTGAAGTTGAGTGGAGCTAGTCTGACCTTGCGATTTTACCTTTCTGTCAAGTTTATCCCACATAATCTCAATTGGGCTTACCTCTGGGGATTGAGAAGGCCAGTTCATTATTCTTAATGCTCTATCTTCACTTTTTCTGTTCAAATATCTTTGGTTACATAGTGCTGTATGCTTGGAGTCATTATCTTGCTGGAGGATAGTTATTCTCAACCAAACGATAACCGAAAGGAATGGCATGATACTCTAGGATACAATGATACCTCTCTTTGCTGAAGTTTTCTTCAATTTTCACTTGGTTCCCAGTTCCATCACTAGCAAAACAGCCTCATACTTTTTACATTGACATCTCCTTGCTTGACTGTACGCACCATGGAGCTTTCTTTGAACCTTTCTCCAGTTGTTCTTCTCACTGTCTTCTTTTAGTGCCAAATATTTCAAAATTGCCCCCATCTGTCCAGAGTACCTGTTTCCAGTCTTTTAACGTAAAATTTTGGTGCTCTCTTGCCCATTTTAATCGCTTTTGCTTATTGCCATGCCTCAGCTAGGGTTTTCTAGCAGCTGCAAGACTATTTAACCCTGTCTCTCTTAGTCGCCTTTGGACAGTTTAACGTGAGGCGATGTTTTCTGACGTTAAATTGTGTTCAACGGCTAGTTGAGGTGCTGTCAGAAATCTGTCTTTTGGATTTTCTAACTAGTAACTATCTTCCCTTGCTGTCGTCTGTCTTTTTCGTCCTCGGCCTTTCTTGTTGTTTATTGAACTTGTCTCCTCTTATCCTTTAATGGTTTTCGACACTCCATTCTGAAAAACACCAATCCTACGTGCAATATCTCTTTGGGATAACCCCAGATAATGCAGAGCTATTATTTCAATGTATTTCTTTATAGAAATTTTTTTTTACTGGGATCATTATTAATTTCTGAAAAAGAAAAGTTGTTCCTTCATAAATGGGGAGTATTTTCAATAGGAAGTAAACTTCATGTTTAGCTCTCACTGCTTAAACAATGTTAGATAACTAATCTATGTAAAATGTAAAAAAGCTGAAACTTTTTTGAATGCATAAGAATATCTAAGTAAATGCAATCCACATCAAAGGAATCAGAGTTCATAAATTTGATAAATATAGGATTGAATACAAACTACTACAGATAGGAGGGTTGAAAGATCACTGCAACTTCATAAATAGGTCTGTTCCATTACGTAAAAGTTGTTTTGGTTTTGGCAGCAGGGCTTTGAAGCTATATGACATTTTTTGTGACACCATAATTTTGACGGCCAGACAAGGTGTGTTCAAAAAGTTCCCGAACTGGTTGTGATGCATGTTGTAGTGTGATTCAATCTGTGTCCAAAGATGGTTACCGCTTGTTGATATCGTATTTTGTTCTCTCGATATTTACCGTTTTGTGTAGTCATTTTGTGTGTTTTGTCGCATTTTGTGCATTTGAATAATGGCTACTGTTGAAGAACGTGTGTGCATAAAATTTTGCGTTAAGCTGGGCAAGACTGCTTCTGAAACTCATACCATGCTGAACACAGCATTTAGCAATAACGCCTTAAGTCGGACAACCACTTTTGAGTGGCACAAGTGCTTTAAGGAAGGCCAAACGTCGACGGAGGACGATGTAAGGATGGAACGACCTTCCACTTCAAGAAATGATGACACTGTTGCTTGTGTTCGTGAAATGATTCGAGGGAACCACTGACAGTGAGGGAAGTCGCAGACGAAATGGACATTTCGATAGGATCATGCCACACGATACTCAGAGAGAACGTGGGGATGCGTCGTGTGTCAGCCAAATTTGTGCCACGACTCTTGACTGCCGAGCAGAAAGAGCAACGTGTTGTTGTGTCTCAAGACCTCCTTCAACGTGCCAATTTTGATGAAAATTTTCTCAGAAACCGTTACGGGTAACGAGACGTGGGTGTACGGGTATGACGTTGAAACAAAATAGCAGTCATCGCAATGGAAGTGCGCGACAGTAGCCATTATTCAAATACACAAAATGCGACAAACACAAAAAATGACTTCACAAAACAGTAAATATCGAGAGAACAAAATACGATATCAACAAGCGGTAACGGTCTTTGGACACAGACTGATTCAAACTACAACATGCGTCACTTGACGCGCATGCGCCTCATGTGATGCTCGCGCAGCATAACCAGTTCGGAACATTTTGAAGTAAGTAAAATAAATAAAAAGCTCAGTCCGTGTGAAATACTCATTAATTCAGTAAATGTTAAACTGCAGTCCGTGAAAGCGTTCACAAATGTCAGTAGTTGTACATAATATACTACCACGGACATTACGTAATATTCCAGTAGAGACGTTGGCATAGCCACGCATCTTTGTTTAACTAAACACTCGAAAAATGTGACAACGACTTTAATAGAATGTTACGCAATTTCCGCAGTGTAGTTTAATATAAAGAAGCGACACATACAAACGGCTTCATATCTCACAGTTTTCACATTTACTGTGAAATAGTTTTGCAGTGAGAGGACCAAAAACTATTTAATCAGCTGCCAAAGACCTAAGAAACACGAAGGGAGTTGCAGTGGAAATCTTCAAAAGAAGACTTGACGCCTGGCTCAGAACAATCCCCGATGAGCCGGGCGTACCTGGCTATGTGAGGTGGGAGCGCAAGAATCCAACTCACTACTTCACCAGGCCAACTCGAGAGGAGGGCGACACGCTTGACTTCGCGAAATGAGAAATCATCATGTGGAACCTTTGTAAGGTGTAAGGTAAGGTATATATATATTCGACATGGGATCTTTTAAACTATTCCCCCCCCCCAACATGCTCTTTTCAACAATCACCACCCCAATGTTGATCTTTTCTACTATATCCCCCCCAAAGTTTAAACTCTGCAAATTAACCAAAATAAGATAAGAAAACAATAACAACAAATTTATTATTTATTGCAAACATATAATAAATAGAGAACCATTATTTACATAGGATAAAATTTGAATGCCCAGTTAGGTCAATTCTACGCCCTTGACGTTTAATTAGGTTTAGTCGTGGTATTTTCGTTAGTTTTAACGAAAATATCACGACTAAACCTAACCAATCGTCAAGGGCGTACAGTTGACCTAACCGGGCATTCAATGAACCTAACCGGGTATCTAACCGGGCATTCAGTTGACCTAACCGGCCATTCAATTAACTTAACCGGGCATATATATATATATATATATACTCACAACTGGTCCGCAAAAGTATTTACGAATCGTAAGTTGTAATATATTTGGAATAAGAATGTATATATAAAAAGATACTTAATTTCAATATAATAATATTTGATATATTTGACAATAAAACAGGTTAATAAAAGGAAATTACCATACTTATTTGTAAAAATTTATTTATAAAAACTTATGAAAATTAGTATCCTGTATGGCCACCCTTGTTCTTTCGGACTAGTTCAAGACGCCGAGGCATTGAGTGAACCAACTTCGTGCACGATTCAGGACTGATTTTATACCATTCTTCTTGAAGAACTATCCATAAATCTTCTTTATTTTTTGCTTTATCTTCTCTTGTTCTTACTTTTCTTGCGAGCTCATCCCAAAGAGGTTCAATAGGATTTAAATCTGGACTCTGAGATGGCCATCCTAGCATTTTAAACCCTTCTTCTTCAAGCTTACTGTAGAGCTGTTTTAGTGATTTAGCACTATGCTTAGGATCGTTATCCTGTTGAAATATAAAGTTTGCATAATCTCCATGAAGTTCTTTAGCAGCTGGGATTACAATATTAGTGAATAGATGTTTCAGTACATATTGATCCATGTCTCCATTTTCATTCTCAGTGATCCGGTGTAATTTTCAAACTCCCTTTGATGAGAAGTAGCCCCACACATTGATTCCCCCACCTCCTTTTTTCACCGTCGGAATAAGGCATTCATTCTTATATTCTTCACCAATTCGTCTATTAACAATTTTCCTCCTTTTATCACCACCAAAAATTTCGAATCTGCTTTCATCACTCCAAAGCCAGAAATTTTAGATGCCTTACACCACGCTCTGACAAAACCCTCTTTCTTCCAGTTCGGACTAACTTACGGGTACTTCCCTGGTTTAAAATACGTTTCTTATGGTATCTGACTGTACCTTCACTTATCTTCAGCATTTTTGCAATACTTGTATTGGAATAATTACCCATTTTAACAAGAGCAGTCAATTTCCTAAGTCTTGGCTAGATAATTCGCATGTCTTAACCATCCTCTCAAATTGGAAATATATAAGTAAAAATTTCGTTGAACAGCGTTAAAATAAACCCCCCACTATCGAGGCTGACAGCACACTAAACTGCGCATTAGAGATCTGCACGGGTACGGGTAAGTCCGTAGACCCGTACCCGGCCCGACCCACGGGCGGGATACGGGCGGGCCGATGGACATCAAAGTAGATACGGGCCGGGTAGGGGCGGGCCTATGTTTAATTAAAGTAGACACGGGCCGGGTACGGGCCGGCTAATGCGCATCATATTATTATAGGAGCATGCATGCACTGAAGTACAATTTGAATCTCGTAAAACAATTTTTCATAATATTTTTTAAACTACAGTAAAAGAAAAAGGATTTTTCAAAATATTAGTTAATGTTAATTTTTTTAATTATAACTTTCATTACCAATCGATTTTGAGGAGCCATTCAAAAAAGTAATTAATTTCACGACGGCACACCAATTTATACATCAATTTATAAAATTGCAAAGGTAAGAACTTTATTAAATTCTATTGGTGAAATATTCTTTATTTTACTGCTAAGTAGCTAAAATGCTTTCAAAAATTGCAAAAAATTAATTGTCATTATTTCAAAAGACCTTCACAAAAGAACGGACCGGGCCGGGTACCGACTTTGTCATGAAACATAACGGGCCTGGCAGGGCCTAAATAAATTTTCGACCGGGCCTCCGTAAATATTGACGGACACGGGCCGGGTACGGGACAAAAATATCGGCCCGTGCAGATCTCCACTGCGCATAGTCTCTGCCGCTAATTTCAAAATTAGAGGACTTTTAATTTAGCGATGCCAAATTATCAAAATATTGAAGAAACTCTATGGGAATTAATTACAATGACTTTTAAAGTGGTAAAATATTGTATTTAATCTAATAATTACTGTCATATACTAATTTATTTGTGTTCTGCATAACATAAATTACCATAAAAAATATATTAACATAAAATAAATTTTACTAAGTCGCAAAAAATAAAGCTACCATTAATATCTGGATAATATTTCTCAATTCGTAAATACTTTTGCAACATCAAGGGTAAAATTATTGAATGCCCGGTTAGGTTAACTGAATGCCAGGTTAGGTCAACTGTACGCCCTTGACGATTGGTTAGGTTAAGTCGTGATATTTTCGTTAAAACGCGGGATATTTTTGCTACTCGCACGAAGGGTAGCAAATAAATGAATGCCAATAACTGAATGCCCGGTTAGGTTACTTAAAAGCCCGTTAGGTCAACTGAATACCCATTTAAGTTCATTGAATGCCCGGTTAGGTCAACTGTACGCCCTTGACGATTGGTTAGGTTTAGTCGTAATATTTTCGTTAGTTTTAAAGAAAATATCACGACTAAACCTAACCAATTGTCAAGGGCGTACAGTTGACATAACCGGGAATTCAAATTTTATCCTATGTAAATAATGGTTCTCTATAAACCGGAAATATGATAGAATATAATAGAATTTTCAAGATATGTATCTTATATAAATATCTTAAAAATTCTATCATGTAAATAAGATAAGTAAAACCTGTTAAATTATCTCCCCCCTAATATTGACCTTTTAAATTATGTCCCCCCTCTCTGAAGCTGGAGTGGGTGGGTAAAATAGTTTAAAAGATCCTCGACATGTGTTGGACTAACGTCGAAACATACTGTATTTGCTTCAAACCTTTCGGGAATAAGTATTGTCATCGTTACAGCAGTGGTCCTAATACGGTATACAACAAACCACTTAACGTATTTAAGAGAAAAATTTATACAACCGCTTATTATTACAAGTATATCATAACATAAAGTAAAAATTAATCTTATCTTTTTAAAACTTTTGTTTTGACTTGTATTCTCATATGGGCTGTTTGCCCAGCCAAGTCAATGTTTAGAACACCTTTGTTGCATTTTATTTTTACACATTTTAAGGGAGTTAAACCCACTTTTTCAGCCATTTTAACCAGTCAAACCCGCTTTACGTGGCTTTATTCTCTCTCTCTCTCTCTCTCTCTCTCTCTCTCTCTCTCTCTCTCTCTCTCTCTCTCTCTCTTGGTGTACAGACCTCCGCATCTCCTCCTCGAGGAGGATACAGCCCTGTACACCGAACTCAGTAGCCTGCTAGGGGATAGGGTGTGTGTAGTTTTCAGAGACTTCAACTGTCGCGCATAAAGTGGGAAAACAGGACTGCCGACGCTGAAGGGAGGAGGCTAGTTGACTTTGCTGATGAGAACTTCCTCACTCAGTGGGTCAACGAGCCTACACGAGGCGAAAGCGTTCTAGACTTAGTATTCACGACCGAAGACAACCTCGTCACTGGCCTCACCGTTGACGAATCATTGGGCGGGAGTGATCACGGTCTTATTAGGTTCCGTGTGTGCGTCCCTCGGGTGAAGCGTAGTAACTCGAGAGGCAGTAAGCTCGATCTCCGACGGACGAACTTTGTTAGCCTCAGGGATAGCGTAGGAGAGATGGGGTTAGAGGTTGGCGGCGATGTTGAGGGAGTGTGGAGTGCATTCCGGGACGAGTTTGGTGCTGCAGTCTGCTGCCATACCCTCAAAACCGGTCACCCCTGCTTCAACGCAGCCTAACTGGTTCAATCGTGACATCGCTTCGGCTATCCGAAATAGGAAAGTAGCGTATAGGAGGGCGAAGGCCAATCGTTCCCACGAGAACACTGAAGCGTATGTCCGCCTGTGTAGGGAAGGGAAGGCGAAGGTTAGGCTAGCGAAACGTAACGAAGAACTACGGGTGGCAAGCCTCTGCAAGGGGAACCCTAAGGAGTTCTTCAGTTATGTTAATAGTAGAAAGCCCATTAAAGGACGGAAGCGGCGTTCTGCGGACCTCCGACGCGGACATCGCTAATGTGCTTAATGAGTACTTTGCGGGAGTGTTCACCAGGGAGGATACCCGCGTCATCCCCGAGCCAGGCGTGAGGCACGAAGGTGCTGGCCTGGATAGTGTTAGATGTACCGCGACAGTCGTTGCCGATAGAATAGACAAACTGAGCACGTTTAAGGCTCCTGGGCCAGACCAGTTTCTCCCCAGAGTGTTGCGAGAAGTGCGCGACCAGGTGGCTCCCCACCTGGCTACAGTCTTCAACAAATCGTTGGAGATGGGCTAGGTGCCTGGTGACTGGAGGGAAGCCAACGTGACCCCTATCTTTAAGAAAGGGGATCACGAAAGTCCAGGGAACTATCGTCCCATTAGTCTCACTTCAGTTGTAGGTAAATTATTAGAAGGATAATATCTGTAGGACGTTGACACATTTGGATTCCTACAAGCTGCTTGGGGACTCCCAACATGGGTTTAGACGGCATAGGTCGTGTCTCACCAACTTGCTCGAGTTTTTTCCACGTCATGTGAGTGAGTACGATAAGAGTAGGGCGATTGATATACTTTATCTCGACTTTCGGAAAGCCTTTGATAAGGTACTCACCGCCGGCTAATGGTGAAAGTGCGCGCGCTGGGTATCGGTGGGGAAATAGGTAGGTGGATTGAAAACTGGCTGAGGAATAAGCGGCAGAGGGTGGTAATTAAAGGGGCTAGTTCGGTTGGGCCTCGGTCACTAGTGGGGTTCCTCAGGGTTCCGTTTTGGGGCCACTGTTGTTTATCATTTACATAAATGATATCGACGGTGGCATCGTCAGTCGTATCGCCAAAATTCGCTGATGACACCAAGCTTGGGGCCAATGTTGGGACGCCCGAAGCAATCGAGGAACTGCGTGCGGACCTAGGTAGGATAGGAGAGTGGTCCGAAAAATGGCAAATGCCGTTTAACTTGGGTAAATGCAAAGATGGCACATTGGCTACGCCAATCCCAAGTCGGACTACTCGATGTTGGGTAGTAATATCGAGGTGACTGATTTAGAAAAGGACTGGGTGTGCTAATTAGCAGCGACCTTAAGTTTACGAAACAGTGTGTAGAGGTGGAAAAGAAAAGCCCAGAAACTATTGGTTATATCAGGAGGCAATTTCAGTTTCGGAACAAGGATTGTGCTCTCACTGTACAATTCCCTTGTTCGGCCGCACCTGGAGTATGCTGTGCAGTTCTGGTCGCCCACCCTCAGGAAAGATATTGAGAGGCTGGAGCGAGTGCAGGCGAGGGCCACAAAGTTAATCCCTTCCGTTAGGCATATGGGCTACAATCGACGGTTACGCGCCCTGAACTTGTTTTCGCTTGAAACTCGGAGGCTGCGCGGTCAACTGATCGAGGTTTTCAAGCTCTTACGCGGGTTCAACGATGTCGATTTTAGAAGTATGTTTAGTTTAAATGATAACCCAACTCGCAACAATGGTTGGAAGTTGGATTTGAAACGGTTTAGGACTAGTGTGTGTGGGAATTACTTTACGTATAAGATCTGTGACACATGGAACAGGTTACCTTCGGAAGTTGTGAACAGTTCCTCTGTGGATCAGTTCAAGAAAAGGTTAGACCAAATCTTGCACACTATTTGAGTGTGTACAAAATTTTCCCTGGCACCCGTTGCCATTGGTACCTCCTTGGTATGGGCCGCAAGGCCTTTTGAGGTACTTCTTTTCCTTTTAACTCCTTGTAACTCTCTCTCTCTCTCTCTCTCTCTCTCTCTGGCTGTAGATCCAGGTGAGCGCGGTTGTGGTTCTTCTGTCATTTCTTTCTAAATAATATATACTTTTATTTTTAAAAGCAAAGTTTTTTGAACTAATAATATATACTTTGGTAATTCAGTTTTAGTCCGACCAGCGACCACTTAGGCTGTCCTGTTTTCTTCTAAATTGAAAAGGGCTCATTATATGAGCTGAAAAACATTATTCGGAGCTTATTTTATATATATATATATATATATATATATATATATATATATATATATATATAGGGTGATCCAGAGAAATGGGACCCAAAAGAAACCCTGTAACTCTTAAAGTATAAGTCCTTTTATAAAATCATACACATCATTCGAAGAGGATAGTTACAAGTTTGTACAGGATGTATAGGTTTTGACAATACAAGACAAGATAAGATACAAAACAAAATAAAAGTGTTAGTTAAAACTAACCCTTCAAGATACTGCATGGACTGTGGAACAGCTGCGTTTCATAACTGAGCAATATTATGACTCATAATATTGCTCAGTTATGAAACGCAGCTGTTCCACAGTCCATGCAGTCATCTTGAAGGGTTAGTTTTAACTAACACTTTTATTTTGTTTTGTATCTTATCTTGTCTTGTATTGTCAAAACCTATACAATCCTGTACAAACTTGTAACTATCCTCTTTCGAATGATGCGTATGATTTTATAAAAGGACTTATACTTTAAGAGTTACAGGGTTTCTTTTGGGTCCCATTTCTCTGGATCACCCTATATATATATATTATTAACGTAAGGAACGACGCTTGTATCGAAGAACGTTCCGCACAAGATGAGGAGAAAGAACGAACAAATGAAAAATGAGGTAACCACCCGGGAATCGAACCCGGGATCTTTCGATTGCCGGTCAGATATGCTAACCACTACACCATGGGCCTCGCTTAATCAGAAGTCGTAATTCTCTTACATACGAGCAGAAACCAATGCCCTGAGGGGGCACCTCCCGCATGTCGCACATATATATATTTTAACTGCAAACAACACACAGTATAATTAACGTAAAGAACGACGCTTGTATAGAAGAACGTTCCGCACAAGATGAGGAGAAAGAACGTTCTTTCTCCTCATCTTGTGCGGAACGTTCTTCTATACCAGCGTCGTTCTTTACGTTAATTATACTGTGTGTAGTTAGCAGTTAAAAAAAAAAAATATATATATATATATATATATTATATATATATATACACTGTTACTGAGTTTAAATACATTTTGTCGAAAGGTTAATTGATGATTAAAAAATGTACAGTATATAATTCTCTGAAGTTTGGTCCGTTGATGATGGACTATTTTTTTTTTGTCACTGCAAATCAAAGCGAAATGACAACGTGTTTAATCTCGTTTTGAGCGATCAGCAACGCGCTTGATCAAGGCTATACAATAAATTCAATTATAGACGGAAAATGGGGCCCCCAAATGGATGGAGGAGGGATCATTGTTATTTGCTTTTAATTAAACATTCATGCACAGACGTCAATACGCATACGTATATAAACACACACACACGCACACACAAACAAACACACACGCACACACAAACACATATATATATATATACACATTTAACTACAATGACCACGCAGTATATTAATGTATAGAAACGACGTAAGTATAGAGGAGTGTTCTGCACACGAGGAAGAGAAATAACGAACAAATGAAAAATGAGGTGACCGCCCGGGAATGTAATAATGGTCAGTGAGGAAACCAAGAACTGGCCCAGTGCTGAGGCCAGTAATTGCGGCCCATTGTTCTAACTCTTTTATTATTATTACAAGCATCAGCCTGAGTCGAACCCCTGACTTCGGTGTCTTCGTTTCGCTCATAGGGAAATGGTGTGACTGAGTTACGAACTCTAGTTTATTTAAAATTCTTTTCCCTTTTTCATTAAAGCAGTGACGAAAGGTAATTTAAATTTTACTCTGATCTCTATTACAATATAATATCAGATTTTTGAGAAGAGGAGACAGCGTCATTTGGACGGCTTGTTTCCAACGAGATTTTCCATCGCGAGTTAATTATCGAAAGGTTAAGAAGTGCCGATGAGAAAAGGTTAATTTCACAAAGTTTCCTTGAAAAATTTTACGGCTTAAATGTTTTTTTTTTTTTTTTTTTTTTTATGAAGCGAAAATCAGACTCAATTTGTAAGAGAAAATTTAAAAACTTAAAAACTTACATATATATATGCGTTCATATATATATAATAATAATTATTATATATATATATATATATATATATATATATATATATATATATATATAAACTTGCAGTGCATCTTGCTCCTGAAGAATCATGCACCAGAGGTGATAATGACTTGGGGTGTCTACAATACAAACTAACGAAAATTGCAATCAATTGAATACGGATACAACGTTCTTTGGACTAGCCTAACACATACAGTATTGATGTTTTCATAGGTGATGAACCACGTACGAACGAAAGCCTCGTCAGTACTTTGACCCCCTACTACTTGGTAATGCTGCTGCTAGCTGTTCGTACCCTGAAATGGGTGTATGGGCGGGATGGTGTTCTGTATAAAAAAGATGTTCAACTCTTCATACTTCCACTTCAACTACGAATACATCGATGATTAAATATATATAAAAGCAATATCTCTTTTTGTCATTGAAGTTGGGTGATACGGCTAAAACAACCCTGATGCAAAATACAAAAGTTAGTGAAGAGGAGAAAATGCAGGAAGGAAAGCATACACATCTATTCACACACGCATCTTCCCCACACGACTACATTCCACACATGCAGCGTTTCATATGCCATGTGTGGTGCGCTTCCAGGACTTGTAAAAAGTAAAAAGAGTCTCTGTTTACATTCTTTTAAAAAAACCTCTTCCATTCCATCCTGCTTGTAGCCACCTTTCGTGCATCACGCAGACCAAACTACACTTACGCAAGCATTTGCCATGTCCACTAGGGTGTATCATGCTCAGGTCGAATATTGAAAAACTTGGAATCTCAAGATTGGAAGTATGTATTCCTATGTAAAATTGAATTTTAAGAGGGGTACGTCTTCTGCAACTTTTGCGAAAAATCGCATTTAAGTGTTCAAAATCGCACTTTTTGTCGAAAAATGGGATTTTTGGCCAATTTCAAAGACTTGGTAGCCTCAAATGACCTCCATATGTTCCATATTTTTCATATACACTCTTAAGTATTTCTAGGGGCAGGATTGGACCCATTTAAGATCAGCGAAAGTGGTTTATAACCCCTAAAATAACCAAAATCACCCAAAATGGCCCAAAACTAAGGAATTGTATGATTTTTAGTCTCCTATGCACCACATTTCGCGGCTGTTCTCTTCATCAGGCAGAATCTTTTGGTTTTTCTTTCTTGGTCTTGCATTTTCTTTTTTTTTAGAAGCGCCTCCACCAATTTTTATTTACTTTCTTTTCAGCATCACTGAGTGTGATGGCAGCTGCCCCCACCTTTCCGCAAGCTGCTGTGACGTCCAACCTTTTTTTTGGCAATTGCAATTCTTCTTTAATATTTATATAAGTCCCTCCTCCCCCCCAAGCTTGGCTTGTAATAATATGCTGGTGAACTGAATGTTTCGAGATTTTTTCTTCTGAAAGCATCTTGATTTGTCTAGCAGGTCTTGTAGAGATCTAAAAATGTTCATAATGTCTTGCTTTGACTTGAAAACTGGCAACAATTCTCTGTGATCGATTCTAACACGAACAAATCCATCTCTTCTCTCTTGCCCATACACTGCATGAGCTGCAGCTGAAACTTCCTGGACTGCTCTTTCACAGCTTTGAGTGTGAACTGAGAAGTTCTCAACTTCAAGTGGAGACCTGAGAAGCTCCTCAACTTCTTTTAACATCTTACAAGTGAAGAGTGGCTCATACAGTTTCTCCTTATTCCAATTAATCAGAGTAATTGGAGAAGTGGCATCAAAATTTAGTTTAGGGTTTCTATGAGTTCTCAGACTCATGTCTCCATACTCAAACTTACCTCTGATCTTCTTGATCATCTCAACCCCCCCATGCCCTCTCCTCCTCATCCTCACTGCACAGGAGAGAGGCAATGAGGTTCTCACTGTGAGCATGATATGCTCCACGAACTATCACATGAGTGATTATGTTCCTGACTTCAGAGGTCTGGCTTCTCAGCAGTCCCAGAGCGGTCACAATATGGTGAGGTTCATACCTCATGTGGTGCTTCACCTTGATCTCAAACTACATCTTGAAGTAGAAGGCCAGGCAGAACTTCAGCAGCACCTCCAGCTTCTTCAACACCTCCCCATTCAGACCATGCTGTCTCATCCACAGCATCAACAGGGCCTCACCTGTAGTCAGCCAGCGTGACTGATTCAGTGGGCCACACTTCAGACCAGCAACTTCCTTGCTCAAATCGCCTGTCTTGAGAGCTTTGATCAGTAGGTAGCAGTTCTTCTGGTCAGTGCTAAGGTTCTGTACAATGTCTTCTGGCAGTTCAATTATATCTTCTGGCAGAGTCTTGAAGCTAAAGTTGACAGCTATATCATTGATCTTCTCCAAAAGTTTTCCTATTGGGCCACTGAATCCAGATTGTGCATGTAGGGACCATCAAGCTTGATGATCATGTGCCTGAGGCTGAGTTCATTAATATGCAACTGGCATATCAGCCAGTGACATTTGTGACCTAGCAGTCTCTCCAAGTAAGTGATGGATCCTCCATCAGGTCCTGTGTTTGTGTTGGTGGAGTCACCACAATAGTATCTTTAGCACCATGAGCACTAATCCACTCAAACAGAGCCTGAGCTATCTTCAGTGCAGGTTTCTCATTTCCTTCAGGTTCTTCTGGTGTACAATGGAAGAGATACTTCCCCTCAGGTTCCCAGGTAACACTATAGTGCTCTTCAGTTGTAATATCAGGATGGAAGCGGCCAGTTTCTTCATTGTACCTCATGATCTTTGTCTTCTTATCTTGTTTTCCATCAAATAAAATTCCCTTGATCTCCTCTCCCTCTGTCCTTTTCTCCAGGGCCTCCACCGAGGAACCTATTACAGACTTCATCCTGTCAACAGCTAGATATGTCTTATCAGCAGATAGATGGCCAGCTTTGATGAGAGCTTGCAAGAAACCAGTTGCAATGGCTGCTGCAGGAGTGTTTGCCACCTTGAACCTGACTGCAGCCGCAGCAGTGCTTGAGATATCCATGTAGTTCCTCCTGGCTGAGGTAGAGACTTTACCAGTGTTGACACTGGAGCTTGTGCCTGGTGCAGTACTGGAAAAATCTGTGTCAGCAGTAGGAGCTGCTCTTCCTGGAGACTCTTGCTAGGAAGTCACCTCATCATCATCATCATCATCAGCTCTAAGCAGTAGCTCCTTTTCTTCTTCCTTTTTTCTGTTTCTCTTCTCAGCTGCCTTCTGTTCTTCCTCCTTCCTCTTAGCAGCCTTCACCTGCTTCACTGTTTCCTTCACATCAACAGATGCCATCCGGAAGCCAGAAATTTCTGAGGTTTTGATCCTCTGGTAATGGAGCCACTCTAGCTTTAGCTTTGGAATCTTCTGAGGCAGAGGACAGTCACAGTTGACATGAACAGCCAGAGCAGCCAGATGCTTCAGTTCCACAGAGAGTGATATCATGTCTGCAGGATGTTATGTTAAACAATGTATCAAGTTCAGATATTCTATTCTCTTTGCAGCCTTCACTCTGCCATTCACTAGGTCAATTATTTCATTCCACCTGACAAGCATCTTCCTGGCAATGAATCTCTCTTGAATGATCGCAGGAGGAGTGAACTTGGCATTGCTTTTGCGCCAATGTGCCAGTATCAGTGATGCCAAGTCCTTAGCCAAATCTTGCAGAGGGTACTGAGCGCTCTTCATATCATCCAGAAGCAGCTTCTCTTCCTGGAGGAGGATTCCTCTCTGAAACACAGCTCTCCAGGTTGGAACTTCTGTGGGAAATAACTGCTTGCCTGGACCCACCAGATGACTCAGCTTTGAACCAGAACTTTTCCTGGTCTTTCGTCCTTGCTTAGCCATGGTGGCTACACAATCTTCACCGAGCTTTGTATCTGAAACATAGAAAATTATCACAGTAAAACTCTAGTAACCTATAACAGCTGTTACAATGGTTTTGTTTGGTAAGAAACCGGTCTGTTACATTTGTACTACAGTGTATGTCCTGCACAGCTGTTCTGTACTTAACCGGAAAATGAAAAAATGGAAATTTGAACACTTAAACGTGATTTTTAGCAAAAGTTCAAGAAAACAAACCCCTCCTAAAATTTAATTTTACATAGGAATACATACTGCCAATCTTGAAATTCGCGCTTCAATGAGCATGATACACCCTAATGTTCACCCATCTTCTCGGCCTTCGTCTCCTTCTACTTTCACAAAAGTTCCATTCGTACTTTTCGTAGTTCTGTCATCTTTCATCCTTACAACATGTCCAAAACCACCTGAGCACACTTTCTTTTTCATTTTTAATTTGAACAATGCATGTTTCCAGGACCACACGATTTCTTACTCTGTCAACCCTATGCACATCACACATGCTCCTCAAATTATCTATCTCAAAGGCTCCTACTCTTGTCTTTTCCTTTTTATGCCACGCCAATGTTTCACATCCATACAAAAGTGTCGGTACTAACACACCTTCATGTTAACATCTTGGCATCCCCACCTCGTCTCCACTTTCTCACAGCCGCATTTAAGAACCCGACCCTTTCCTTCCTTGATTCACTCTACTATTAACTTCACCCCCACTCGTACCTCTTTTGTTCAATATACATCCCAATTGCTTAAAAGACTACCATCTCTAGTTTCACCATTCACTATCATAGGACAATCCGAATTTCCCTCTCTCCACAATCAGTAACTTACAGTCACTCCTTCCACCTTTTCTTTTGCACTTTTGCACAATGGAGCAGTTACTGCTTTCTTCCAGTCTTCGGGCACATTCCTGCTACTTTGTACACTCTGACATATGCACTATAACCACTCCAACCCTTTCAATCCCACATACTTAATCATTTTTGCATATATTATATTCAAACTTGCTGCTTTTCCACATTTCAGGTTGCGAATACCTATTTCACTTCACAACTCGTTATACTCTCTCACATTCCACCATCTGTCCACCTCATACCGCCAGATCCTACCATATTTATATTTGCATTACTCTCATCTCTTCTACCCATCAAACTTTCGAAATATTCCTACCATCTATTCCGTATCTCCACATCCGCTGTAAACATTCTTCCGTTTTCAACATTTACATTCAGACTTTCTTTCCTAGTTTCATTTCTGCACTTCCGCGATTCCATCCAGAGCAACTTTCTGTTCGCTACATACAGTAATTCTTATTCATCCTCCTTCCAAACTCATTATTTGCTTTGTTTCTTCTGCCGCACTAGTCTTTTCACACTTCTCTTGATCTCTTCATACACACACTCTCTTCTTCCTTTTCCTTTCTATATCACAATTACCCTGCACACACAACATCTATTTCCTTCTCTCCTTCCTGTTGCAACTTCGGCATTCCACCACGTTGTTGCCATTTTTTTTTGGCACCTGCATTCTAAAAACTCTCCGTTGTGTGTACCTTAGATCCCAGCGGAAAAAAGAACTAAACGTACTGTGGGTATAAAGTATGTAAAGAGTACAGTCGATAGACCGAAAGTACACTGAAAGTACATTGAGAGTTATCTTTAATGTGTGGAAGTGTATTCTTTATATTTTTCATTTAGTTCCCGAGGACAACACCGCGTGTCAAGAAGATCACTGTTTCAGTTACTTTCTATCTACTGTCGAACTACTGTATATGTACCCTTTGAAGTATTTACATTTTACAGAGTATGATTAGTTCTTTTTCTCTGTTCGGATATAAGGTACACACAACGGACAGTTTTAGAGTGTCTTTGCAACTCCACACACATTTCTTGCACTCCTAATCAGACATTCCTAGCAAACGTTCCACAGTTCATTCATATCTATTTGTTCTGCATCTTTTTCACTCAATCCATCAGATTTACTCTCTTATTGAAATCATCCACTACCTCTTTCACCATTAACTTTTCCACCTTAATTTTTTCATGGTCTACATTTTTTCTATTCACTCTCTTCCGTTCTCCACACAGCTCGCTTTACACAAAACCATCTTGTGACCAGTGAGATCCCCTTTCATACCCCGCACCACACGTGCGTCACGTACCTCTTTCAGCATATTTCTTTTCACGAGCCCTAGTCTATCAGACTTCTCTCACCTTGTATATCATTTGTTCTATACTAGGTGTACTTGTGTACTCCCTTATGTTCTGAAAAGGTATTCGTTACACAAAGTTACACACAAGCTGTGTTTCACGATGTAAAAGTGAGCTACGTCTTGGCCGCCGGCCTCCTTTAAATTATCGGAGATAAGCGACATTGCTTCTGGAGAGTTGTTGCATGGGAGACCATCCTCTACGTCCAGACTATGTAGCGACCGGTGGTTTGGATCCCACGTAAAGTTGTAGGTCCCATCCGTCATATGACTTTAGATGTTGCGAAGAATGTTAAACAACTCTAACATTAGAATTTTACATTACGATATAAAAGAGAAAAATAATGCAGTATGTTTTAAAATAAGGCGCAATACATAAAGTTTTAGGTACATTTACTTATTTACTGCATCAATGAAGGAAACTTACCGGAGCTCTTAAATTATTTACATCTACTGTATATTCCAATAGTGTAGCGGTTAGCATCGCTAATTACGAATCACTAGTGACGGGTTCGATTTCGCGATGGCAGTTGGCGCTCAGCTCACCCAGCTGTTCATCTAACATACCAAAAAACTGATTAGTAGATAAATGGGCATCCTGGGTAGCCTAGTGGTTAGGACGCTGGGTTGCTGATGGGGAGGTCGTGAGATCGAATCCGTGGGAAAACTTTGTAATTTCTGACCACCCATGGTGGGTCGTGGTTCAGATTCCGTGTTAAGTTATAGATCTAAGATGGGGCAACAAGCTTCACCTTCGTTAGAATGAGCAATTCGGGCGAAAGCAAAACATATATATACACATATATATATACACACTGTATATTATTCGAATACCCAATTGCGAAATAAATAGTCGATTCTTGTACCCTTTAAGATCTGGTCGTTGATTACGGGATAAAATTTTAATACTGCGCGATACCTATAAAAATTTATGGTCCCATAAGAATTTTATGACTCATAAACGGTCTGCAGATAAAAACATAAATCAAAATATATTAAAAGTGTTTAGAGTACGTCTTAATAAAAGTCTACAACCTTTTCTGTTTTTCTCATACCTATGTTGTAGAGAAGGGAAAGTTAATTACAGTATTTTTAAATTTTCCTTTTGGTTTTTCAATACTTAAATATTTGTGATTTAAATTATGTAATATTTATTTTATTTACATATATTTATTTATATTACTGTATATTACAACTAATAGAACACTACAACAATATCCTAGATGCACTGAAGGCAATGACAACTACGATGTCATACACAGATTTTGCTAAAGCTTTCGACAAATGTGATCACGATATAATAGCGCATAAAATGAAATATATGGGAATAACAGGCAAAGTGGGAAAATGGATCTACAACTTCCTGAGAGAACGTCTACAGGTCGTTAAAATTCAAGGTATATCATCATCAGCATCGGAAGTACGCAGCTCAGTACCACAAGGAACAGTACTGGCCCCACTCCTGTTCATTATCATGCCAACAGACATAGACAGCGGAGTAAACAGCAACAGTATAGTAACATCTTTTGCAGACAATACAAAGATCAGCAGAAAAATCAGCGATGTAAATGAAGTGGAGGCCTTGCAGAGGGACACGAACAAAATATACAAATGGTCAGAAGACAACAACATGTCATTTGAACACCGAGAAATTTCAGCTCTTGAGATACGGTAAAAAAGAGGAATTTAACAGACTGCCTATTATGCTCCAGATAGAGAGGAAATTCAGAGAAGCACGAAAGCGATCGATCTGGGGGTAATAATGACAGATGATGCGAAATTCGAAACACAAAATCAGATAGCGATAAATAAAGCAAAAAGAGTCGCGGGACAGGTACTAAAAACGTCCAAAAGAAGGGACAGGACAGTAATGATTCCCCTGCTAAAAACTCTGATTATACCAAAACTTGAATATTGCTCAGTTTTGACGTCCCCATATAAAAAGGAAGAGCCTAATAAATTAGAAGAAACGCAAAGACATTTCACAGCCAAGATCGATGGCTGCAAAGAACTCAGCTACTGGGAAAGACTACGTAAACTAAATCTGTACTCCCTGGAAAGAAGAGAGAGGTACACCATAATCTACATATGGAAAATGATCGAAAAACTGGTACCAAACTCAAACTAAACCCAATTACCATTCAAACAACACTGGAAAATGGGAAAGTCAGAATGTGTAGTGTTCCCAAATTAAAGGCCCGACAAGGGACCTCCTCAACTCTGAAGGAAAATAGCTTGGTTGTCAGGGGGCCAAGAATTTACCAGTTCCAAAGGACAGAAACGTTACAGTCAAGAGAAGAGACTAGATGCCTGGTTCAGGACGGTGCCAGATGAGCCGGGTGTACCTGCTATGTACGTGGGAGCGCAAGAAAGCAACTCGCTCCTCCTAGCCAGACCTAGAGGCGGGGCCACCAGCTTGACTCTCGTGTGAAGAGAGACCAACGCACGGAACAGCAACAAGGTGTGTATATACACACAGTCTGTTGCATAAACCTGTTCTTCTTCGGTGAATGAAAGACAGCAATGAAGTTCTTTCATAGATTTAAATTTCTCAATGCCGTTCAATCACCATGGAAACCAATGTATGTGTCTCGAAGAAAACCATTATTTGAAAGCGTATTTTAGGAAACATTGCATACACAATTATCGTTATTAAGTTTAAAAGCGTTGACTGGATGCAATTATAATATGCATTATTTGCTAAAATATATATATTTCTGTCCCAATGCTTGAAACAATGATCAGTGGCGATTTTCATACAAAATGAATTGAGACTTTAAAACAAATTTTTTCGAGTTTCGGCCGGAAGCTACTCCGGAAGATCTAATCTTTCTGGCTGTTTCCGGAATTAGGCGAAAGGCTCCATTCCAAATTTGCATGGGTAATCTTTATTTCAGGCAAGCAAACATTTCCCAAAACTAAAAAGACACTTCAGTGGGTACTTGATGGTAAGACAGTATAGTATTTTAAAAAGAAAACTTCTGTTGTTGACAGGTAATTTTCCCGTATTTGTTTTTTGAATGTTCTTCAATATTTATATTAAATGATAAATCTTAAATAGTGATGTAGCGAGTAATATTTTGATGCAAAATATTACCAGATCCTGTATCGAAGATAAACATACCAAGATACAGACGTTACAGGCTAACAAAGACCCTAAGATCCCCTCTAGACCAGCCCAAAAAAGGAGCTAGAGAGAGAGAGAGAGAGAGAGAGAGAGAGTACAAGGAGTTGTTGAGCATTGTTTATTTATTATTGAATTTTTTTTATTGATTTTATTTATTTATTAAGCAGAAGAGTACTAATAACCCTACATTGTATTCTCAAACTACTTCCGTAGACTGAATAAATCTGTTAGGAAGTTTAACTCAGAGAGTTTCCATCAAGCCTTCGTCTGTCTCTACGAATATAATCTAAGGACTCCCAGTGTTATAGAACCAGAAACAGCTAGTCGCTTCCTGTTTCGTTTATTGGCAAAAGGGAACATTACTACTTCTGTACTCTCTCCTGACTAACTCATGCATTCTGTAAGCGATTCCCTTTGCAATGACGTTGGAAAAAATAGAATAAAGTACAAGGGGGTGGGGGGAAAGTGCCTTCCCAGACAGAACTTAAATTAGCTTACTGGAGGTTTTGAATTCTGAGAATTCCCATCAGTTGAATAAAAGGAAACAGAACAGAAAATATGGATATTCCACATTGCATATTTGATACACGATACAGTTGCATCAATGATGCAGTATTAACGATAGATTATTTATCGATCATACTGCCCCATCTCTTTACGTATGAGTATTATCTCCGTCGTCCTACAGTTATGTAGAAGGATTTTACTACGTGAGACTTTCACTACCATACCATATTAACCCTGTGGTATGTGTTTACTCTGGCATTAAAAACCACGTGAACTGGAAACTTGTTCCACTCCTCTACAGCTCTATTGGCAAGAAAATTTTCCCAACGTCACCGAACCTTTTTACTTTTAATTTAAGCCAGTTATACCTCTGAGGTCCATTTCGAAAAGACGCTCTACATCAACTGTTCTTTCATATACTCTTTGTATTTTAAAATTTCAGTCGTATCTTCTCTCTTTTTCTTTTTTTTGAGAATAATTTTAATTCTTTAATTATTTAATTCTTTTTTGGTACAATTTGTTTCTTCATTCTAGTATTGTTTCTATTGCTCATCTTCGAACGCTCTCTAATCTATCTACGCCCTTCACGAGGTAAGAGATCACAATTTGTATTGTAAGTTCTAAGTGGGGAGTAACTAATAGGCTATTTAAATATATAAAATCTCGGATGTTAAAAGCTTATTGACATGAAACCTATTATTGCCAAGTTCTTTTCTTCACTAATTTTGCTTAACAACCTATTATTAATTTTCTATTTATAGCATTCGTCGTTTCTCCTGTAGGACAAAGCCCTGCATACATAACTTTACATTCATCTATATTAAATTTCATCCGCCATGTTGTAACTGCTTGACCATCCTACCAGCTTTTATCTTATATAAGTTTGACTAAAGTTGCTCACTTTCAAGTGTTCCCCCTTTCCACTTACTCTGTATCATCAGCGAATTTTGAGATTTTATTAAATATTGAGTATATATCTATATCGTTAATTTATATTACAATTAAGAATGATCCTAGTGTACATCCTTGAGGCACTCCGCCTAATACAATATTCCTTTGACTTTTTATCTTTAAAAACACCATTCTCGGGAAGATTTTTAAGAAAAAGGGTTCTAATTTCATGCAGAAACAAAGAGAAAAAGTGATAATTAATTACCCACTTAAATCATTTGGTTTTTAGTTGGTTCTTGGTCGTGAAAAAATGACCAATATTCATACCTTTTGAAGTTTACATATTTAATAATGATTTTTTTAAATCTTCAAACTAAAATTTATGTTTCTTGCGTGTTTTTACTCAAATGCTACATATTTCAATATTAATTAACTAACTGAAAATAATTGATTTTACTTTAAAACATATTCGGGTTACGCAGCTGTGATTCTGTACTAATTTCAAGCACCCCCAAATCAATTACTTTCCACCTCTCGATGGTTTCGAATTTTGTGAAATTTCAGTTGAAAATTTGTTTGTTTTTGTAGACTGAAATAAGAAATCATTTTCTGAAAAGTATTTTTATTTCAGTGCACAAATAAAGGTCTGTTAGTTCCCACGTTCGCCACAATATTTGGTTTTACTAAGAGGCCCACTTAACGTCTTTCTAATACTAAAATAAAAAATATTTTTTTCCCGAGTTCAACGGGCAACAGACGTAATGAAAGAAGAAAGTGCGAGTGAATGATGTGCCCCGCATTGATTAAAAATCGTGTCTTATATACGCGAACACACACACACACACACGCACACACACACACACACACACACACACACACGCGAAGATTCCAAATGGATTAGTTTTTAGCTGAATCTAACTTTGTTTATCCATTTTTTTTTAAACTGCTCAAGAAAATACAAAAATGTTATTCATGATCCAATTTTTGCTCCAACGGAACTCGGTGGCGGAGTTCTAAATTTGTTTTTGCTTCCACGAAAAGAATTTTAAAACCACAGTTTCATTAATCTTTATCATGTTAAACGTACACTTTACTGTTGTAATGGCTTTTAAGCAAAATATAATTATAGGCACATTATAAGAAGCGATAGTAATGGTATATATTATTTTTAAACAAGTATAGGATCTAAGTAGTGTTGTGAAATAGGAACCTAATAAATTTTTAAAGTATATTCATAAATATTTATGGAGCAAGTATAGTTTACGTCCCCCTGTGGTGCCTAGTGTAGTTTACGTCCCCCTACATTATCCTAGTGTAGTTTGCGTTCCCCAACTTTGTCTGTGTACTAGGGAGGAGCGTTTTTACACTTTTTTCGATTTTCGTTTTGTAATAGCGCGGAAAAGTGGCTCTTCCACGTCAAAAGTGAGTATGTAAAATCTCAGAGATCTGCAATTCTCTGCCTCCGCACGCGCGTTGAAAATCAAAAAAATGCGCCAAAATACGCATTTTTTTCAATATTTTCTTATAGTTTTAATTTTCATCCTACCTTCTTGTAATAGCGAGGAAAAGCATCCTAAAGGTTTATTTTAGACTAGTTTTAAATATTTTTGTCCTGCGATAATATCTTCTGCCACCGCAAACGTTCCAAAATACGGAAAAATCCGCATAAATCCCGTATTTTGCACATTCAGCCTATACGCTAATAAATTCACTTTGTACGTCATGTAGTACTCCCACATCGTTCTAGAAACTCCCCCAGTCTGGTATGGTGTGTTGCTCGTCATTGCCATATACGGCAATGAGTCAGTGAGTGATGACTGATGAGTCATGACTCACAACACTCTACCAAGACTTCTTGCTCTCACTCCCCGCAGTGTTGTGCTAGCTACGTTTCGGGTAAAATGTGGATTGTGTTGCTCTTGCTGTTAATACATCTTTGGAACACGACAACACGCATATGTGGACATATACTGCATATTTTAGTGCATAATAATACGTTGGTGTAATATACAAAACTTCTGCAGAATGCAAGAACATTTTACGCTTTAGGAGTAATTTCTTAATTTTTATATTAATTACTGTTTTTCACAATGTCAGTACCAGCTCAAGTAACAAGAACTTCTTCAAGTTGCCCTATATTTGGGGCTCCAGCTGATCTAGACAAGAGGTGCCTTCCGACCTATTATAAGGACGTTATGAAATATTTTCATCAAATAAGGTTGAATCTGAAGACATCGAAGAAAGAGCCTACAGTTGCAGAAATTTCGGGTGTTCTCTCAAAAAATCTCGAAGATTTGTGGAAAACAGCCTCTATTCCTACTGTTTCTCATAACCGTGTCGCTCAAATGATTAAAAATTACCATGAAAAATGTCAAAACCTTCTAAAGTCAATAAAAAGGAAACAAGATAGTGACTCATTCAAAATTAAATTACAAACATTTCAAAATGATGCAGAAAACGAATTATTTGACATCAGTGCTTGCAAATGCAAAAATTTTGATAAGTGTTCATGTGAAAACCATCTCAAGGTTCCAGCAATTGAACAAGATTTCCTTAAAGATCAGAGAACAACAAGAAAATTGGCAATAGGCTCTCTTGATGTTTCACAAACTCGTAAAGATCTAGCAACTATTGCTAGAAGACAACAGAGAATGAAACAGTATGAACCAAAACCATCTACCAGTAAAGGACAAGCAACTGAAACACTGTCATCAACATCAAGTGAAACAGAAGGAGCGGATTCTGATTATGAACCGACACAGAGAATCAAATCGATGGAACAATCTCATCATTGGCTATAGCTTGTGACAGAACTGGTCTGTCAGACAGGTCTGCTGCTATAATTGCTTCGGCTGTTCTTGAAGACGTGGGAATTATAAACGAAAAAGATTTAAGTTCAGTAATAGACAGATGCAAAGTAAGGAGAGCTAGAAAAAGAGTGAGATCTAACATTCAAAAGAGAGATTACGAAGAAGAAACTATGGAGAGTATCTATTTCGATGGAAGAAAGGACAGAACTGCAGTGCAAGAAAAAGTTGGCAGTAAAGGTTATCAAAAAAATATAACAGAAGAACATGTCACCTTGCTTCAAGAACCAAACTCGCATTATATTGGGCGTGTAACTCCCGCTTCTGGCTCAGCATAGAGTATATCTTCTGCAATTTTGGATTTTTTTCGCTCAAATGAGATTGATACTTCAGAAATTAAAGCCATTGGATGTGACGGGACAGCAGTTAATACAGGATCAAAAGGAGGAGTGATAAGAAGTATTGAAGAGCACTTTCAGAGAGCACTCCAGTGGCTGATTTGTTTGCTTCACACTAATGAACTTCCCTTGCGGCACATAGTGACTGACATTGATGGTAAAACAACAGGTCCTCAGAGTTTTACGGGGCCTATAGGAAAAGAGTTAATTGATTGTGAAAAGAGACCTGTTGTTGAGTTTGAGGCAGTTGAAGCGGAAGAAATTGTAGTTGACAGAGATGATCTGAGCACAGATCAGAAATATTTGGCAGAAATCTATGATGCTGCGTTAAAAGGTGAATGTACTCCCTCTCTAGCTCAAAGAAAACCAGGCAAAATTGCACACTCCAGATTGGTGACAACTGCTAACCGCATACTTCGTCTCTACGTTTCAACTGAAGGACCTTCAGACAACCTTAAGTGTATCGTGGATTATATTATGGAAGTTTATATTCCAATGTGGTTTCAAATCAAGAGAAATTCTTCAGCAACACAGGGAGCCAAACATCTTTATCAAATGATACAACGCTCGAGGTCGTTCTGTGCTCGCTGTATAGAAATAGTTGATCGTGTTATTCAGAGAAATTCCTATTTTTCTCATCCTGAGAATGTTCTCCTTAGTATGATTCACGATGAAGCGAAACATATCAGAGAATTAGGATGGAGGAGAATCCTTAAAGCAAGAGATTCTGAGTCAGCCGCAGTGAGTATTTAAATTGCCCACGTTGAACTTTCAGTGCAGTGAGTACTACAACATGATTAACTGGCAAACTTGTGAGCTGTCAGAGCCTCCTCTGAAAAAAGTTCCATCACGCTCCGACATCCTGAATTATATCTCATCGGGAGATGTACCTGATTTCATCCCACGCTTTCCTTGCCACACCCAAGCGGTTGAACGGCATATAAAGCTGGTAACAGAGGCTTCAGCTGCAGTATGCGGTTCAGAGGCAAGGGATGGATTTATCAGAGCAAGATTAGAATCCAGAAAGAAAATGCCAAGAATGGAAACAAAAAGTGACTACCGTGTGTAACTAGCCTAAGTCCGATAATGGTAGGGTGGTTGGGTCGGGCAGGGAGGAACTCGAAATGCAGCCACCTCCACGTGGTGAGTTCTGGGTTATTTTGTCAATATAGTACATTCAATATTGACGAAATAAGCGAGGAGCTGCATGCATATTACATAATAAGTCATCAAAAATAAACCAAGCATGTGCAAAGTAAACTGCATTGGTGGACCTAAATTATTTAATTGTTCAAATATATAAACTTCTTAAATTACTAAAATATGATATAATGAATTGTTAATTGCATTACTTAATACATAATTAACGAATAAACTGTGGTGTAGGGCCGAAGTTGACCATAATAGCGTCATTATAAAATACGCTATTTATGTAAATTTCCCCATATTTTGGACCGTTTGCGGAGGCAGAAGAAATTATCGCAGACCAAAATTATTTAGAACTAGTCTAAAATAAACCTTTAGGATGCTTTTCCTCGCTATGACAAGAAGGTAGAATGAAAATTAAAACTATAAGAAAATATTGAAAAAGTGCGTATTTTGGCGCATTTTTTGTATTTTCAACGCGCGTGCGGAGGCAGAAGATATTATTGCAGATCTCTGAGATTTTACACACTCACTTTTGACGTGGAAAAGCCACTTTTCCGCGCTATTGCAAAACGAAAATCGAAAAAAGTGTAAAGACGCTCCGCCCTACTGTGTACACCTAATCAAATAAAACGTTAAAACTAACGAAAATATTACGACTTAACCCTAAAAGGACGACCACTACATATTGATAACGTTTCAAATACACACATTCATAACTTAACCCTACCAACAATTCCGGTGTTAAAGGGTTAACTTAACGAATCGTCAATATATATATATATTATATATATATATATATATATATATATATGCTGCAAACCCACAAGGAAAAAGAAAAACGATTCCAAGGCCTTTCGTGTATTCAAAGATACACCTCGTCAGGGAATGAAGATAAAAGGCGAAATGCCCATAAATATATACAACGTACAGGAAAAACAAAACAATTAGTACATACTTAACAAGGGTTAATGAGAGGCAAAAGAAATTTTAACATGATATCGTCAATTTTATACGTCCCCGCACTGTTATTGAAATTGTGTTATCCTATTAGTCCAGGCAATCTAGAGCAAAAATAGCTTCAACCTGGGCAAAATTGCTTCAGAAGCTTTCTAAACTGTTTCCAGCTCAGGAACCATTGCAGAATAACATATCCAAAATCCGACAAAATTGGACCCCGGGAACACCCCCAAAAATGAAATTCAAGATGGCGGACTGGCAGTTTCCTACGAAATACAATAAATTTTAATTTCGCTTTGTAGAGAGAGTTATGACGTTTTTCTTGATCAGTAAAATGTTTTAAAACACATTTTCGTTTCTAAATTAACCTATATGACACTAAAAATTGTATTAGGCGGCTAGTATTAAACTATGACGTCACGTAATGTAAATAAAATATACTGTATGGAGTGTATGTGAGAATGGACATTGCTACATCTTTATAAACTTATATTATATACAACTCTTTAATTCCTACTACCCACTATCAAATCTGCGTATTTGTGCTTGTCATTTTCTTTAAAACTGTTATTATGTACTCCTTTTAAATACTGCAACACAGTTTATTAATTTGTGTTTTCTGTTTCAGACTGACTCGGTGTACGGCTGACTCGGTGTGCGTTGTAGTAATGCTTAATTAAGAATATTAATTTCTGTTTAATTAATTATTAAAATGTTTAATATAAATTATTTACTAAAAATTGTGAAATTGTTTGAAATTGTTTAACTGGGAAGAGTTGGCAATCCTGAATAGAGGCCGACAAAGAGTGGGCTACCCCATAAGGGAGTCAGTCTTGAGGCAGACGCGATACGCGTAAGGTTGGAGCCATGTGATCTTAAAATCAAATTGTTTTGTGCCCCTCTCCGACGTAAATATATTTAGTAAAATTTCATACTCGCATCCCACTAAATTAAATAAACCATTTTCGGAATCAATAAAACGTTCACAAGTGTTAAAATAGAGTATTAATAAACCCCCCTTCCCCCTTTGTTTTGTAACGGACTTTCATAGTCTAGTCGTCTCGGCGTGGCTACCGGAATCTTTATACGGTACGGCGAAAAAGAGAGTAGAGAAAGTAAGTGATAAATGAAATAAAGAGCCGATCGTAACGTAGAAAGAAGCGTAAATAATGAAGAAAGTAAATAAATAAGGGCGTACACTACATCTGGTAGAGCGGAACACTACATCTGGTGGCTAGCGGTCATCTTACATCATATTTTGTATGAGGCTTACCCACGTGACCAGTATTTCGATTAAAATTCTTCAAACCCGGTATATTAGCCAATAGCGTTAATGAATATTTTATTTCGATTATTAAAATATCTAAATGCAAAGTTTATCCCGTTTGCAGGCAAATTTCGATTTTCATTCCTTAAAATTCATTAAAAATGTAATTTCAATATGGCGTCCATTGTTTTCCAAATTATTCTGAGTCACGTCGCTTCAAAATTCTCGCGCGTCAAAATTTGTTGGTTGAGATCGAGTCTAGACTCAAAACTTATTTTAGTCGTTACAGAGTCGGTAGAAAAACTTGTCCGGCTCAATATTGCGAGTCATTATTACGTTAAATTTCGTTCATTACATCTGGAGAGGACATAGTTTTGAAAATTTATCGTGCTGCCTGAGGACTCAATTTTTATTTTTTTTCGTCTCTTCCACTGTTATGCCTGTTTCAGCTTACCTTTTTACTTTTTGTTTAAAACTTTTGGAATTAGTAGTAATTGTAATAATATAATAATAACGATTAATATAGAAAAAATTTGTACGTAAGTCAAGTATGTTAGTTTAAATACAGTATGATACACATTTTATATGGTCCTTTCAAAATGTTTCAGCGAAAATTTGTACCGCATTTCTAGGTATATATACATATATAGTATTCTAAAACATTTCATGAACATGTAAAATTTTCTGGGTTTCATTAGCAGATTTTTGATTATATTTCGATTGGTTGTACATAAATTATAATGATAGGCTTATTTTAAATAATTGTTTATATAGATTTACGGGCTTTTTGCTTCGCTCGCTTCGCGCTAAAATAGGATTACGTTACATTTTAAGGGACAAATCGAAAAATAAATCTTAAACATATTAAATTTGTCAGATTTGGCCGTATAGGATTGTGTTAAATTTCAAAATAAGCAGAATTCGTTTAACTGAAATAGAGAAATTGTGTTGTGAAATTTTCTATAAGTTTTATTTTTTATTTTTTATATACTCATTAATTATATACTCATTAATTATATACTCATTAATTATATACTTACTTATTAACTTATACGTATATATTAGTTATATATATAATTTTATATATTTATATACTCATAAAGTTTGGTAGGTAGGCTGATTATCTATTTTTTTCCTCTCTGTTCCTTTCGTTCATTTCACGACAATTCCGACATATTTGGTAAAATGGCTATTGTATTGTACTGAAAGATTTCTTGTAGGCCTATCGTTAAATATTGTTCGGAGATTAACCGTTACTACGGTATATGTCTATTGAGTAGTAAATTCTTAGTTATTTAACAAAATTTTAATTGGTTTAACATAAATAATCATAGGATTTTTCTTTAATAAGCACAAATGTTATGCATTAAATTCTAAATTGTTCTTTCCGCGCATAACATTGAATTTATTAATTATAGGTCTAAAAGTGCGCAGTAAATTTTATTTTTATTTTGGGGACCTATGTGAGTTAAGGTATACATATTTTACTAAATCTCGATATTATAATTTTTTTTGAATTACAGAAATTTGTGTAGGAAATTCTTTTCATATATTTTCTTTACGTTTTATAAATTCATTCAATAATCAATTTTATTTTTATAGGTAGGCCGATTTTTATTTTTCTTTCCAGTTCAATGACAATGGTAAAATTTTTATTGGGAATTTAGAGTGTATTCTAAAAAGGATGTTTTGATTTGATATTTTAATTTGGGTATTAGAAATGAAAAATGTCCTTTTTTACCCAAATTACAAAATTATGTCAGGATATAATGCAGTTTCATTCGGTTAGGGATATTTGTATAGAGGTTCGCTAACAAACAAAGCGACCGCTTTCAATTAGGCAATGTTTTTTGTTTGTTTACAGTAGGTGCGTGTATTTTTGAGTGCATATTATCTATTCTTATTTAGTATAACTATGCAAATTTTTAGTTTCACTTGGAAACGATAAATTACTGGGATTTTTGTGATTTGCAGACCATACTGGGGTTTCTGTTGAAGGAGAAAGTTGTCTCTCAGATGTAATTTGCGAATTGCGAGTTCAATTCATATGAAATTTGACGTTTCAAGTTGGAATTACTGTATTAAAATAATTTTTGGTAGTAATATTTAATTTTTTTTTACTTTTTTATAACTGTTTTGGAAAATTATTATTGTTTAAACCTTCAGTCGGGGTTAACTAATGCATTTGAAACATTGGCTCAAGTGTACACTCGGAAATGGAGCCTTCTAGATAGCCAGTAACGTTTTTATGGCGTCTTTGTGTGCTCCTCCTCAAAGCAAGAGGGTTCATGATTGTCAGAGAATGGATGACATGAAGTTTCTGGGGTTCATTTTTGTCTTTTGTATTTAAAAGTATTGAGGTGATTTCTGACGATAGTTTGAACAATAATAGTTCTTAAATTATACTAACAGTTACTATATATGGGCGCTTTTATATTTATACTGTACAATGTTGTTTCGTGCGTTTTACGACTTTGTTTATCTTCTCCGCTGTAACTGCCATAAGTGACCTTATTGGTAGCTAGATGTGATTAAATTTTTGCGAAATTTTGAGATGTAATTTTTTTTTCTTTCCGTGAATTTGGCCAGAGCAAATGTGTAGTTAGTATTTCGAAGTGAACTGTCGAGAAAATTCGATAAATTAAATATGAAATGATAAGCAGTGCAGAAACACGTTTCGAATAAACTTTTTTTTCAAAATTTCAAAGGCTCGGTTTGGAGTCAACCAAGTTGAATCCGAGTTCCATCAAGTGAGTTTAGTCGACCGGATAGGTGATCGATCACCAATGAGAGAGAGAGAGAGAAGAGAAACCCAGACTGCGCAGGGACTTGGCGCAGGATGGTTTCGGAAGAGAAGAGATAGAAGAGAGGAACCGAATGCGCATGCAGTTGGCGCAGGACAGTTTCGGAAGAGAAGAGAAACTTCGTGTGCAGGGTCTTGGCACACGAAAGTTCGATCGAAGATGTTCTACTGGATTTTTCGGGCAGTAGCTGGTCACGCTGCTCGAATGCTTCGCTAAATAGTGTTGTAACACGCGGTAGACAAGCCACGAGATTGAACGGGTGCCTACGACTGTACTGTCCATACAGACATACAGTAGGTTCGTTGGGAAACGGCCTACGGCGGAGTGATCGGTTGATTGTTGCCAGTAGAAGAGTCTTTCAGCTGGACGTAGGAAGAGCAGCGTTCACCGACAAAAGTGGAGATGAGACAAGGCGAGTTTCTTCATCGACTTCTAGAATTGCAAATTCCGTCCAATTCCAGCGCGTGGTCCCGCTTTCAGTATATCTCCCCCCCTGATCCTTTTAGAATTGGACGTCTCTTGTTTTTTTTTCGCCATTGGAGAGAGAGCGGAACCATTATAGCGTGCTGCCCTGTTGCATGTTGATTGATGCAATCCCTTGCATTCTAGCGAAGTGAGCAGGAGAGCTGCGATTGAAAATTGAAGTCCGTTGTCAGCGTGCGGAGTGTCATCTAAACAACGTCCAGCAAATTAATGTACTGATTATTATGTAATGAAATTATAAGTGAAAGGGTGCGATTATTGCCCATAATTGTTGTGTTTTTCGTGAAGTAGTATGTGCGCTCTTGGTCAGTATTTTATGTAAACTTTTTCTTATTTTTTTCTATGTTGCCCTGATAGTAACTGTATAACTATACAAATAACTGTTTCAAATGTAAAGCGATCGTTGATGAGGAATCGCGGGAATAGATTGTGAACTTGAGATTTGTGTGGCCACTGTAAGAAAATTTTCCGTTATTTTTTTTGGCATGTATAGATTAGTTACAGGTTGTAATTTAATTATTAGTGTGAAATGTTATTTTATGCAAATGTGAAAATTATAAAGTTTTCGGTTTTTATAATATGATACAAAATATATGTGTGGAATTTGTCATTCTAATTATTTCTTGTCTATCTCAACTCTGAATTGTTAAAGAAAAAAAAAAAAAAAAATTGCAAAATATATAAATTTGTTGAATAAATTTATTAACATTGTTAAACGATATTAATAAGTTTTACTAATGGAAAAACTTATTTTCAAGGGGGTGATGCGAGTGTAGTAATGCTTAGTTAAGAATATTAATTTCTGTTTAATTAATTATTAAAATGTTTAATGTAAATCATTTACTAAAAATTGTGAAATTGTTTGAAATTGTTTAAAATGGGAGAGTTGGCAGTCCTGAATAGAGGCCGACAAAGAGTGGGCTACCCCATAAGGGAGTCAGTCTCTTGGGCGCGATACGCGTAAGGTTGGAGCCATGTGATCTTAAAATCAAATTGTTTTGTGCCCCTCTCCGACGTAAATATATTTAGTAAAATTTCATACTCGCATCCCCTAAATTAACTAAACCATTTTCGGAATCAATAAAACGTTCACAAGTGTTAAAATAGAGTATTAATAAACCCCCTTCCCCCTTTGTTTTGTAACGGACTTTCATAGTCTAGTCGTCTCGGCGTGGCTACCGGAATCTTTATACGGTACGGCGAAAAAGAGTAGAGAAAGTAAGTGATAAATGAAATAAAGAGCCGATCGTAACGTAGAAAGAAGCGTAAATAATGAAGAAAGTAAATAAATAAGGGCGTACACTACATCTGGTAGAGCGGAACACTACAGCGTCCGCCTTCAAGAATGCAGACTCCTGAAGAATTGTGCGTGATTTGTAAGGAGAAATTGGACAGCGGACAGGAAGTGGTTCACATCTCGTAAAAAGGAGCAGATGGTATAAATGCATCCAGCCGCAGCCGTGGAAGCGATGTTGTTGCAACAGCTGGAATAAGTGTTCACGTTGTATGTAGGAAAAGGTTTACGGATAAAAAGACCATTGAAATAAAGAAGCGACAGACCGCAGCCGAGGCAATACCAAGGAAAAGTGCTCGTTTTCATGAATACGCATTTTCCAGTGCTACTCACTGTTTGTTTTGTGATACCTTTGTGGACTTTTTTTCCAAACACAAACCAAAATCAGAGCATGTCAAAATAAGAACTACAGAGTTCTCCGAAACCATAAAAAGGTGCTGTGAAAGCCGCTGCGATGAATGGTCGTTTAATGTAAAAGCCCGTCTGGAGTATTATCTTCGTGATCTTCCTGCTGCAGATTGTGTCTACCATCACACCTGCAGCGTAAATTTTCGAAGTGGAAAAAACATTCCTCGCGCATACTCCTCCGACGATCATGATTCGAAGAAAGGGAGACCAACTAATGAAGAGCAACACCAAGCATTCCTTCAGACCTGTGCTTACCTGGAAGAGAATGATGATGAACAACTGTTGATTGGAGACCTAATTTCCAAAATGGAGGAATATCTTCAAGGAAGTCAGAGCTCTGTCTACGAACGCAGGCACATGAAGAGAAAGCTTTTAGAACGTTACGGAGACAAGATCATAATATCAGGTGAAAGTGGGAAGGCAGATGTAGTAACACTACGAGAGACAGCTAATGAAATTCTTATAGATTATCACAAAAAGTCGAAAGAATGTGATATAGATATAGAGCTACAGAAGATTTACCTAGTAGAAGCTGCTGCAAAAATAATCAGAAGTGATATCAAGTCTGTCGACTCGCCTAGAAAAGATGTGTATCCATCTCCAAATGACATCACTGCAGAAAGTGCTCTTGATTACATTCCCAACAGTCTGAAATTGCTATTATCAAAAGCATTTGCGGGACAGGATGCTTCAAGAAAAATAGGTGCAATTGGGCAGAGCATTATGCAAGCAACCCGTCCTAGAGGATTACTATGTCCACTACAGATCGGTTTGTCGGTTCAGCTACACCACAACTTTAGGTCAAGGTACCTTATTGACGTTCTCCATCAGCTGGGTTACTGTTCGTCGTATGCAGAAGTAACAAGATTCGAAAGAAACGCGGCGCTGGCAATTGGGTCTGGCTCTTTTACTGTTGATGAAAACACTGCAGTCCTTCTAGCAGCAGATAACGTCGATCATGATGTCTGCACTTTGGATGGGAAGAATACCTTTCATGGAATGGGTATGATTGCCGCAATAACTCCGAAGATCAAGATCCACCCTTCTATTCACAGGCGTAATGTTGGTGACAATGACATTAAGAAGATTGCAACCGTTGACATTAGGGAATATAGACACGCGAGAAGCATGTTGAGGGACATCTCATTCCGCGAACTTCCAGTACCCACTGCCACCATAAGTTGACTTAGTCTTCTCTGGCAGATATCTTCAGCTGAAAGATCAGGTCCAAGTTGGTCCGGAACAATGCAGGCAATTCACGGTGGATCAAGTGTCTCACATCCAGGTGTGGCGTCGATCACGTTCCTTCCCATCATAGATATGTCGCCAACTGACATGACCTGCATATTTTCGACATTACTATATTTGAGCAAGATAGCACGCGATCAAAAAGTCCCATGCATTATACCTTTGATCAGCCTTTGTTCTGGAAAGCTTCCCAAATCATCAATGAACAGAGAGACCTGCAGGACATTGTTTTAATGCTGGGATCATTTCACACTCTGATGAATCTTTTGGGAGCAGTCGGTACTCTTATGAATGGTTCAGGATTGTCTGAAATACTTCAAGAAATATACGGACCAAATGCCGTGCAACACATGATGTCTGGAAAAGCTGTTTCAAGAGCGATACGTGGTCATATGATAGTAGATGCAGCTCTTAGTACCTTACTAGTCGCAGACGTTTTCCCTCGTAATGAAGATGGAACTCCTCATGACCTCCATAAGGAAGCTTGTGACCTGCTCGACGATGTTATGACCGCCAAACAATCAGTTGAGGATGTGGAATCTTCGAATGCATTGTCTCAGATTGCTACCACTTTGGATGCGAAGAAAACTGACCTACAATCTACTTCGCAAACAAGTCGACTCTGGTTGGAATATCAGTGAATGATCAACATTGCACGTTCCTTGATAACAGCAGACAGAACCGGCTCGTGGGATTTGCACTTGCAAGCTATGCTGGAGACCATCCCCATAATTGCAGCAGCCGGACATCACAATTATCTGAAATCGATATACCTGTACCTGCAGAAAATGTTAAGTTTGCCTTCTGAAAATCCAGCCGTTAACAAAGTGTTCCAGGAAGGTAAGTTTGTGGTAAGAAGAAGCGACAGATTATGGGCCGGACTCGGCACAGACCTGGTGATAGAACAAGTACTAATGCGTTCCCTGAAAAGCAGAGGCGGACTGACACACGGAAGTGGATTTACAGACATCCAAAGGACAACGTGGCTCTTTTCTATGCCTCTGTGTTCCACTTATAACTTAGCAATGCAGGAATACACCAGAGTTTTGTTGGAAAGTAGTGAACAGCACAAGGAAATGAGGGGAAGTAGACAAATCAGGGACAGTAATGACATGAAGAAAGTACTTGAACGTCTGGAATCCTTATCCCCATTCCATTCTACCTCGGGTCTCTGCAACATTGTAACGGCTAACTGCTGATCCTGGAGTTAACGTTCATCAATTGCATTCAGTCGGTACGAACATTGTCGTAAAAATGATTGGGAAACAAGCCTTTACATATTCTGCCAAAAGATCTGACAAAGTTAAAACACTAGGATCTGCTTCTGCCGTTGTGATCACTGATGCTTCAGATATAGAAGTAGATCCTGCACTACTGTTTCAGAAAATGATGACTGTTGCCACTGGCGGAGACATGAATCTTGAAGATGTCATGTGTTACGAACTGTGTGCATATCCTCTTGCATTGTTCGAATCACGAAGTATCTTGAGGAAACCCGATAAGTCTCAGCTAGCTCATGCAATAATTAAATACACTGACACTTTACGCATGGAAGAAGTTCAAGAAATTCAGTGCACAGACCAGTACGTATTGGATGGTGGATCTCTACTACATCGTGTTTCCTGGCGTCAAGATGAAACATATGACAGCATCGCCAACTCATATGCCGATTTCACTCTGAAAACATATGGAAAAGCAATCATTGTTTTTGATGGCTACAGCAGCTCTCCTACGATCAAGGACATGACCCACAAAAGACGCAGCACCAAGACAAGCAGAAATGTGAATCTCAGTCCAAGCATGAAGTTTGTTGGCCAGAAGGAACACTTCTTGGCTAATGAAAACAACAAGCAAGCATTTATTTCCCTCGTAGGTGAGATGTTGAAGAAGCACGGGTGTACTGTTCACAACGCAGATGGGGATGCTGATGTGGACATCGTTCGTGCAGCAGTTTCCTCATCAGAAAATGCAACTACAACAGTAATAGGGGAAGACACCGACTTGCTGATTCTCCTTCTGTACCATGCCAAGGACAGTGGTTTCAAGTTGTACTATCGCAGCGATATAAGACGGGGACCATCTCCTAATCCTGTGTATGATATTCTCAGCATTCAATCATTGTTAAGCAATGACATCTGCAAGTATCTCCTGTTTGTGCATGCTTTCACGGGCTGTGATAGCACATCCAGAATTTTTTCGATCGGTAAAGCCAAAGCATTCGACACACTGATGAAGGTGGCTGAACTCCGTTCAGTTACAAATACATTCTGTTCTGATTGTTGCCAACACTCTGACATTGAAGCCGCTGGAAGAAAGGCAATGCTTCTGTTGTATGGCTGCAAAACACTTGAATCCACTAACGCACTACGTCATCGAATGTTAGTTGAAAAGGTAGCTACAGCTAAATCTTTTGTTACACCCGAACGTTTGCCACCTACCGATGCGTCCACAAAGTACCACAGCTTTCGCACATACTTTCAAATACTAATCTGGAAGTCTACAGAAGAGAAGATCGATGCAGAACAGTGGGGTTGGTATGTAAAGAATAATTCCTACTACCCTACAGCCTGCGACAAGCCACCAGCTCCAAATTATCTACTCAACATGATCCGCTGCTCCTGCGAGACGAAATGTGCTACTTCAAGATGTGGATGCAAGCGTAATGGAATGCCCTGTTCAGCCGCTTGTGGCGAGTGCCAAATCAGTGGTTGCGATAACAACCCAAGTACCGGTAATCTATCCGATGATAGTGATGAAGAGGATTAATTTCTGTATGTTTGTGACCAGGTATCACTTCTTCTGTAATGAACATAACTTGAAACTGGGAAAAAATAATTGTTGTATTATTGATTATAAAAATCTGTAAAAAGCTATATAAATTATATTTGCGTAATAACTGGTTGTGTTGTATATTGTTGAATTATTTAAAACATTACAACTGAAAGAAAAAGCATCAAATGTACTGTATCTCTATAAATAAAAGCGTAAATTATATATATTTTTTTTTTCGTAGGAAACATCCAGTCCGCCATTTTGAATTTCATTTTTGGGGGTGTTCCCGGGGTCCAATTTTGTTGGATTTTGGATATGTTATTCGGCAATGGTTCCTGAGCTGGAAACAGTTTAGAAAGCTTCTGAAGCAATTTTGCCCAGGTCTAACTACAAATTGCCTGGACTATATTTCATTTTTAGATAACTGTCTTAAGAAAGCCAAGAATAGGTATTATAATAATGTAATTGTAGAGGAATTTCAGCGTAAAAATATCCTTAGCCTACCTTACCATGTTAATTTTCAATACCTTCCAACTGTACTTAAAGCAATTGGCATTAATGTAATCTTTAAGTATAATAATACTGTTAAATCACGCCTAATAAAGAATAGCCCTGATAATGTTGTTGGTTGTGTGTATTCGATCGGATGTACACAATGTAACTCAGTATATATAGGCCAAACCAGTAAAATGTTAGATATTAGGGTAAAAAAAACAGCATAAATATGCTTGTAGAACAGCTAATAATTCCAATGCTTTATTTAACCATATGTATAGATGTAACCATAGCATCAAGTGGGATAGTTCTAAAGCGCTTGTTAAAAACAGAGATATAATAGAAAGAAATATTCTAGAATGTGCATTTATTCATTTTAAAAACAATTTCAATGACAGTGCGGAGACGTATAAAATTGACGATATCATGTTAAAATTTCTTTTGCCTCTCATTAACCCTTGTTAAGTATGTGCTAATTGTTTTGTTTTTCCTGTACGTTGTATATATTTATGGGCATTTCGCCTTTTATCTTCATTCCCTGACGAGGTGTAGCTTTGAATACACGAAAGGCCTTGGAATCGTTTTTCTTTTTCCTTGTGGATTTGCAGCATTCATTCATTTCACGTGTTTTATTGTGAAATTCAACCCATATATATATATATATATCGACGATTGGTTAGGTTAAGTAGTAATATTTTCGTTAGTTTTAACGTTTTATTTGATGGATTCATTTAAAAAATGTCGGATCACCTGAAGATCATGACCCCAGCCTTCTTTAGTTAGCCTTATAAGGCTAACTAACGAAAATATGACGACTTAACCTAACCAATCGCTAGGTCAACTGTACGCACTTAACCTAACCAATCGTCAAGTCGTCATATTTTCGTTAGTTAGCCTTATAAGGCTAACTAACGAAGGCTGGGGGCCCTGATCTTCAGGTGATCCAAAATGTCTCCTAAAGATCCTAGTGTAGTTTACATTCCCCAACTTTGACTTAGTGTAGTTTGTGTCCCCTTTTGCGTCAGGGGGACATAAACTACACTTGCTCCATATTTATGTAGTAATATTAGACAATAAATTATTCTTAAACCTGAAGAGATGAGAATATATATATATATATATATATATATATAGAGAGAGAGAGAGAGAGAGAGAGAGAGAGAGAGAGAGAGAGAATGGGAAATGCCATCAAACGATAAAGCTACTTAATAAAAGCAACCGTATAATGTCTCTCGTCCCTTTATCAATCATTAGAGCAAGGCTATTAATCACTATTTGATGAGTGAAAATTTTTTTAAATAGAAGTGATTAATGACTCCATCCGGCTAACTTTCGCTTAATAAATGCAATTTTATATTCACTTTATATACTAAACATTATATTTAAGGCGATTTAATTCATATTTTGCGTTTCATCCCAATGCGAGCAATTTCATTATTTGGTTGTTATCAAATAATTAATTAATTATAATAGGAATTTCTCTCCCTCGAGCAAATTTCTTGATTTCTTGAAAAACAAAATAATTTTTTTTTTTTTAAACGTAAAGAAAATAATAATAATAATAATAATAATAATAATAATATATAATAATAATTGACAGTATTGTTGAGGGAAATAATAAAACTTAAAAATACAAAAATAAGCTCCGCAACAGACTTACAATTAAATTTAAAAATTACTATCATTGATAAGTGTAGACGAAATATAAAAATTTACTGAAGATATTATTGTCTCCCTCCCCCACCCCACCCCCTGTTCACCAACTTAATTAAGAACCTTTTAAAATATTTACAGAAGTAACCATTTTAACTCGCAAAATGTCGGACCATTCGATTAACAAAAATTGTCGATTTGCCAAAATTCTGGATGGGAACACAGGTAGTGAATTTTTTTTTATTAGAGAACTATCATTATATTCATGGTTTCTGGTTCTCGAATAAAAAAATAAAAATCACCCTGTATTAACAGGTCTGGTATCCTAATTATGAGCACGTTAATTCTGTGAACTGTGATGATATTCAAGAAAATACCTACACGACTTCATGTACACGGATATGTTTCGACATAAAACCAAATTTTAGTTCAGTAAACAAATTTTTTTATAGAGTTCATTTTGTATAGGGATTTTTACTGTATTTTAAGTAGTCACTAAAGGAAAGAAGATTGATCGGTGACCGTCCCCAGGCTAAAAAATGTAAATTTAAAATAGAATATACAAAAAGTATAAAGCAAACTCGAAAAAGAGTCGGATGAAAGGACACTTTTCAATGCATGAAGTATGACACTTCTTTTTATTTTATTTGGAGAGGGATGTAGCTTTCCTCATTCTCATCTCTCTCTCTCTCTCTCTCTCTCTCTCTCTCTCTATCTATATATATATATATATATATATATATATATATATATATATATATTATTAAGTCTTTCATAGTTAGTACTTGGTCGGTTTCACAGTATCGCTACTATAGAGTTGCTAGTAAATAAATTATAAGACAAATGTGGTATGAAAAAGAAGATAATTGCTTTAGATTTATAAAGATTCAAGGAAAGTTTGTTGTTGCATTAAATGGAAAGACGCTGTGAACCATGGGGCACGGACACCGGACACTCACCGAACAAAAACTCACCGGACAAAATCTCACTGGACAAAAACTCACTAGACAAATGTTTTTGCGAAATACATACTGTACACTCTAGTCTAGATCTTAAAATCTCAAGATTTTAGACTCATTGTAGATAATTAATTGCTCTTCATCTTTCAAATTGTTCATCTTTAAAATTGTTCTGTTTTTAACCAACCTACCAATCTTTCGTGAGAACGTATCCCGTTTTTCATGCCAGTTGTTTTCTCAACTCCAACGTTGAAGGTCAGTTTATATCCCAGTTTGGTTTTGCTATTTTTCAATGTTTTATTTTTGTTCAGGTTAACTGTACGCCCTTGACGATTGGTTAGGTTAAGTTGTGATATTTTCGTTAGTTAGCCTTATAAGACTAACTAAAGAAGGCGGGGGGCCCTTATCTTCAGGTGATCCGAATTTTTATATAAATTTTGTAATGTTCCGAGGTACCAAAAGTGTTACCTCACAGAAAAATTACCCCACTACAACTGTGACCTCGACCTCACTTATGCCTACTTAATTACACACATACACACACTATATATAATATATATATATATATATATATATATATATATATGTATGATACACACAGACCGTGCATGGAACAAGGAACTCTTCTGGGATAATTAAATCCACTATAGTCCGAATAAGTAAAGGTAAATGACAAATACCATAGTTTTTCTTTTTCATGATGCAAGCCCGACGTGGGCAACGGGTCTCTCGCAAAGAAGTCTCGGACTATAGTGGATTTAATTATCCCAGAAGAGTTCCTTGTTCCATGCACGGTCTGTGTGTATCATAAAAAACTCAGGGAACCATTCTGAGTTCATTCCCATATATATATATATATATATATATATATATATATATATATATATATGTGATGAATAAAACCACGAAGGGAAAAGAAACAAAGTGGTGCTCAAGCGCTTTCGTCTAGTGACATCCTCAGGAACACTGAGGAGTGTTCCTGAGGATGTCATTAGACGAAAGCGCTTGAGCACCACTTTGTGTTTCTTTTCCCTTCGTGGTTTTATTCATCATAAATATTTTTCACGTGTCACTTTCGTGAAATAATTTTTCATATATATATATATATATATATATATATATATATATATATATATATATATAGTGAGAAATAAGAGCACGAGAAGATTGTATATGTTTAATAACAGACGTTTCGGAAAAGTTCATTTACCGTATCTACAATGAGTCTAAAATCTTAAGAGTGTATGTTAAGATCTAGAATAGAGTGTACATATTTCGCAAAAACATTTGTCTGGTGAGTTTTGGGTCCTTTTTTGCATTTAAGTGGCGAGTTTTTGTCCTCTTTTGCATTTAAGTGGCAAGTTTTTGTACAAGATTCGTGAACCATATATGATTATATGTGTGCGAATATTTGAAAAATCAGTCTTTAGCTATAAAAACAAATTAAAAACGCTTTGGAATATTGTATACACAAAAAAACCAAGATTTTGTAGAGTCCAATATTTATGTTAAAGGCAATTTTCACTTGAATCATAGAATTTTCTTTATGTTCAAAGTGTGAAAAGTTCAAATTGAACAAAATTCAGAGGATCACCTGAAGATCAGGGACCCCAGCCTCAATTACTAAATGATATCTTCGTTAAAACTAATGAAAATATCACGACTTAACCTAACCAATCGTCAAGGGCGTACAGTTGACCTAACCGGGCATTCAATTTAATTTATTATTATATTTGGTACCATAAAGCAAAAAACAAGAATACATGGGGGCTCTGATCTTCAGGTGATCCAATTCAGATACTGAATCGTTTTGACAACAAATTAATTTGTGAAAACTATAATGAAGAAACACTATGTGTTATGTTTTTCCTCAACGTAAATTACAGTTCAAAATACAGACCGAGGAACAATTCACCACATTAAACAGCACACCCATCATAAACATCAATACAACACTCAAGACATTTAATCAGATCATCAATAATGCAACCAAATACATACCCAAGGGCAACATTAGGAAATACAACCCAAATTACACTAGAGAAATAGCCCACCTCATAATGCAACGTAACAACCTCAAACATAACACACAAACACCGCACACAGAAGCCATAAAACAGCAGATACAACAGCTCAACACAAATAAATAACAAACTCAAAGAAAAACAGAAAGAAACATTTAGGGAATTAATTCATAACAATACTAAACCACTCCACAGATACATCCAGGATATACAAGACTATAAACAGCATTACCCACTCTAACAGCGGCATTCACACCTCACACGCGGCTATCTGTCGCAGCCAAAATAATATCCCAACATATACACAATAAGCTAACATTCTAGTTAATCACTACGCAAAGATAAGTCACTTAAACAGAGACAACAACCAGAAACACGCAGACAGACAAACAGCCAGACACAAGAAAACCTACAGACTCGACACGACCATTACACCCTTCAATACAGACCAGACCACCAAGATCATTAAAAACATTAAGAATCCGAAGGCTACTAGACCAGACAACATATCTAACATACACCTTAAACACTTGGGCTCACAGGGAATACGAGCTCTCACAAACATCATCACATATTCATACCAACACTATTATTCCTGACATATGGAAACAAGATAAAATTATTACACTACTCAAACCAAACAAAAAATCCAACAGAACAAGCTTCCTATAGACCCACTACTTTACTATGCACACCTTCCAAAGTAACAGAAAGACTAATCTTACAAATCATCAACCCACACATACCACTATCGCCTACTCAACACGGATTCAGACCTCACCACTCAACCACGACATTACTGAACTCACTAACCTCACGCAGCACATCATGAATGGCATCAACTCCAGACGACCAGCTCAACGTACACTATTAGCAACAATAGACATTAGTAAAGCATTTGATGCTATCCCACGCTTCCCTCTCATAAACAAAATACTGAACACAAGCATGCACAATAAAACCAAACGGTGGCTGAGCATCTATCTTTCAGGAAGATACTCACATGTCACATTTAATGGCAAGTCATCCAAACACAAGCTTTTTCCGAACAGGGTCCCTCAAGGCTCTGTTCTCTCACCAACACTGTTCAACTTATACATGCATGACATTCCAACACCCATAGATAACAAGCTTACCTTATCATCATATGCAGATGACATCACTAACATCCACCCACAACAACATCGACACCGCTACAAATAACCTACAAACATACATAAACAGTATACAAGACTGGCACACACACACAATAGACTCAAAGTAGCGCCCACAAAATCAACCATCACCTTGCTTATAAGCAACACAAAAGAACACCAGATAACTCCACAGCTTACACTAAACAAGACCAGTGTTGGGCACTAAAGCGTTAATCCGATAACAGTTAATTAACGAAGTTAACTTTTTTTAACGGACTATTAACGGAAGTTAATTTCCATTTATCGTTATCGGACCAGTTAACTTCCGATAACTCGATATTTAGTCTGTTAAAGTCCGTTAACACGTTAACTGCGAGGAGTCATTCACGGAAGATCACCGCTCCGCTAATGAATTCAAACCGCCATAACTTCAGTCTGCTTCCAGATCTCGCAAGGGGAGGTTGTGCGCTTTTTATTGAAGGTAAGAAGGTTCTTTTAACGTTAGTAAAAGTCCTATAATATTATATATACAGGGTGTCCCAGAATTAACTATCTATTTGAATGAAATCGGACAAATTTTTTAAAAACATTTTTATTTATGTTTATCATGTTTAATATGTGTTAAAAATGTATAAATTTCTAAATTTTTTTCATAATTTTATTTTCAGAATTTTTTAATTATCTGGTCCAATGAAAGACCGTCTGAAGTCATAGAATGGCAAAGAGACTCTCCAAAAGTTAACGTGTGGCTTGGAATGACCAAATCCAAAATTTATGGCCCATTCTTCTTTGCGGTAGCAACTGTAACAGGTACCGTCTACCTTGATATGCTTCAGCAGTTTCTAGAACCACAGCTTCTTGATGATGGCATTCTTGATAATGTTGTGTTTCAACAAGATGGAGCACCATGTCATTATGCTCTAATTGTTCGAGAATACCTCAACAGACGCCTTCGGAATCGGTGGATTGGACGTGGAGGACCTTGACCTTGGCCTCCGCGTTCTCCGGATTTGACACCCCTGGATTTCTTTGCATGGGGTTTCATAAAAACAAAGGTTTATCGCCAAAAGATCAATAGTTTAGCTGAACTTAAAGAACGCATCCAGTTGGCAGTGCGGGAGATAACACCTGAAATGCTTCAAAATGTGTTTCGCAGCGCTGAGGATAGATTTGAAATTTGCAGAGATACAGACGGTGCACATGTTGAAACTTCTCAATAAAGTTTTGACTTATGATTTATAAATCTATTTGTTTTTGTATCATAATTTAGTAATAAACACGAAATTATGTCAGTTTTTATTAAATTTGTCCGATTTCATTGAAATAGATAGTTAATTCTGGGACACCCTGTATTATTATTTATTATTATATAATTAATATTATTTTGAATTAATTTTGCTATTTTGTTTGAATTAATATTTTATTAGTTTAGTTACATATTTTATACGATGATATTTTACTCTTTTTAGGTTCTTCTGTATTATCGTCAACTAGACAGCGTTCAGTTCTCTCTTACCAAGCATTAAAATTTAGTTAATGGTTAGTGGTTACAAGGGTTTCAAAACATGTAATCAGTACATTTTTTATTAAAAATAAAAAAAAGTTATTAAGCAAAAAAGTTGCAAAACTTGATAAAAATACAGTTAAATACCTATTTATTGTTGGATTTTGCATAAATAAACATTTTCTATGGGTTTTAAAGCTTTTTCCTTGATTTTTTTAAATGTTAGTAAAGAAATAGTTATCGTTAACGGATTATCGTTAACTTCCGTTAACTTCCGTTAACTTTGTAGTAAAATTATCGGATTATCGTTATCGGAGTTAAAAATTGGGGTTAACGGATTATCGTTATCGAAGTTAACTTTTTGTTTAACGGTGCCCACCACTGAACAACACCAACATTCCACACACTCACAGGACCAAAATACTTGGAGTCACATACAACACATCATTATCTTTTGCAAACCACATTCAGGACATTAAAAACAAATGTACGTCAAGACTTAACACGCTTAGGGTACTTACAGGCACAAACTTTGGACACCAGCAGGAAACAACATCACTCATATACAAACAATATATTCGCTCAGTTATGGACTATGGTAGCCCATGCTGGGAACCCATTATCTCAAACACACATAAACACCTTACAGACAATACAAAACAACGCACTTCGTATCATTACAGGATGCATTCAAACAACACCAATAGAACACCTGCACACAGAAACAAAAATACTGAAAGTTAGGAAACATTTAGACATGAGGGGAACACAATTCATGGCATCAGCGACAACTAACCCACAACACCCTTGCCACTACATGTACAATCATATACCGACACCTCGCACCATTAAGGTAACACCAGAGAGACATTATAACCAAATACTCCATTCCATACCACGCCCCACAGACATCACACAGTACGGAAAACACATACACACACACCTAACCCACAAAGCACTGACACGACTCGGTCCGAATGCGGTTCTAGGTGCGAAGCCGTCACCCATTAACAGGTCAGAGATCAGCCTGAGCAGATCGGATCGAGTTAACTTAGCACGATTCCGATGTGGACACCACCCCAACTTACAGAGATATAAACACAGACTAGACAACTCCATAGACGACACCTGCCACCTGTGCCAGGACACACCACAAACAATTGAACACATTATGACAGACTGTACCACTCTAGCACAACGTAGAACACAACACAACATCACTAGTGCGCTGAACCTCAGGTTCACTCCAGAAAGGGCGATCGGTTACCTGCGTGCCGCCGGCTTGCTCGATCAGGGTAGGCTGATCGGCTAACCAAGAACAACAACGTAAATTACCAACTGTGATTGAACAAAAAGAGAGTGTGTGTGTGTGTGTGTGTGTGTGTGTGTGTGTATACGCGTGCGCGCGTAAAGAAACCGCAGTTCAAAGATGTTAAACTGAACAAGCAGCTAGCATGTCTTCAGATTTATTTATGAAACGTCGCCCATGAGACTCGAATTTATAGTTTCCTCATTGTGACTTGAAATAAGTTAATCCTGGAATCTGGATTTTTAATTGGGTTATGCTTTATGAGTGTACGCCTAATTAGGCTATTAATTCGTGAATATACAACTTAAAATACGTTTGTAATTTGTTTTCCTCTATTTATTTATCTAAATATAAATGAATCAAATCTATAATACTGAATTTGCCCCATAAAAGTTTAAATTGCATCCTTTCAATCATTTAAATCAGTAATTATCTCTTTCAAAGGGTAAACCATTTTAAAATGATGTACTTTAAAATCGTACTTATTTCCTCATGCAAATAAAAATGTGTAACTTAAAAAAAAATTTAGAAGCAGGAGAAATAGAAATTAAAAAAGGTATGTATAAGGTTCTGCAAGAAAATACTTTGTACAAAAATTCCAACACAATTAATGTATGTTAAATTGAAAATAAAAATTATTCTGTTGAATAAAATTAAAAATATTATTTTAAAAAAGGCGTTCTTGTTGACAATATTTTTATGTGAATTAACAAAATCCAGCTCTCTGTGTAGGTACATTTTGATCTTCCTTTTGACAAATGGAAAGATTTCAGAATGAAGAGGAAAATTTCATTTAGCATCGGAGGCATAAAACTATTTAATATCATACCGATGAAATCTGCGAAATATTCATTTAAAAACATTCAAAATTCGATTTGACACATTCTACAGCCAAGTCCTTATCAGCCATGCGTGACAGATTACAAGAGCAGAATGACAGTGAAAAGCAGTGCTCTCCTCCTTAACTCCCACAAATGAAGTAGTATAATACCTCTTTAAACTCTTTGCTGTTCCGTGCGTTGGTCTCTCTTCACACGAAGGTCAAGCTGGTGGTCCCGCCTCTAGATCCGGCTTCGTAGAGGAGCGAGTTGCTGTCTTGCGCTCTCCACCGTACATAGCCTGGTATACCTGGCTCATCGGCCGTCCTGAACCAGGCATCTAGTCTTCTCTTGAAGACTTCAACTTTGACCCCTGTAACGTTTCTGAGGTCTTTTGGAAGCCGGTTAAAAAGTCTTGGACCCCTGACAACCAAGCTATTTTCTTTCAGTGTTGAGGAGGTCCCTTGTCGGGCCTTTAATTTGGGAACACTACACATTCTGCTTTTCCTATTTTCCAGTGTTGTTTGAATGGTAATTGGGTTTAGTTTTAGGTTTGGTACCAGTTTTTACATCATTTTCCATATGTACATTATGGTGTACCTCTCTCTTCTTCTTTCCAGGAAGTACAGATTTAGTTTACGTAGTCTTTCCCAGTAGTTGAGTTCTTTGCAGCCATCAATTTGGCGGCTGTGAAATGTCTTTGCGTTTCTTCTAGTTTATTAGTTTCTTCCTTTTTATATGAGGACGTCAAAACTGACCAGTAGTCATGTTTTGGTATAATCAGTGTTTTTAACAGGGGAATCATTACTGTCCTGTCTCTTCTTTTTAAAGTTCTTAGTACCTGTCCCGCAACTCTTTTTGCTTTATTTATCGCTATCTGATTTTGTGTTCCGAATTTCGCATCATCGGTCATTATTACCCCCAGATCGATCGCTTTCGTGCTTCTCTGAATTTCCTCTCTATCTGGAGCATAATATGCAGTCTGTTTAAGTTCCTCTTTTCTACCATATCTTAAGAGCTCAAATTTCTCGGTGTTAAATGTCTTCTGACCATTTGTATACTTTGTTCGTGTCCCTCTGCAAGGCCTCCACTTCATTTACATCGCTGATTTTTTCTGCTAATCTTTGTATCGTCTGCAAAGGATGTTACTCTACCTTTGCCGTTTACTCCGCTGTCTATGTCTGTTAACATGATAATGAACAGGAGTGGGGCCAGTACTATCCTTTGTGGTACTGAGCTGCGTATTTCCGATTCTGATGATGATATACCTTGAATTTTGACGACCTGTAGACGTTCTCTGAGGAAGTTGTAGATCCATTTTCCCACTTTGCCTGTTATTCCCATATATTTCATTTTATGTGCTATTATACCGTGATCACATTTGTCGAAAGCTTTAGCAAAATTTGTGTATATGACATCGTAGTTGTCATTGCCTTCCAGTGCATCTAGGATATCGTTGTAGTGTTCTATTAGTTGTGATAGGCATGATCTACCTGATCGGAATCCATGCTGATTTTCGTTGAATCTTTCCGGTGTCTCCAAGAAATCATAAATTTTCTCTCTAACTATTCTTTCAAATACTTTGGTGAGGTGGAACGTCAATGACACTGGTCTATAGTTCTTTGCTTGAGATCTGTCCCGTCCTTTATATATAGGGACAATGTTTGCTCTTTTCAAGTTGCTCGGTGTTTCCCCAGTGTCTAGGGATCTTCTCCATATCCAGTATAAAGGTGTAGCTATTTCATTTTTACAGATTTTAATCAATAATGCGTTCCAATTGTCCGGACCTGCAGCTGAATGTGGTTTCATTTGTCCTATAGCTCTCGCTACATCTTCTAGTGTAAAATCAAAGTCGTTATACACTCTCCTTGCAACTTTTCTTCAAAGAATGCATCTATGTCTGGTATCGCTTTGTCAGTTGTTTTATTCTCTAAAACTGTTCTCCACTCTATCTGGGCCATGTGCGATCTGATTGCTTTCCAATTTAGTGTCTTGGAGTTTAAGTTAAAGGCACCAAATTTGCTTCTTTCCTCAATATGTGTATTGTCTTTTAATGTTGTCGTCATATTTGTTGATATCTCGATTAAGTTGTGGTCTGAGATAATGGTTGGAGTTATTTTTATATCAGCAATCAAGTTCGTGTTATTCGTAAATACCACATCTAGGCAGTTATTTATTCTAGTATTTTCTGTTATCTCCTGTGTCAGCATCAACTCGTTTGTGAGAGCTATCAACATTTTTGCTTGCTCCCGGTCTTCTCTTGTGCCCCCCTTGTCCTGGTGTATATATATGTAGAGGACCGACAAGAAATAGATTAACAAGTAGAAAAAACAAATTCTTTCTTCCACGCCATCATCAAACATTCTTAGAAAACATACGTGGTCAAGGAATCAGAAACAATGAAAACGTCTGTTTCTTCCCAAAAGGCCCTCGAAAGCAAGCCCTTATCAACTAAGGGACGCGTAGAAGGCGTTTCAATAAATGCCTGCGAAAACTCCACGTCACAGAGGTTATATAAGCGAGATTCCACTGATACTCTCTCCTCACTCATTCTCACTCGCTCACTTGTCGCTTGTCATTTTCTCGTCTTGGTCTCCACCTTCGCCAGCAGAAACTCGTCACGTCAACCGCCCTCCGGCTTCCCGCCGGAGGAGCGGCCTGCTGTTCCTTCAAGGCTTTCGATTTATCGTCAAGTAAGACCTCCCGCCGTCAGCCTGCAGAAGCACTTCTTCGAAGCCCAGCGCCGTTTCGACTTCAGCCGGCTTCAGTCCCTCAAGCATCATCTCAACTCTATACGAAGCGAATCAACACTTGAGGCGACCGGCGCCCGTTGAATAAACTTCAATGGGACGGTCAGCATCACCTTAGGCCTACGTTCTACAAGGTCGACCTTCAAGCATCTCCTCCATCTCAAGAGGCCTAATTGACACGACCAGCGCTCGTTCAACAAGCTTCAATAGGACGGTCAACGGCACCTCAAGCCTACAGTAATAGGTCCACCTTCAACACTTCTTCACCAGAGCTTTCATCGTCCCGGTAAGCTAAATGCATCTTTTCTAAGTAACTCTCGTGAAGCCTACATCAGCCTACTGCCGAACGGTAGGCTATAATCCCAAAGTGTTTAATTAAGCGTTTTAACTGACTTTCGTTTAAAACGCAGTAGACCTATTTCCTAATCCAAGTGTCATTCCAATACCGTAATCGTGTACTGTATAATCCTGCTGTCATTACTAGGTTCATTCAATGTTCCATTTATGCGTAACTCTAGCCTACCTAATGAAGGTCTAATTTATTTACAGTGTACTAAACGCACGTGCATTCTTTGTCATTACTAGGCCCATTCAATGTTCATTCATGCATAACCTTTAGCCTACTTAATCAGTGTGTTACATATTCTATTCAGTGTACTAAACGCACGTGCATTCTTTGTCATTACTAGCCCATTCAATGTTCCATTTTGCATGCCATTAGCCTACCATAAATTAATGTATTACTTGACAATTAAGCTCTTAACCATTTCTCTTATTGGCTGAGCTCGATGTCATCTTAGCATAATATAAAGGCCGTTAAATAATTGTTATTCACTATAATTACTGTCAATCATTTGTTATTCACTGTGAACAAATAACAGATTTATTTTCTTAATTAAATACAAAACAATAAGGTGCTTTTTATAACCTTAACAATGTTTGCTTAGGTGTAATCCAAGCTGGTGACCTCGAAGCAATTCGTATCACTCAGAAATATTATAGTAGGCCTACTCCATTAGCCACCTTCAACCATTGATATTATAGGACATCATAAATTGTTAACCAAGCCTGTCATTATAACAATCAATTTGCATCAGTTAATCACTAGCATTAAAGTAATCAGCATCGCCACACACGGCTAAGCTTGGGCCCACTATATATATAATCCTATTCACCTCTTTGTATTTTATAAATGGGAAGTAAAAGTCTCCGCAGATCATTATATTAGGGGATGGAGGGTTTAGGGCCTTTATTAGCTTTCTGATGTTATCAATGGCCTCCGAGAATTTTTCGGTTGGGGTGTTTGGAGGTCTAGAGATAACTATTAGTATCACGTTTAGTTTTTCTATTTTCACTGCTAGGAGTTCCACAAAGCTGTTTGATTTACTTATTATATATAATTATATATAATATATATAATTATATATATTAATATAATTATATAATTATATATATAATATATAGTTATATATATAATATATACAGTATATAATATATAATTATATATATTATATATTGGTGATCAGTCTTTCCTTGTGAACAAACGTGTTTTATCGAGTGTCCAGTGTGTCAATTGAATAAGTGGTTTTCGTTGAAGTGTTTTAAAAAAAAAATAGTGTTCGGTGCATTCTAAACTAAAATTACTTCGTGCTACTAATCATTCATTAACGAATATATTTCATTTATTGACGTTATTCAGTATTATATTATTTTATCAAACCAAGGCTACTGCACGTGGCTTGCCTTGTTTGTTTTTCAAATCTATCAGAAAACGTGGAGTAATAGGGTTCGTTTTTCCTTCCATCGAGAGGTCAGGTAGAGTGTGGTCACAACCGTGAAAAAAAGGAAAAAGTCGGGTCGAATCGCGGACAGATAAGTATTATAAATACTGTCCTTTTACAGGTCTTTTGTCGGTAGCTTAATTCTATATTCATTTAGTATAAATTTGTGTTACAAGAACCTGTTTCTCTGTTTCAAGAACGCGGTAGACCTACGTTGTAATTTATTAATTTCCAAACGCTCGTTTTCTTTGTTTTTTTTTTGTTCTTTTTGCGTTTTTTGTTTTTTAATTTAATAAAAGCATGGCACCCCCGTCAAGTACTTGCAGTCGCTGTGAAGGGAATTGCCGCTTACGCGTTTACAATGGCTAATAATAATGAACAGTTAGTTGCAGGTGGTGCTCAAGCATGGAAGCTGAGGAACGAGTTAGAACGAGATGGAGGCCAGGTGAGGCTTGAAGAAGCGTGATGCTCCTGACGGCAAAATTGGAATCCCTTGAGACTCCAATTACGACCCCTCCTGCCTCAGTTTCTACTAATAATATAAATAGTACTAATAGCCCTCTCTCTTCCCCTAGTTCCCAACCCTTCGTTCGAGTGCGTAATGGAGCCCCATTGAGAAAACCTAAGACTTGTCTACCAGTAATAACAAACAATAAGTTTTCTGTTTTAGGTTTCGAAGATGCTGATGAACCGGAAATACGACTCTTTGGCGATTCCATTGTTCGAGGGCAGCTCGAGGAATTCTGTGGGAGAAACCTCGTCGTAGGCACCGTTACTGCTACCCTGGTGCAAGGGTGGAGGATATAACTAATAGTGTTGACCATTTACAGACGGTACCGCCGAGGACACAACGTATGTTATTCATGTCGGTACTAATAACGTTTAAATTCTAGATCGGAAGAACTGCTGGCTAGGTACAGGACTTACTAGAGCGATTAAAGGAAAAAACTAATAAGATTGTTTTAACAGGTATACGTCCTCGAATTATCCAACGTAACGATTTCTACAGCAAGGCGACCTATATTAACAATAACCTAAGTCTCTTTGCCAACAGGAAGGAGTGCATTTGCGAATTTTGGAACAGTTTCTACGGCAGGAGGGACTTGTTCCTCCGAGATGAACTTCATCTTAATGACGTGGAGCTGCGCGTTTAGGAAGACTATTTCATAATACTGTCTCTTCTTTTCAGGCTGCCGTAACTCGAACGGTCCCAGCGTAAATTCCACAAATTTCCCCTGCGCTCGCGAAGGTGTCACAATTACAAACAATTGAAGGTTCTATCCTTAAATGCTCGTAGCCTAGAAATAAAATAAACGAATTTTTTTCTTTAATTGCTTGTAAAGACTATGATTATAATTGCGATAAATGAATCGTGGCTTAGCACTGAAACACGTGACTTTGTAGGGAGTATCAAATTAGGTTATAAGATTTTGTTAAAACACAGGATAGGACGAGGAGGAGCGGTGTTATGTGTATATCAAAGATAATATTGCGAACGTTATAGAAGTAAAGCACACAATTCCAGAAACCAATAGATTCGACTATAGCAGAACTTAAATTGAACGATTTCAAACTTGTTGTGGTTATATATAGGCCCCCTAATCAAACAGCTGATACAGACGAAGCGTTATATCGTGAACTAAAGAGAATAATCGGTAGTGAGAGGCTTAGTTATGGGTGACTTTAATTGCGCCAACGTGAATTACGATACAATGCAGGGGACGCGGAAGGTAATCGTTTAGTTAATTTTCTCGAGGATAGCTTTCTTATTCAAAAGGTTGGGGAAACCTACGAGGTTGGACAGTATTTTAGATTAGTAATAATACGGATGATAGGCTAATTACTGATCTTCAAGTAAATAGAACCGTTAAGCAAAGCGATCACAATATGGTAGAGTTTGTCCTCTCAGTAAGTCACTCGAAACCAGCTAACTCGACTAAAATTCCTAACTTCAGCACGCAGACTTTTGTAAATTTCGAAATAAATTGTCAACGTCAATTTGGGAAAACGTAATGTGGATCTCCAACGCAAAACTAATGTGGGAATCGTTTGAAACAGTATTTAGGACTATAAATGAGGAATGTGTACCGTACAAAATTAAGCGTGCGAAAGTAAATAACAAGCCCTTGTGGTTTACTTCTAGAGTAGGAGACATTATAAAGAGTAGGATAGGGCTTATAGGTACATAAGTGCGATAAAGACAATTTGTGGTTACGAAACAACTACATATCTCTAAGGCGTGAAGCGAAAAGTGTAATAAAAAATCCAAGCGCGAATTTGAAATCTCCATAGCTCGTGACGGTAAAGAAAACCCCAAGCGATTCTTTCAATACGTCAATAATAGAAATCCAGTAAAAAGTGTGTTGGGGCCGTTGAAAAATGTAACGGAGATCTAGTTTCTGAAAACAAGGAAATGGCTACCTTGCTAAACGAATTTTTACGTCAGTTTTTACTATAGAAGATGTAACGAATATCCCTACGGTCATAGACATAATACCTTTTGATAATGGTAATATTTTGGATAATATTGTGGTTAGTGAAGGGGAGGTAATGCGCTATATTGATAAAATGAAAACCGTAAATCACCGGGGCCGGATTCCATATATCCTATACAACTAAAAGAATTAAAAGATAGCATTGTTGTGCCGCTAACAAAAATTTTTAATGCGTCTATTTCTGAGGGTGCGTACCAGATAATTTCAAGTTAGCAAACGTAACACCTATCTTTAAGAAAGGCGATAAAGGTGCGGCGGGAAATATAAGCCAATCAGTTTAACGTCTGTTGTAGGTAAGCTACTGGAATCAATAATTAGGGATCGTATAGTCGAAACACTTAGAATTGCAAATAGTTAGAAATACGCAGCAGCACGGTTTTAGGCGAAACAAATCTTGCTTAATTAATCTTTTAGAATTTTTCCAAAGCGTGGTTGACATTTACGATAGTCATCGGGCGGTTGATGTAGTGTATTTAGATTTTCAAAAAGCGTTTGACACCGTACCGCACAAAAGACTCATTGAGAAAACTAAGGCTCATGGAATCAGGGGTGTAGTAATAAATTGGCTAGAAGAGTGGTTGCGAGGTAGGAAACAGAGGGTGGTCGTTGATGGAGCGGAGTCGTGTTGGGCTAATGTAGCGAGTGGCGTTCCTCAGGGTTCTGTATTGGCCCCTTGCTTTTCTTATATATATTAACGATTTAGATGTCGGCCTAGTCAGTACAGTTTCAAAGTTTGCGGATGACACGAAGCTGGGTGGTTAGGGCGATAATGACGAAGATAGAGGCAAAATCCAGAATGATCTGAATAAAATCGTGATTGGTCAGTCACATGGCAATGAGATTTAACGTTGATAAGTGCAAAATTTTACATATAGGTTCGGTAACGGTAATTTTGCGTATAGTATGTCAGGGAAAGAGTTAATAAGCGTAGAGCAGGAAAAAGATTTAGGAGTTATAGTCACTGGTGATTTAAAAGTAGCGAAACAAAGTACAGCAGCGGTCAAAAAGCGAACAAAGTGTTAGGTTTATAGCTCGGAATTTTGAGTACAAATCGCGCGATATTATAGTTCCTCTTTATAAATCATTAGTTAGACCCCATTTGGAGTACGCGGATCCAATTTTGGAATCCGCATATGCGAAAAGATATAGACAAAATCGAAAGAGTTCAAAGACGAGCAACTAAGATGATTCCGTCGCTGAGGTCAAAGTCGTACAGGAGGGCTTAAGGAGTTAAAAATTGACTACACTCGAGACTAGGAGGCTAAGGGGTGATCTAATCCAGTTTTCAAAATTATGAATGGGTTCGATAACGTAGATAGAGATAGCTTTTTCGAAATATCTCAATATAATAGGACTAGAAATAACGGGTGTAAGTTGACAAGTAGAAGGTTCGAGACAGCAGTTGCCAAAAACTTTTTTACGCATAGAATAGTAAATAGGTGGAATAGTTTGCCGGTAGAAGTAATTAGTAGCACGTCTATAAACATGTTTAAAAATCGATTAGACGCATATGTTGATAGATTGGGTATAGTTTAAGATAGTAAAATTAAGGGCTTTGATAGTGATAGACTCCACACATCTCAAACAAGTGTTGTGGGATATAGGGAGGCAGCATCTTGGGTTAGGGGATACTCTCTGTCCTTACACACCCCATTTAAAGAGATTCCTCTGCCGAGCGGTGCCCCCCATAGTACTGTGAGGTATTGAAAAACTCATGATCTTCACTTGCCCCACAAACACTTTAAATGGTGACCCAAAATGGGTGCACACACATTTCTACATTACTGTACAGTCTTTACAGCCACACCTACACTTTTCCTCCTAAGTAATATATTGTAATGTATATGGTTGCAAATTGACTTGGTCCGCAATCGATATGGACCGTGACTTATTTTTGGTTGCCAAGGTACTAGTATTGATGGATACTGTAATGAAATTGACTGGATCTTTGGATCTGTATATTTGCATGTCGGCTATAAATAGATATAGAGTGTAACATATTTGTGGATAGTAGTCTATTATGACTTGATCCTCTGGATCCAGAGATTCTATCTTTAGTTTAAATCGATAATGAATTAGTTTTTAATTGATAATTATTAGTTTGCAAAAATTGGTCGGCGAATGTACAGGCAGTTGTTACATAAATTTTTATGTTCTTGTGGTTCGGAACCCACGTAAAATTGTGGCCCCTCCTCCACCACGGAGGACATACACAATACACAATTACGAACACAGTTAGGTAGACCAGCCATGAGTGGATCCTAGGGTCTTTGTTGGTCTGAAACATTAAACATATAATATATAATAATATATAATTATATATATTAATATAATATATATAATTATATATATTATGTATAATATATATAATTATATATATTATGTATAATATATATAATAATATAATTATATATATTATGTATAATATATATAATATATATAATCATATATATTTTGTAAATATATATAATATATAATTATATATATTATGTATAATATAAATAATTTTATATATACATATTATGTATAATATATATAATTATATATATGTAATATAAATAATTTATATATATATGTTTAATATATATAATTATATATATTATGTATAATATATATTATTATATATATATGTTATGTATAATATATATATTTATATATATATTTTATATAATATATAATATATATATACATATTATATATAATATGTAATATATAAAACATAATATATATATAACAGACGCGTTTTATCGAGTGTCCAGTGTTATCAATTGAATAAGTGGTTTTCGTTGAGGTGTCTTTAAAAAAAAATAGCGTTTGGTGCATTCTTAACTAAATTACTTCGTGTTACTAATCATTCATTAGCGAATATATTTCATCTATCGAATTTATTCAGTACTATATTATTTGATTAAACTAAGGCTAGTGCACGTGGCTTGCCTTGTTTGTTTTTCAAATCTATCAGAAAACGAGGAGTAATAAGGTTCATTTTCCCTTGTTTGTTTTTCAAATCTATCAGAAAAAAGGAGTCATAAGGTTCATTTTTCCTTCCTTCGGGAGGTCAGGTAGAGTGTGGTCACACACCGTGAGAAAAAAGGAAAAAAGTTGTTCGAATCGCGGACAGATAAGTACTATTAATACTCTTTCTTTTACAGATCTTTCGTCGGTAGCTTAATTATATATTCATTTAGTATAAATTTGTGTTACAAGAAACTGTTTCTGCGTTTCAAAAACATTTTTGCGGGTTTGGGCAGGTGACGGCACAATGAGCACGCGATAGACCTACGTTGTAATTTATTAATTTCCAAACTCTCGGTTTATTTTTTATTTTTTTTTGTTTTTTAACTAATTAAAAGCATGGCACCCCCGTCAAGTACTTGCAGTCGCTGTGAAGGGAAATTTTACGCTTACGCGTTTACAATAGCTAATAATAATGAACAGTTAGTTTGCAGGTGGTGCTCAAGCATGGAACTCCTGAGAAACGAGTTAGAACGTGAGAGGGAGGCCAGAGTGAGGTTTGAAGAAAGCGTGATGCACCTGACGGCAAAATTAGAATCCCTTGAGACTCCAGTTACGACCCCTCCTGCCTCAGTTTCTACTAATAATATAAATAGTACTAATAGCCCTCTCTCTTCCCCTAGTTCCCAACCCTTCGTTCGAGAGCGTAATGGAGCACCATTGAGAAAACCTAAGACTTTTCTACCAGTAATAACAAACAATAAGTTTTATGTTTTAGATTTCGAAGATGTTGATGAACCGGAAATACGACTCTTTGGCGATTCCATTGTTCGAGGGCAGCTCGAGGAATTCTGTGGGAGAAACCCTCGTCGTAGGCGCCGTTACTGCTACCCTGGTGCAAGGGTGGAGGATATAACTAATAGTGTTGACCATTTTACAGACGGTACCGCCGAGGACACAACGTATGTTATTCATGTCGGTACTAATAACGTTTAAATTCTAGATCGGAAGAACTGCTGGCTAGGTACAGGGACTTACTAGAGCGATTAAAGGAAAAAACTAATAAGATTGTTTTAACAGGTATACTTCCTCGAATTATCCAACGTAACGATTTCTACAGCAAGGCGACCTATATTAACAATAACCTAAAGTCTCTTTGCCAACAGGAAGGAGTGCATTTTGCGAATTTTTGGAACAGTTTCTACGGCAGGAGGGACTTGTTCCTCGGAGATGGACTTCATCTTAATGACGTTGGAGCTGCGCGTTTAGGAAGACTATTTCATAATACTGTCTCTTCTTTTCAGGCTGCCGTAACTCGAACGGTCCCAGCGTAAATTCCACAAATTTCCCCTGCGCTCGCGAAGGTGTCGCAATTACAAACAATTTGAAGGTTCTATCCTTAAATGCTCGTAGCTTACGAAATAAAATAAAATTTTTTCTTTAATTGCTTGTAAAGACTATGATTTAATTGCGATAAATGAATCGTGGCTTAGCACTGAAACACGTGACTTTGTAGGGAGTATCAAATTAGAGGTTATAGACTTTTTGTTAAAAACAGAATAGGTAGGCGAGGAGGCGGTGTTATGTTGTATATCAAAGATAATATTGCGAACGTTATAGAAGTAAAGCACACAATTCCAGAACCAATAGATTCGACTATAGCAGAACTTAAATTGAACGATTTCAAACTTGTTGCGGTTATATATAGGCCCCCTAATCAAACAGCTGATACGGACGAAGCGTTATATCGTGAACTAAAGAGAATAATAGGTAGTGAGCAGGCTTTAGTTATGGGTGACTTTAATTGCGCCAACGTGAATTACGATACAATGCAGGGAGACGCGGAAGGTAATCGTTTAGTTAATTTTCTCGAGGATAGCTTTCTTATTCAAAAGGTTGGGGAACCTACGAGGTTGGACAGTATTTTAGATTTAGTAATAACTACGGATGATAGGCTAATTACTGATCTTCAAGTAATAGAACCGTTAAGCAATAGCGATCACAATATGGTAGAGTTTGTCCTCTCAGTAAGTCACTCGAAACCAGCTAACTCGACTAAAATTCCTAACTTCCAGCACGCAGACTTTTGTAAATTTCGAAATAAATTGTCACACGTCAATTGGGAAAACGTAATGGGGAACTCCAACGCAAAACTAATGTGGGAATCGTTTGAAACAGTATTTAGGACTATAAATGAGGAATGTGTACCGTACAAAATTAAGCGTGCGAAAGTAAATAACAAGCCCTTGTGGTTTACTTCTAGAGTAGGAGACATTATAAAGAGTAGAGATAGGGCTTATAGGCTACATAAGTGCGATAAAGACAATTTGTGGTTACGAAACAACTACATATCTCTAAGGCGTGAAGCGAAAAGTGTGATAAAAAAGTCCAAGCGCGAATTTGAAATCTCCATAGCTCGTGACGGTAAAGAAAACCCCAAGCGATTCTTTCAATACGTCAACAATAGAAATCCAGAAAAGTGTCTTGGGGCCGTTGAAAAATGTTAACGGAGATCTAGTTTCTGAAAACAAGGAAATGGCTACCTTGCTAAACGAATTTTTACGTCAGTTTTTACTATAGAAGATGTAACGAATATCCCTACGGTCATAGACATAATACCTTTGATAATGGTAATATTTTGGATAATATTGTGGTTAGTGAAGGGAGGTAATGCGCTATATTGATAAAATGAAAACGCGTAAATCACCGGGCCGGATTCCATATATCCCATACAACTAAAAGAATTAAAAGATAGCATTGTTGTGCCGCTAACAAAGATTTTTAATGCGTCTATTTCTGAGGGGTGCGTACCAGATAATTTCAAGTTAGCAAACGTAACACCTATCTTTAAGAAAGGCGATAAAGGTGCGGCGGGAAATTATAGGCCAATCAGTTTAACGTCTGTTGTAGGTAAGCTACTGGAATCAATAATTAGGGATCGTATAGTCGAACACTTAGAATTGCATAACTTAGTTAGAAATACGCAGCACGGTTTTAGGCGAAACAAATCTTGCTTAACTAATCTTTTAGAATTTTTCAAAGCGTGGTTGACGTTTACGATAGTCATCGGGCGGTTGATGAGTGTATTTAGATTTTCAAAAAGCGTTTGACACCGTACCGCACAAAAGACTCATTGAGAAAACTAAGGCTCATGGAATCAGGGGTGTAGTAATAAATTGGATAGAAGAGTGGTTGCGAGGTAGGAAACAGAGGGTGGTCGTTGATGGAGCGGAGTCGTGTTGGGCTAATGTAGCGAGTGGCGTTCCTCAGGGTTCTGTATTGGGCCCCTTGCTTTTTCTTTATATATTAACGATTTAGATGTCGGCCTAGTCAGTACAGTTTCAAAGTTTGCGGATGACACGAAGCTGGGTGGTAGGGCGATTAATGACGAAGATAGAGGTAAAATCCAGAATGATCTGAATAAAATCGTTGATTGGTCAGTCACATGGCAAATGAGATTTAACGTCGATAAGTGCAAAATTTTACATATAGGTTCGCGTAACGGTAATTTTGCGTATAGTATGTCAGGGAAAGAGTTGATAAGCGTAGAGCAGGAAAAAGATTTAGGAGTTATAGTCACTGGTGATTTAAAAGTAGCGAAACAAAGTACAGCAGCGGTCAATAAAGCGAACAAAGTGTTAGGTTTTATAGCTCGGAATTTTGAGTACAAATCGCGCGATATTATAGTTCCTCTTTATAAATCATTAGTTAGACCCCATTTGGAGTACGCGATCCAATTTTGGAATCCGCATATGCGAAAAGATATAGACAAAATCGAAAGAGTTCAAAGACGAGCAACTAAGATGATTCCGTCGCTTAGGTCAAAGTCGTACGAGGATAGGCTTAAAGAGTTAAAATTGACTACACTCGAGACTAGGAGGCTAAGGGGTGATCTAATCCAGGTTTTCAAAATTATGAATGGGTTCGATAACGTAGATAGAGATAGCTTTTTCGAAATATCTCAATATAATAGGACTAGAAATAACGGGTGTAAGTTGACAAGTAGAAGGTTCGAGACAGCAGTTGCCAAAACTTTTTACGCATAGAATAGTAAATAGCTGGAATAGTTTGCCGGTAGAAGTAATTAGTAGCACGTCTATAAACATGTTTAAAAATCGATTAGACGCATATGTTGATAGATTGGGTATAGTTTAAGGTAGTAAAATTAAGGGTTGGATAAGATAGATTTTGATTCTCTTTTCATTAAAGATCACAATAACCAGACTAGAGGTCATAGTATGAAATTATTTAAGCCAAGATGTAGAACAAATTTAAGAAAACATAGTTTTACAAGTGTTGTGGGATATAGGGAGGCAGCATCTTGGGTTAGGGGATACTCTCTGTCCTTACACACTCCATTTAAAGAGATTCCTCTGCCGAGCGGTGCCCCCCATAGTACTGTGAGGTATTGAAAAACTCATGATCTTCACTTGCCCCACAAACACCTTTAAATGGGAGACCCAAAATGGGTGCACACACATTTCTACATTACTGTACAGTCTTTACAGCCACACCTACACTTTTCCTCCTATATATATATATTGTAATGTATATGGTTGTAAATTGTGACTTGGTCCGCAATTGATATGGACCGTGACTTTTTTTGGTTGGCAAGGTACTGGTATTGATGGATACCGTAATGAAATTGACTGGATTCTTTGGATCTGATATATTTGCATGTCGGTTATAAATAGATATAGAGTGTAACATATTTGTGAATAGTAGTCTATTATGACTTGATCCTCTGGATCTAGAGATTCTATCTTTAGTTTTAAATTGATAATTAATTAGTTTAAAATTGATAATTATTTAGTTTTGTAAAAATTAGTTGTTGCCAATGTACAGGCAGTTTTTACATAGTGGCACCACCTCCATGGGCCGACGTGGCCCCTAGTGTGCCCACTATAAAAATTTCTTATGTTCTTTGTAGTTCGGAACCCACGTAAAATTGTAGGTCCCCTCCGCCACCATGGAGGACATGCACAATCCACAATTACGAACACAGTTAGGTAGACCAGCCATGAGTGGATCCTAGGGTCTTTGTTGGTCTGAAACATTATAACATTATAACCTGTGGTGGGCACCGTTAACCAAAAAGTTAACTTCGATAATGATAATCCGTTAACCCCAATTTTTAACTCCGATAACGATAATCCGATAATTTTACTACAAAGTTAACGGAAGTTAACGATAATCCGTTAACGATAACTATTTCTTTACTAACATTCAAGGAAAAAAGCTTTAAAACCCATAGAAAATGTTTATTCATGCAAAATCCAACAATAAATAGGTATTTAACTGTATTTTTATCAAGTTTTGCAACTTTTTTGCTTAATAACTTCTTTTTTTTTTTTTTATTAAAAAATGTACTGATTACATGTTTTGAAACCCTTGTAACCACTAACCATTAACTAAATTTTAATTTACCAGAGAATTATTATGGCGGGAACTGAAAGGTAAAATTAAATTTTAGGCACATTTATTAAAGACTATGACACAATGTGCTGGTTGCCCTTCAGAAAGACCAACTTCTCAAAGTTAGGCCCAACTGCCAGTCTTGACCTCTTGGGCCTCAGGATGTCCTTGCCGAGAGAGAAGAGCCGTTCCACTGCGGCAGAGGACGGAATTGGCAGACTGAAGTTATGGCGGTTTGAATTCATTCGCGGAGCGGTGATCTTCCGTGAATGACTCCTCGCAGTTAACGTGTTAACGTACTTTAACAGACTATGAATATCGAGTTATCGGAAGTTAACTGGTCCGATAAAGATAAATGGAAATTAACTTCCGTTAATAGTCCGTTAAAAAAAAGTTAACTTCGTTAATTAACTGTTATCGGATTAACGCTTTAGTGCCCAACACTGATTATAACATTATATATATATATTATATATAAAATTTTATTTATATATATATTATATATAATATATATATTTTTTATATACATTATATAAACATATAATTTTATATATATATATATTATACAAATATATATATTTTATATATATTATATTATATATAATATATATAATTTTATATATATATATATATTATATATAATATATATAATTTATATATAAAAATATTATATATAATATATATAATTATATATATATATATATATATATATATATATATATATATATAGATATTTTATATAATATATATAATTTATTATATATATATATATTATATATAATGTTATAATGTTATAAGGTTTCAGACCAACAAATACCCTAGGATCCACTCATGGCTGGTCTACCTAACTGTGTTCGTAATTGTGTATTGTGCATGTCCTCCGTGGTGGCGGAGGGGACCTACAATTTTACGTGGGTTCCGAACCACAAGGAACATAAAATAAGAAATTTTTATAGTGGGCACACTAGGGGCCACGTCGGCTCATCGAGGCGGCTCCACTAGGTAAAAACTGCCTGTACATTGGCAACAACCAATTTTTACAAAACTAAATAATTATCAATTTTAAAATAATTATCATTTTAAAACTAAAGATAGAATCTCTGGATCCAGAGGATGAAGTCATAATAGACTACTATCCACAAATATGTTACACCCTATATCTATTTATAACCGACATGCCAAATATATCAGATCCAAAGAATCCAGTCAATTTCATTACGGTGTCCATCAATACCAGTACCTTGCCAACCAAAAATAAGTCACGGTCCATATCAATTGTGGACCAAGTTACAATTTACAACCATATACATTACAATATATATATATATATATATATAAGGATAAAAACTGTAGGTGTGGCTGTAAAGACTGTACAGTAATGTAGAAATGTGTGTGCACCCATTTTGGGTCACCCATTTAAAGGTGGTTGTGGGGCAAGTGAAGATCATGAGTTTTTCAATACCTCACAGTACTATGGGGGGCACCGCTCGGCATAGGAATCTCTTTAAATGGGGTGTGTAAGGACAGAGAGTATCCCCTAACCCAAGATGCTGCCTCCTTATATCCCACAACACTTGTAAAACTATGTTTTCTTAAATTTGTTCTACATCTTGGCTTAAATAATTTCATACTATGACCTCTACTCTGGTTATTGTGATCTTTAATGAAAAGAGAATCAAAATCTATCTTATCTACCCTTAATTTTACTACCTTAAACTATACCCAATCTATCAACATATGCGTCTAATCGATTTCTAAACATATTTATAGACGTGCTACTAATTACTTCTACCGGCAAACTATTTCAGCTATTTACTATTCTACGCGTAAAAAAGTTTTTGGCAACTGCTGTCTCGAATGTTCTTGTCAACTTACACCCGTTATTTCTAGTCCAATTATATTGAGATATTTCGAAAGCTATCTCTATCTACGTTATCGAACCCATTCATAATTTGAAACCCTGGATTAGATCACCCCTTAGCCTCCGAGTCCTGAGTGTAGTCAATTTTAACTCTTTAAGCCTATCCTCGTACGACTTTGACCTAAGCGACGGAATCATCTTAGTTGCTCGTCTTTGAACTCTTTCGATTTTGTCTATATCTTTGCGCATATGCGGATTCCAAAATTGGACCGCGTACTCCAAATGGGGTCTAACTAATGATTTATAAAGAGGAACTATAATATCGCGCGGTTTGTACTCAAAATTCCGAGCTATAAAACCTAACACTTTGTTCGCTTTATTGACCGCTGCTGTACTTTGTTTCGCTACTTTTAAATCACCAGTGACTATAACTCCTAAATCTTTTTCCTGCTCTACGCTTGTTAACTCTTTCCCTGACATACTATGCGCAAAATTACCGTTACGCGAACCTATATGCAAAATTTTGCACTTATCGACGTTAAATCTCATTTGCCATGTGACCGACCAATCAACGATTTTATTCAGATCTTCCTGGATTTTACCTCTGTCTTCGTCATTAATCGCCCTACCACCCAACTTCGTGTCATCCGCAAACTTTGAAACTGTACTGACTAGGCCGACATCTAAATCGTTAATATATATAAGAAAAAGCAAGGGGCCCAATACAGAACCCGGAGGAAAGCCACTCGCTACATTAGCCCAACACGACTCCGCTCCATCAACGACCACCCTCTGTTTCCTACCTCGCAACCACTCTTCTATCCAATTTATTACTGCAACCATGATTCCATGAGCCTTGTTTCTTTCAATGAGTCTTTTGTGCGGCACGGTGTCAAATGCTTTTTGAAAATCTAAATACACTACATCAACCGCCCGATGTGTATCGTAAACGTCAACCACGCTTTGGAAAAATTCTAAAAGATTAGTTAAGCAATATTTGTTTCGCCTAAAACCGTGCTGCGTATTTCTAACTAGTTTATGCACTTCTAAGTGTTCGACTATACGATCCTAATTATTCATTCCAGTAGCTTACCTACAACAGACGTTAAACTGATTGGCCTATAATTTCCCGCCCGCACCTTTATCGCCTTTCTTAAAGATAGGTGTTACGTTTGCTAACTTGAAATTATCTGGTACGCACCCCTCAGAAATAGACGCATTAAAAATCTTTGTTAGCGGCACAACAATGCTATCTTTAATTCTTTTAGTTGTATGGGATATATGGATATATAATATCTATAATTATATATATATATATATACATATACATATATATATATATATATATATATATATATATATATTATTATATATAATATGTATAATTATATATACAGTGTGTGTATATATATAATATATAATATCTATAATTATATATATATATATATATATATATATATATATTTATATATATATATATATATATATATATATATATATATATATATATTATGCAGTAAAATCACAGAATAACACGTGATCTTTTAATAAGCAAACAACCACAGGGAAAACGAAAAAGAAACACGAAATCCGAGCGCTTTTGTGATATATTCACATCCTCAGGTATAAGAAAGAAACTTATCTATTTTTTTCTTGTCCCTGAAGATGGAATATATCACGAAAGCGCTCGGATTTCGTCTTTCTTTTTCCTTTTCCCTATGGTTGTTTGCTTATATATATATTATAAATAATATATATAATTGTGTATATATATATATATATATTATAAATAATATATATAATTATATATATATATATATATTATATATATATATTATATATATATATATATTATATATATCGAAGTTAAGCGACATTGGGTCTGGGTAGTAGTTGGATGGGAAACCGTTTTCTGCACCCAGATTGTGTAGCGACCCGTGGTTCGGATCCCACGTGAAGCTGTAGGTCCCCTCCGTCATATGACCTTAGATGTTGCGAAGGAGGTTAAACAACCCTTCTTAAAAAAAAAAAAATATATAATATATATATATATATATATAATATATATATATATATAAATATATATATAATATATAATTATATATATATAAATATATATTAATATATATTATATATATATATACAGGGTGTATATAATAATATATAATATATATATATATATATAATTATATATATTATATATAATAATATATATATATAAAATTTTATATATATATAATAATATATATATAATACATATATTTTATATAATAATATTATATATAATATATATAATTATTAATATTATATTATATATAATATAATAATTATTTATATATATATTGTATATAATATATATAATTATTTATATATATATATATATATATATATATATATATATATATATATATATATATATATATATATATATATATGTTATAATGTTATAATGTTTCAGACCAACAAAGACCCTAGGATCCACTCATGGCTGGTCTACCTAACTGTGTTCGTGATTGTGTATGTCCTCCGTGGTGGCGGAGGGGACCTACAATTTTACGTGGGTTCCGAACCACAAGAACATAAGAAATTTATGTAAAAACTGCCGGTAAATTGGCAACGACCAATTTTTACGAAACTAAATAATTATCAATTTAAAACTAATTAATTATCGATTTAAAATTAAAGATAGAATCTCTGATCCAGAGGATCAAGTCATAATAGACTACTATCCACAAATATGTTACACTCTCTATCTATTTATAAGGGACATGCAAATATATCGGATCCAAAGAATCCAGTCAATTTCATTACGGTATCCATCAAGTCACGGTCCATATCGATAGCGGACCAAGTCAAAATTTACAATCATATACATTACAATATATACACTTACGAGAGAAAAGAGTAGTGTGGCTGTAAAGACTGTACAGTACTGTAGAAATGTGTGTGCACCCATTTGGGTCTCCATTTAAAGGTGTTTGTGGGGCAAGTGAAGATCATGAGTTTTTCAATACCTCACAGTACTATGGGGGGCACCGCTCGGCAGAGGAATCTCTTTAAATGGGGTGTGTAAGGACAGAGAGTATCCCTAACCCAAGACGCTGCCTCCCTATATCACACAAACACTTGTGTTGAGCTGTGGGATCTATCCCCAGAAAGCCTTAATTTTACTACCTTAAACTATACCTTTCTATCAACATATGCGTCTAATCGATTTTTAAACATGTTTATAGACGTGCTACTAATTACTTCTACCGGCAAACTATTCCAGCTATTTACTATTCTATGCGTAAAAAGTTTTTCGCAACTGCTGTCTCGAACCTTCTACTTGTCAACTTACACCCGTTATTTCTAGTCCTAATATATTGAGATATTTCGAAAAAGCTATCTCTATCTACGTTATCGAACCCATTCATAATTTTGAAAACTGGATTAGATCACCCCTTAACCTCCTGGTCTCGAGTGTTGTCAATTTTAACTCCTTAAGCCTATCCTCGTACGACTTTGACCTAAGCGACGGAATCATCTTAGTTGCTCGTCTTTGAACTCTTTCGATTTTGTCTATATCTTTGCGCATATACGGATTCCAAAATTGGACCGCGTACTCCAAATGGGGTCTAACTAATGATTTATAAAGTGGAACTATAATATCGCGCGATTTGTACTCAAAATTTCGAGCTATAAAACCTATCACTTTGTTCGCCTTATTGACCGCTGCTGTACTTTGTTTCGCTACTTTTAAATCACCAGTGACTATAACTCCTAAATCTTTTTCCTGCTCTACGCTTGTTAAATCTTTCCCTGACATACTATACGCAAATTTACCGTTACGCGAACCTATATGCAAAATTTTGCACTTATCAACGTTAAATCTCATTTGCCATGTGACTGACCAATCAACGATTTTATTCAGATCTTCCTGAATTTACCTCTATCTTCGTCATTAATCGCCCTACCACCCAGCTTCGTGTCATCCGCAAACTTTGAAACTGTACTGACTAGGCCGACATCTAAATCGTTAATATATATAAGAAAAAAGCAAGGGCCCAATACAGAACCCTGAGGGAACGCCACTCGCTACATTAGCCCAGCACGACTCCGCTCCATCAACGACCACCCTCTGTTTCCTGCCTCGCAACCACTCTTCTAGCCAATTTATTACTACACCCCTGATTCCATGAGCCTTAGTTTTTTCAATGAGTATTTTGTGCGGCACGGTGTCAAACGCTTTTTGAAAATCTAAATACACTACATCAACCGCCGATGTCTATCGTAATCGTCAACCACGCTTTGGAAAAATTCTAAAAGATTAGTTAAGCAAGATTTGTTTCGCCTAAATCCGTGCTGCGTATTTCTAACAAGTTTATGGTATTCTAAGTGTTCGCTATACGATCCCTAATTATTGATTCCAAAAGCTTACCTACAACAGACGTTAAACTGATTGGCCTATAATTTCCCGCCGCACCTTTATCGCCTTTCTAAAGATAGGTGTTACGTTTGCTAACTTGAAATTATCTGGTACGCACCCCTCAGAAATAGACGCATTAAAATCTTTGTTAGCGGCACAACAATGCTATCTTTTAATTCTTTTAGTTGTATGGGATATATGGAATCCGGACCCGGTGATTTACGCGTTTCATTTTATCAATATAGCGCATTACTTCCCTTCACTAACGACAATATTATCCAAAATATTACCATTATCAAAAGGGTATTATGTCTATGACCGTAGGATATTCGTTACATCTTCTATAGTAAAACTGACGTAAAAAATTCGTTTAGCAGGGTGTTTATAAAGTCACTATCTATTTCAGTGTAAACTAGCAAAAAGGGTAAAATTCAATAACAATATAATAGAAGGTGTACATTTAATGAATACTTAACCCTTCAACGCCGGAATTGTTTGTAGGGTTAAGTTATGAATGTGTGTATTTGAAAGGTTACAATATGTACCGGTCGTCGTTTTAGGGTTAAGCATATGAGCACCATCAGTATCTTTACAGAGTTCGAATCTGTCGGCAGCATTGCGGAACACATTGTGGAGCATGACAGGGGTTATTTTCGTAACTGCTCTTAAGATACGAGCACGTAAATGTCCCAGCTTCATTCAGATGGCATTTTAAACATCGTCGTCTTTCGACAAGATGGGGCACCTTGTCATTACGCAAACATTGTTTGGGAGTACCTAAATGAACGATTTCCAAATCGGTGGATCGGACGTGGAGGCATGAGGCCCTGGGCGGCTCGATCTCCTGACCTAACGCTCTTAGATTTCTTTGAATGGGGCCTTATCAAATCAAACGTCTCTCAAACGAGGGTTACAGATCTGCAAGATTTACGTGCTCGTATCGTAATAGCAGTTACAAAAATAACCCCTGTCATGCTCCAAAATGTGTTCCGCAATGCTGCTGACAGATTCGATCTCTGTAGAGATACTGATGGTGCTCATGTAGAATCATATGCTTAAGTATTCATTAAATGTATGCCTTCTATTATATTGTTATTGAATTTTACCCTTTTTGCTACGTTTTCACTGAAATAGATAGGGACTTTTTAAACACCCTGTTGCTCGGAAATATGAAAGAAATAGCCAACACTCTGACAGCATTCTTTATTGCTAAACGTTTCGAGCATCAGTTCTCTTTGTCAGAGAAATGTCATTCTTTACTGAAGTTTACCTAGGTTTATCCTATAAGCTTGTGTGGAAATAACTTCGCCGAAAAAATAAAATTAAAACTTACTAAATTGGTAGAGAAATAACCTTATGGCACGCCTTTTTTTCTTCCTGAGTGATTACCAAATTTATTGGTTTTATGAGATATGCTGTATATGAAAATGAATAACAGGAAAAGCAGATAAACCCATCAGTCACTCTCAGGAATGTAAGTTGCAATTTATATATATAGTCTCTCATCCAATTTTCATTAAAATGAAATTACACGTACGCTTTAACGTTTTGAAAGAATAAACCCTTGCTTGTACTTTGGTTTTTATTAATAAACTAAAACAATCCATAAGCTATACAATGACGTTTCAACCCCAGATACCCAACCCCATTATTTCCTAGCTTTAGAACTAAAAAATTCTCCGGAGAAATAATATGCATTCAGCATATTCTTTACAGCAAAATATTAATCATAGTATCTATCACCATTATTATATTCATAATAATATATAATTATATTCATTGGGAATATATGGCACTAACCCTTCTTCAAACGAAAAGAATATATTTTGCTTGCTACCGCTGTTGTAACATACAACTTAAGCTGTAATAGATTTTTAATATAGCAAAATAAATATTTTTTAGAAAACTCTATGCTAAAAAGAGTGGCATATAAAAAAACAACAACAACTAATGAACGTCCGAAGAGAATTCGATATTTCACTTAGTGTACATTATGTGTTAAGCGGTAACAAAAAAAAAATGTTAAAAAGATGTTAAGAGTTAACCAAGTCGTAAGTAAATATATATGAAATGTTTTTGGTTTATAATATAATTAATCTGAAAGCCTAATAAAGCTTAAAACTTAAGGGGGCACTAAGGTATAAATAAATTAATAAATATATTCTGTAAAAAATTGGTATAATACTGTAATATTATTTATAATATTTATTTTTAATAAAGATAAATATAAAATTATATTTTATATTTCCAACAAAATTTATTATTATTATTTATAAATTTGTAAAATCTCTAAAAAAATTTAATGATACTTTAATAGATTTTTTCATAACATATGTATTTATTTTAAAAGTTATTTATAGATTCGTTGGAGAGTGTCAACGGATTCCACCTGAGAGAAAATAGGATGTTTTATCAACTATAAACCGCGAGAGTGTGACCGCGAGATGTCGATATTGGCCCAGATACGACGATAAATATGATGCGTTAAACTGCATCTGCACAGATCAAAATCTTCGCGTTTAACGTTTCCACTTGGACCGATAAAATAAATTTAATTTAACCATAACTTTTTTATGGGTCTTCTCTCGGGACGAAATTGTCTAAAAGTGCATTACCTGAGCTCCCGCCTAACGATTTTATATAGTTCACATAAATACGTAATAGCATTTAAGGTATACCCTTTTAATCTTTTATTTGGAGTTACGCAAGGGTTTTTTTTTGGCATTATAGGTTAAATGTCCATTTGGGGGCTTTAGCTGTGCGGCGGAGAATCAGACTTACGACACAAACACAACAGGATCGAACCCATTATAACAATGACTAAATGAATGAAGAAGAAGACCTTTAAAACTTTGGAAATACCATAAATTGGCACACATTTACCCGAGTCCATTGTATATAAATGAAATTTAGACAATTTGTAAAACTCAGACGATTCTTCAGCAGTGTTTTTACTGGAAAAAATACAATAATTATGGCCTTAAAATAGACCATGTTATTTCATTGAAAATCATAAAAGTTTACACTATTTAAAAAGTCAGTATATACGATTCATTCTCCTACTTCATATGCCCCTCCTAGGAAGAAATGGCTAAGCGACAAAAGTAAAAAAAGCCAGAAAACGCAGTTAAAGTTGCACCAAATTATAACCGTTTTCTGGCATTTTTTATGTTTGTCGCTTAGCCACTTCTTCTTGGGAGGGCCTCATATAGAGAACTAATTCAAATGAGCCAAACTTATTAATAGCTTCAAATTCATATATGTAATATCTTCATTATAATATTACATGTGAACTAAAAAGCATCAATTCCGGCAATTTAATTTCTTAAAGATTAGTATTATTTTTCAAAACTTTATAGAAAAGTTTGATTCTTTTGAAATATTGAAATTTACACGACAGTTTCAGCCGTGTCGTACATCTTCAACTACAAGATGTTTTCTCCTGTGACGACTAAAGGCGGAGTAGAATGTGACACGTGTCACCTGTGCCAAGTTTCATTTTGAAACTGACACTTTACATTTAGTCCACCAAGTAACTTATGTACGCATTTGAAATTTTTTATGTACGTACTCGTATATATCTACTCGTACATGACAAGTTAGAAGTACGTATGTTAATTTTTTATTCAAGATTGATCCCTTTCCTTCGACTTTAAATCCTTATTTATATCTAAAAAAGTCTGAGGCTAATATCCGCCATATTGAATACGAAACGGCTTCTATTGTATAAATTCCACCAAAATATTACGTCCTACGGGAAATATTTAATATTAATTAAAGTTAATTTTGGAAAAGGAGTCTCATAAATAGTATTTAAGAAAGACGTTAATTTTTGTTCTAAAATATAATTAATACAAAATAAACCTCTTTTTTTTTTCACAAGTATAAAAAAAAAAAGTTCTATCTGAATTCTTATATGAAAAAGATCAAAAAGTCATACAGTATTTGTACGATTGACTACATAGTACATGGATTCCTACTAGTAATTAATTTTGGTGATTAATGTTTTAAAAAATTATAAAAATAATATTAAAAAAACGTAAACATTTTTAATATCCTCTCGTACGAATGATTCCCAAATCAACGGCTTGCAGATTATTCAATTTTTCGGTTTGCTGGCTTTTGCTTTCATTCTACACAATGATACATCGTGATATGCCAAAATGGCGCGTTCCGCATTCATCAATATTTCCGTCAAACTCCATTACATATTTTCATTTGCATTCATAAAAATTTATTTCTAACCTTTGGGAAAAGTTCGATGAATGATTGATGAGAGAAAATATTCACTGAAGTTTAATTAATTTCGAATAAAATTTCAAAGGTACTGAATAATATTAATAAAAAACATTATTACATCTTCCATTAAAAATAAAAATGTTATTAATAATTGCACGAATCCCAAAATAATTCGAATTAAAAATTTAACATTTATTTAGTAATTAAATTTGTCGAAATTAATATTAAATTGATGAACTATAAAGGTAATTTCACCTAAAAAGCATCCAAAAGGATTAACACCAATATACTAGAGGCACTCAATATATTTTGCCCTACCCTTTTTTCTTAGCTAAATAATAGACCATGGGGCTGAAATGTCTTTTGCGCCGTAAGTTTCAACTTTCTGCGCTTCACGTAACCGGATTTTTTCCACTTTCAACCTCCCCTCCTTGTATAAAACCGCTTTAAACGCCCTTCTATAAAACCGATGGTTAACGCAGTTTCGAAAATGGCGTCTGACAGTGATGTGCGTCGTAAACAGAAAGCTGTTATCGAGTTCTTAACCGCAGAGAAGGAAACAGTTGGAAATATTCACAAACGTCTACAAAACGTTTATAGAGATGCTGTTGTTGATCGAAACACAGTTGAACGCTGGTCTGAACGTGTGAGATCATCGGAGAGAGGGAGAGCCAGCCTCGATGATGAGCCACGTAGCAGTCGCCCGGCATCGGCTGTGACATCTCACACTGTGCAACGTGCTAACAGCATCATTCGATCAAATCGGCGCGTCACATACAAGGAGCTATCACTCGAGCTACGAATTAGTAAATAAGTGTAAATACGATAATTCAGCAACTGGGATACTCAAAAGTGTGTTCACGGTTTGTTCCTCGCCAACTGACTGAAGATCACAAAGCCCAAAGAAAAGAAATTGCTTCCGAGTCGTTGGTTCGATACCAGACAAAAGGGGATGACTTCCTTTCACGAATTGTGACTCGGGATGAGACTTGGGTACACCACTTTGAACCTGAAACAAAACGCCAATCCATGGAGTGGCATCACGCAGACTCCCCACGCAAGAAAAAGTTCAAAATGGCTCCCTCTGCAGGAAAGGTTATGGCCACCATCTTCTGGGACATGAAAGGGGTGATTCTGGTGAAAATTATGAAGAAAGGACAAACAATCAACTCAGAAGCATATATTGCTACCCTGCAGAGACTCCAGAGACGTATAAAGCGAGTTCGACCGGAGAGAAAACTGGAAGACGTCCTTCTTTTGCACGATGACGCAACACCAGACAACAGTTTGCAAACAAGAGAGGCCATCACAAAAAAGCGCTTGACTATGTTACCCCACCCTCCATACAGCCCGGATCTGGCACCTTCAGGCTTCCATTTGTTTGGGCCAATGAAGGATGCTATTCGTGGAAGAAAGTTTTAGAGTGACGATGAGGTTGTTGAGGAGGTTAAGAGGTGGTTCCAGCGGAACCCAGCGGACTTTTACCAGCAAGGAATAACGGCCATTGTTTCGAGGTGGAGGAAGGCCGTAGAAAAGGATGGAGACTATGTGGAAAAATATGAACTTGTAAAAAATGTATGTAACTACTTGTGTAAAAAATTTTTGGAACTTACAAGGAAACTTGGAAAGAAAAAAAAAGGTGGGGCAAAATATATGTAGTGGCCCTCCTATATATATGGTGGCCCAAAAAAAACGCCTTGAGATTTGAACATCAATAACTTCAAAAATATGCAGTTCACACTTCCAAAATTTAAATAACTTTTACTTCAATCTATTAATAAGCCATCATAAAAATTTCAGACCTCTGCATAAAATACTTTTTCCACAGCTGAAAGAGCAATGGGGTATGGTGAAAAAAATGAATATCATAAACTGAAAATTTTTTATTATTCACATCTTATCAACAAATATGATCAATATGTCCGCCGTCCTGCTTACAAACTAATCTTAACCTTTTCTTCCACGACATGATACATTTTCTGATTTCTGTTAATGTTATTTTGTCCCAACATCCGAGTATTTTTTCTTTAATTGCATTTCTGCAAACTTTTCTGTTTGGCCTTCATAAATCTTCTCTGCTAGAGTGTTCCATATGCAATAATCCATGGGATTGCAATCAGGTGATTGCGGGGACCAGTCGTTTTTTCCAATGAAGGTGACTTCATTCTGTTGTAGATAATCCTGTGTGAACTTGCTAGTATGAGCTGTAGCACCATTTTGTTGGAGTATGAAATCGTTTTCATAATACAGACGCCGACAATCAGGCAAAAGCTTCTCCTCTAAGAGATTTACATAGGTTTCTGAATTAATTTTTTTATTTTCTGAAATTAAATGAATTTTCGTCTTTCCATTCCACGATACACCTGCTAATACCATGATTTTTTTTGGAAAACCGACTTGTCTGGTGGTAAAGTCTGGATGGAGGAATGTCTTTCTTACGCCGACCATAAACAACATTGTTCCGGGAGTTTCGAGCAATCTCGATGGTGAAATCTTTTTCATCTGTAAAAACTATTTTTTTAACATCAGTGGACGAAAATCTATCATGCAATTTTCTACAACGAGTTTTTGTTTTAGCTCTTACATTGCTGTCACGTCTTGAAACATGGATCCTTTTAAATGCTTTAAGTCCTACCGTTCTCTGCATTCTTTGTATGGAACTTCGACTGATACCTGAATTTCTTGCAATTTTCCTTTGAGAGCAGTGTGATCCAGGTCGATCCTCTTGAGATAGGCTCATCATTTCGATCATTGCTATATTGTCTTGAAAGTTGAGTGTAAACTGTTTTAGGCCGACCACTTCCACGCTTCCGTGCCGTCGAACTGGTTGCTTTAAGTTTATTAATTATTCTAGTCACAAACGTAACATTACAAGTTATTCCTGGAAATTCCCTCAAAATTTTTGCCCCAGTCCATCTTTTTTACAAGAAACACTTTTCAATCACCGCTTTTTCACCGTTAGTTAGAATCATAATTTGAAGGGTAAGTTTAAAAAACAGTATTTAAGATGGATGTAGCCTACATCATCTGACGTTTTTCAAAGACTAACAGATTATCCATAGGCTAAGGAAACTACGACAAGTCTTAGAGTTAAGTTGCCAGGTACAGCTATACACATTACACATTTAGGATTTAGGATATTCGTTTTTTTCATCATACCTCATTGTTCCCTCAGCTGTGGAAAAAGTATTTTATGTAGAGATCTAAAATTTTTGTGATGGCTTCTCAATAGATTGTGGTAAAAGTTTTGTAAATTTCGGAAGTGTGAACTGCATATTTTTGAAGTTATTGATGTTCAAATCTCAAGGTATTTTTTGGGGGCCACCCGATATATAAAGGGTGTCAGGAAATGATTGCCCCCCCTGTACAGAAGAAACTGAAAGGAATAGAAAAAACAGACAAAACCGCGCGAAAGAGCGTTTAATTTTGAATAAAAAAAACTTGTTTTAATATCGGGTGTTGCCCCCATTTGCAGCTCTGACGGCCATTAATCGACGGGGGTATGATCCCAGAAGTGTCTCAAAGAGATCGGTATCATAACTCATTTCTTCAAGGACTTCGTTGATCTTTGCAGTCATAATTTCTGTTGAATACCGATTCTGAATGGGTTGTTCCAGCATTAAGGACTCCACCCGATCCTTCATGATGGATCCGACATGTTCACAGACATTAAGATCGGGAGAATTGCCAGGCCATTCATTATTTCCGAAAAAATCAATGTTATTGTCCTTAAGCAGTTGTTGAGTCGCAAGTGCTTTCATACAGAGGGCTTTGTCGTGAAGAAAGGTTGCCTGTTCAACATCGAAAACACACTCGGGGTCTTTCAAAAACGGAATTACATGTTGGGCTAAAATTACATTTCGAAAATAAGGCCCATCCCAACTGGTTCCTCTTGGTTTGATAACCCAGATGAGCTTCCGAATAGAGAACATAATGAAAACACCCACACATGCTGAATTTTTTACTATTTCTCGATACTTCTGGTCGTCTGGGACTTCATCAGGAGTTGTTGCCCAAACCCGATCATTCTGAAAATTTGGTTTTCTGGAGACATAAACGAAGAATTCATCGCTGACAACCAAGTGAAGGAAATCGTCTTCCGTCCATTCCTCAAGATAATCACAAAACCATAGCTGATCTTCAATATTAAGATCACTCTTCCGTGGCTTAGCTATTTCATGCCAAGCACTCAAGCCTTGGCGAACTCGAAATTGATGCACAAGTTGCCGATTGACTATCTTACCACGACGGATAAGTATCTCTTTCGCTCCCTCAGAGCAGCTCTTCTTTCGGCGCCGTGATGCAGCAAGCACAATTTCAATTCTTGAGATAATTTCTCCGGTCTTCCTCCTCGAAATTCTGTTTCACAATCTTCAGGATTCTTATTCCAATTCCTTTTGACAAAGTCTTCTGATCTTTTTAATCTCTCAGCCACCTAGTGTCGAGTTATGAAAGTTGCACCAGCTTCCTTTGCTTCACGAAATGTGACAGCTCGAATGCGGTCAAGAACTCGCTTTTTCTCTGAATCGTTCAAAATAGATGATGCCATGGTTTCCGTGGGGAAAAAAATGGTAAGAATTAAAATCACAGGAATAGAATATAATGGTTTTTATTCAGATTTTAACGCTCTTTCAAGTGGTCTCGCCGGTTTTTATCTATCTCTTCTAGTGTTTGCTCTACAGGGGGGGGGCAATCATTTCCTGACACCCCGTGAAAGATTTTTGTTCGCAGTCTTTACCACACTGAAATAAATAACAAGTTCGAGACTACAAATCATTATTAGGAAGATTTACAAGAACGAAGTACTTGAACGCTTATTGCACTTTGCGCAGCAAAAACCCTCCGAAACAAAGTATGAAAGGGTGGGAGACTGGAAGGGGCGGGTGTGTTACTAAAACCTTTCCTGTTTCTCCCTTAATGTATATATTAAATTTGGTGCAGATTATCTCAGCCGTTTAGGCGTGTATAAACGAAAATACAACATAAGCCATCAACAGACAATTTTTTTGTTTTTGTTTTTGTAGGATTTTGCGATAACGAAAATTAAAGCGAGAAAATATTGGGGAAGTCGTGCTTACAAGATTTTAGAACCTCATCATTGATATATATATATATATGAATAGAAACGACATAAGTATTAAGGAACGTTTCTGCACACGAGGAGGAGAGATAACGAAATAATGAAAAATGAGGCGAACCGCCTGGGAATCGAACCCAGGGCCTTCCAATTGCCGGTCGGACGCTCTACCATTATGCTACGGACCTCACTCAATCACAAATCGAAATTCTCCCAAATAGGGCAGAAACCAATGCCCTCAGAGAGCACCCTCGCAAATCGTGAATATGCGCAAATAACTCCTCGTGTGCAGAAACGTTCCTTAATACTTATGTCGTTTCTATTCATTTATATACTGCGCGGTCATTGCAGTTATTTGCATATATATATATATATATATATACGGTATATATGAGAGAGAGAGAGAGAGAGAGAGAGAGAGAGAGAGAGAGAGAGAGAGAGAGCTATTTGCATAAATATAAAGGTGCAAACCACTCAACTCTACTCGTACAGACGGAACATTAATTGATTTGGGTAAAATGAAAGGAAAGAAATGGTTGATTTTCGACTCACGTCCTGATGCCAAGATACTCTGTGGATGGGCGGATTTGCCTCAATGGAGCACTCGAAGTAAACGTCATCTCCGGCTTTGATGTTTTCCGCTTTCAACGGACGTCCCAGAGAAAGCCTTACTTCCGGCTTATCTGAGAAAAGAAACGCAAAATTAATCTTCATCAGGCAAATATAATTAAATTGCAGTTGAAATGAAAATGAAAGCAAGTGTTTGCTTTACGAATTACGTCATATAAAAGAAATGTTTACCTTGAAATTTATATAGGTTTTAATACAAGATATGATAAATAGATGGAGAAATAGATAGACTACAGGAAATTTTTTTTATACAGGATATAGCCCCTGTATGTAATACAAAATTTGGTTCTGTGTTTCTAATAATAATAATAATTATTATTATTATTATTATTATTATTATTATTATTTTTATTATTATTAATTGCAAAAGTTCCTCATCTGAAGCGACTAAAGGAAGTAAACTACAGTGAAAGAAAATCATGTATCTAAATGCAAACAATGTTATGTTTGGTTAAAATATATACAGGGTGGGCCGTAAGTTTCCATACATAGGAAAAATTAAACGTTTGTTTTTATGTTTCAGATACCCTAAGAATATGCGTTTGACGAAAGAGCAACGAATTGAAATCATACTGATGGCTGGGTCGGGAAGCAGTCGCATGGTTGCAATGAACTTTAACAGACAACATGGAACGAACATCACACACGACACTGTGGCAAAACTTATTAACAAGTTTCAGAAAACTGGAAATGTTGCAGATCAACCGCGAAGTGGTCCAAGACGTACAGCCACCGATGAAGACACAACAGCTACGATACTTACAGCGCTTACACGGAGTCCCAGAAAAAGTACACGACGGTTGTCTGCAGAAAGTGGTGTCAGCAGATCGAGTATCAGGCGCATTTTGAAAGCAAACAAATGGCATCCATACAAATTGCATATGGCACAGCATTTGAGTGAAGACGACCCGGATAGACGGATGGAATTCTGTGAATGGGCATTAACCAAAGTGAACGAGGATGCAAACTTTTCGACTAAGATCTTGTTTACTGATGAAGCAAATTTTTACGTCAATGGAGAGGTTAATCGGCAAAACATACGTTATTGGAATAATGCTAACCCTAACTGGCTGAGTCCGACGAAGATGCAAGGTGCCGGTAAAGTGATGGTGTGGGCCGGGATATGGGGTGACAGAATTATTGGACCAATTTTTGTCAGTGGAAATCTTAATGCCGAAAGGTATCTTAACATGTTGCAAGAAGAGATTTTCCCATCCCTGCTAAACGAGGAAGGTAACTTCCCAGTTTACTTCCAGCAAGATGGAGCTCCACCTCATTATGGTCTTCACGTGCGTCGGTATTTGGATCAGCAGCAGTTTCCGGATGCTTGGATTGGTCGGCGTGGTCCTGTGGAGTGGCCTCCCAGATCCCCAGATCTCACCCCCCTTGATTTCTATCTTTGGGGGCACTTGAAGGCCATGGTGTATCAGGAAAAGATACGAGACATAAATCATCTAAAGGAACGTATCACCAACGCCATTACAAGCATAACGTCAACTGTGCTAATGCGTGTTCATCAACAGTGGGGAACACGTATTGAAATGTGTTTTCAAAACAATGGCAACCATGTAGAGCATATTATATAAATAAAAATGGTTGTCTATAAAAAAATGTTTATTTTTCCTATGTATGGAAACTTACGGTCCACCCTGTAGTTATTCGTTGATGCATTTATCGCTTTCAATGAAATTATGCTTTGAAGTCTCGGGGAAGCAACTGTAAATAAAAGGTGAATGGGTAATTATGGCCTTGAAATATTGCTCGTTGTGATTTCTACCGCTGAGTTGTTGTGCAGGAGTACCTTCATTAATATGTATTTGTTTTAGTTTGCCATTTGTTACTACCTTGTTAGTATAACCAAATGCAATGAGCGACAGATGAACTTTGTTATAAACCTTCAGAGGCACTAGCTTGGTATAATAATTTTCACTTGAGGTTGGATTGTTGCAAATTGCAATTATTTTTTTCTTTACGATTAAACAAAAAAATGTCCTATACTCTTATTACTTTTTAGAGTAAAGCAAAGGATAATAAGTGCTAGAATTTGTTATTTCTGAAAGCAAATTTGGTTTTGTTATGCTCAGAATTGTCCTGACGAAAATGCAGTCGGTATCGGTGTCGGTTCTACGTCAGAAAGACGTCAGAAACTAATCCCTGGAAGATGAAATAGTAAAACGGCGCTTTTTTTTATTTTTATGTAGGAAAGGGGAGCCAAGGGCGAACGCCCGCGAAAATGTTCCTTCCATAGAAGGAGAAAGACGAAATCAAGGTCTCCAAGGCTCGATATTGACATTTTTTTTCATAAATTTTAAAAAGTTTGTGTAATGTGTAAGATGCGTGTATGTGCAGTGAAGAATAGAGGGAAAAGTGTGTATTTCAGAGCATGCTGGACTGCTCAAAATGTAGATGAGACACGGAAAAAGATCAGCTAAAGAGGACAGTGATAGGAGAAACGGGAGTTTCAGCACTCCCTGTCTCCTGTCCCGCCCCCCTTCACGGAGTATTTCCCTGGTCGATTGGTGTCCACAATCTTCTCCTCCAGCTGCAGTACAAACACTCGAAAAAAGTTTGCTGAACTGGAGGAAGAAATTAAACAAATGCTGAACAAAATACACTGTGACGTGTGTGTCATGGCTTGTCGCGGACTTCCCCCTGTCACAGAGGAAGAACAGTGTGAGGGTCCAGTTCTTAAAACAGTTCTAGATAAATTAAGACCGACTGTGATGCTGGATTCCATAAATGAAGTGTCGAGACTTGGGAAGTCGAAAACGGGTGAAAAAGACGCTAGGTCCGTCAGCTTTAAAATCCTCGACCCGGAAATGCATGAAAAAAAATTTTCATAGGCCAATACATGGCACAGAAAAGAATATATAAACGATTATTTCACGCCGTATAATATAAAACTTTTAAAAGAACTTTAAAAGTAAGAGAGAATCACCGGCAGTTCATCAAAAAGTGTTACACCAAAAGCAGGGTCATCCTAACCGAAATCAAGAGTGACAGAAACACCAACAATTATCTATAATTTCAGGTCCAAGAGCAATAAATTAAAATTTTTAATTAATTGTTCATATTGGGAAAAATATGTTCACATGAGCAGTATGTAATGCGGTATTATTATTATTATTATTATTAGTGTTATTATTATTATTATTATTATTATTATTATTATTATTTTCCCAGACTCACACGCACATAATTTGCTAAACAAAATTATATACCAGCAACCTACGTGTTTAAGATTAACTATCTTTCCTTATGTCTCATTCTTTACATTTGCGTATGTTTTGTAAATACTTTTTATATTTCTTCGTGTGAAGAAAGACCGACGCACGAAACCCTAACGAGATAAACGAGGTGGTGTATATATACCAAGTGTCTCTTAATAATTCAATTTTTTTTTTTTGCCCTTCTACTCACTACTTTACCCAGAGATTTAATGTTTCTGCATTAGCGGTACCCAATGAATCCTTGTATAATCAGCCCCTCCTCTTTCTTTAAATTTACCTACTGTACATTCTCTCTTATATATCAAAGTTAAGTGTACGACTTTCCTTTTCCTTTCTAAATTTATGTACTCTTTTCGCTTCTATATATTAGAGTTAAGCCTCAGTTTTCTCCCTTTCTCTCTGCATTATTTCATTCTCTCAATACCCACTCTTCCACGTCATTTCAAATCTTACACGAGCCCAGCCTTATGAGCCGCCTCATTTTATAAATGCAAATTTCACTGACAAAGATTCGCATTACTTATCTCTCAGCCACTTCATGGCAAAGCATGACAAAGGCCTCTTATCAATTCTAAGCTTAACATTATGAGTAGAAGAAGCCTTGCCAAACAATATGACGAACTCAAAAACATCTTAACTTTTTTTATAAGAGATTTTCACGTAATTATATTCGCAGAAACATTTATACAGGACTCGTACAAACATTCCTTTCCCTATGAAGGAAATACCTTTTTTGACGTGTTTTATACATTATAAACAATGGTACTTTCAATGTCCTTTCAGTGTTGATTGGACTTAAAATGGACACACAAATTTCACACGACAATGACATGGCATTTTATAATTTAAAAAGGACACATGCTGAATGATAACCAACATAAATTTTCAAGTAAGTCCTTTCTTCAGTTTGTACGCTAGTACGTCGTACTGAGGTATTTTTTAAGCATCAAAGTGGGTTACACCGTGTGCACGTCACAACACCGCTTCCCGTTAGATCAGCGACGTTAAGCGACGTTAGGTTCTTTAGTAGTTGAATGGGTAACCATCCTCTACATTTTGATGATGTAACAACCCATGGTTCCCATGCCACATGACATCTGCCGTTACGAAGAGGTTAAACAATCTCAAACATTATCATTATCACTAAATACGAGACAATTGAGGAATTACACACACACACACACACATACATATATATATATATATATATAGATATATATATATATATATATATATATATATATATATATAATATATATATATATATATGTGTAAATAGAGAAAGAGAGAGAGAGAGAGACAGACAGACAGACACAGACAGACAGACACAGACAGACAGACATACAGTGTTACAAGGCTAGGAGGGAGCCTCAAAGATCTTTCAGTCACTCGAGGAAGTTCTTGCGATTAAATTAGTGCATTTTTTAATTATTCTAGCGGTAGTATGATAGAAAACTGGCTACAAAAGCACAAGGGTCTCGCCCCACCCTCCGCTTTCTTCCGGCAGAGGCGGGTACGGAAAAATGTTGAAGAAAATACCTTGACCCTGGAAAAGCAGCCAAGGAAATTTTACAGGAAAAAGGAGAATAGATAAATTAACTTTACAATTTACAAATGCACATATAGAAATCATACACTTGATCACTTGATAACACCGTTGTATAAAATACCATAATATATTTGTGCTGATCGTATATCATCTACTTGGTATAGTAACAAAAACCTCGAACATATGGTTTTGATTTTTTATACAAGATATTTTCAGCTCTATTTACAGAAGTAGTGGGGCAACAAGACTCCATGGCCCACACCAAGCTAGCTCCAAAAGGATTAAGAGAGAGGAAAAGGTCGAACTCAAACTCTTTCAAACTCTCCATGTCTACGCCCATGTACAGTTGCCCGCATATGTAATGTTCCTCGCCTTACACGCGACTCCGTACATGTGACAACGCCGCAGTGATAGTCAAGGTACCCCAAATGGGGCAAGGTGTGGCGGAAGGGGACAACCGAGTCCAACAACATATAACACAGACATATACTATATATTTAGAGGACAATTGAATGTGCATTCATTGACATACAGGTAATTATATTGGAATGTCTGTGTTCATAAAGATAAACAATTAATATAATCGTGAACAGCGTTGAACCCCATGTAGTTTACTAGTCTTATACAGTAACTAACGGAGCGACCCGGCGTTGCCCGGGTGGAAGTTGAACGCTATATATATATATATATATATATATATATATATATATATATATATATATTATATATATATATATATATATTATATATATATATATTATATATATATATATTATATATATATATAATATATATATATATATATATATATATATATAATATATATATATATATATATATATATATATATACAGGGTGTCCCAGAATTAACTATCTATTTCAATGAAATCGGACAAATTTTTTAAAAACACACTTATTTATGTTTATCATGTTTAATATGTGTTAAAAATGTATAAATTTCTAAATTTGTTTCATAATTTTATTTTCATAATTTTTTAATTATCTGGTCCAATGAAAGACCGTCTGAAGTCATAGAATGGCAAAGAGACTCTCCAAAAGTTAACTTGTGGCTTGGAATGACCAAATCCAAAATTTATGGTGCTCCATCTTGTTGAAACACAACATTATCAAGAATGCCATCATCAAGAAGCTGTGGTTCGAGAAACTGCTGAAGCATATCAAGGTAGACGGCACCTGTTACAGTTGCTTCCGCAAAGAAGAATGGGCCATAAATTATGGATTTGGTCATTCCAAGCCACACGTTAACTTTTGGAGAGTCTCTTTGCCATTCTATGACTTCCGACGGTCTTTCATTGGACCAGATAATGAAAAAATTATGAAAATAAAATTATGAAAAAAATTTAGAAATTTATACATTTTTAACACATATTAAACATGATAAACATAAATAAAAGTGTTTTTAAAAAAGTTGTCCGATTTCATTGAAATAGATAGTTAATTCTGGGACACCCTGTATATATATATATATATATATATATATATATATATATATATATATACAGGGTGTTTCATAACATGTGGGACGCACTTTTAGGATGGATTCAAGACCTGAAAACAATGAAAAAAGTCTATATAAACATATGCCCGAAATCGCTTTGTTTCCGAGTTACAGACAGTTATGTGTTCCAGCAAGTATCCGCCTTACCTTTAAAGGAAGTGTTCAAAATGACCGCCTTCCATTTGAATACACGCCTGAACACGCCTCGTCATAGACTGTCTGACACGTTCAAACATCTCAGGTATTGCTCGGATTTTCTGGCATCTTTGTTCTACACGTTGGCGAAGCATTTCAACGTTGTCAATGGGTGTCACGTAAACGATGGATTTCAGATGACCCCACAGGTAAAAATCGAGCGGAGTCGGGTCCGGGTAGCGAGCAGGCCACGCAATGGGTCCTCCATGGCCTATCCATTTATCAAGGAAATGCTCATCTAAATAGTCTCTGGCTACTCGACTAAAATGAGGCGGAGCGCCGTCATGCATAAACCACATACGACGTCGGACACCAAGAGGAACTTCATCCAGTAAGTCGCTTAAATCATTCCTTAAAAAATTGGGATAGGATTCTCCTGTTAATCTCCCAGGCAAAACAAAAGGACCGATTAAGTTGTCGGCAATAAGTCCTGCCCATACATTGACACTAAATTGTTGTTGGTGCCTCGAATGGATGATGGCATGCAGATTCTCTTCGGCCCAGCGATGAGTGTTGTGAAAATTGATCACGCCATTTTTGTGAAGGCAGCCTCATCAGAAAACAACACGGATGATAGAAAAAGAGAAGATCGCGAGCACACTGTTGAAGGAACCAAGTACAAAAAACCTCTCGTGGTGGGAAATCAGCTTCAGTAAGGCCTTGTACTCTCTGAATGTGATATGGGTAAAGCTGTTGTTCCCGTAAAATTCTCCACACAGTTGTGTATATTACACCCTCTGCTGCTGCTATCCTTCGGGTGCTGACACCAGGATGCTCCTCCACGCGATTCACGACCCGTTCCTCCAACTCAACAGTTCTGGCGCTGATTGGTCTATCACCATCTGAAACTCGCTTGTTGACTGATCCTGTATCACCAAGATGCTCGTCTATTCTCTGAAAGGTCTTCTTATCTGGCAGACGGCGATTCGGAAACCTTTCCGCATACAGACGTCTTGCTGCAGCCGCAATACACTCGGCATGTCCATACATGAGATGCATGTCTGCCCTTTCTCTGTTTGAATAAGCCTCCATTCTCACTCCAAATGCATACTATCACTGAATAGCACAAAAACTTTTAAGGATTTTTTTTTTACTGGACTGCAGCACTTATTCATGGTATGAAATTACGAATACGAACAGTGAAACACCGCGATGCACCTCTGACAGCTCTACTCTCAACGATATTGAAACATGTCATAGAGTGTACGAAACATTACAATCGGTAAGGCCATACATGAAATAAGTCTCGTACACACTCACAATCATTGTCGGCAAGCAGTGTTTGTAAACAGTTTATGGAAAGAATTGCTGGAACACAAAACGGGCTGTAACATGGAAACAAAGCGATTTTTGGCACATGTTTATATAAACATTTTTCATTGTTTTCAGGTCCTGAATCTATCCTAAAAGTACGTCCCACATGTTATTAAATACCCTGTATATATGCTAGAGCTCCGTCCATTTTGTCACTATCTTTTATGACGTGTCTATGATGTCACTATTTTTCAACCAATCCGGAATACAGAGGCCTCAATCGGCCTCCGATGACCTCGGAGGCTGACGCCACATAGCCTATGTTCTATCCCGGCCTCAGTTACCCCTGTTCCCCAAGTCTCATCCAAATATGGCCACTGGTTTGGCCGGCCATAAGAAACAAACAAAGAAAGTTCGCAGGCAGTTCGACCATCACAATTATTAGTATAGATTACTGCAAGTCTATATGAACAGCTACCACAATACAACTTTTTATATATTAGTGAATTTGAACTAAAAATAGACATTACACAACCAACCTCCACACTCCCTCATTCACTTTCCCCACCCACCAGTCTTCTTTCTATTACCTTGCTCATCATTATCATATACTCATCATCCTTTTTAGATGTTTTTCTCTTCCATCCTCAACCTGTTTTGTTCTTCACAGCCCCAGTTTGTGAGTGGTGAGAAAGTGTTTTGGAAACAGTAGACAATGATACTCCAGCTTTAGCAGCTATTTGTCTTTGAGTGTTGCCTTCTTTATGGAGAACAATAATTTTCAACCTATTCTTGTATGAAATTTCTTTATTTGGAGCCATTATACTATCTTAGCTGTAAAAAAAAATTAGATGAGACATTTTTTGTATTAAAGTTTAACAAATAAGATGATATTTTTAAAGAAACTTGCGATTACATGAGGGGATAAACAATATGTGTGAGTCATTAACTCTATAAAAAATGTTATTACATCAAAATGAAAAGTATATTTACCAGTAAAGAACCTGGCCCTCAAAATTAGCAAAATCAATAAAAACCAGTGGTGTACTGATTCATCGGCATTGGCAGAATCGGCCATTTATTGGGCATTAGCAGCGGCCAAATTTAGCTGATTTTCTTACTGATTATTTGAAATTTTGAAATTTTCATTACAAAACAAAATCTATATTTACAGAAAATTGAACACCAAAAAACACTATCATAATTTATACTCATTTCAAAGTGTAATTATATAAAAATGTTTTACATTCACAAAAATGGCAAAGCATAATAAGTTAAGTTGTCCATAAATTTACATTTTCTCGACTAGTTAATCTCTAAATATTATAAACTATTATAATGTAATTGTGACTGGTTGTGTAGTGTCTACTTTTGATTCAAATTCACTAGTATATAAAAAGTTGTATTGTGGTAGCTGTTCATAAAGACTTGCAGTAATCATAATGGAACCTAATTACTGTATAAGACTAGTAAACTATATGGAGTTCAACGTTGTATACGATCATATTAATTGTTTATCTTTATGAACACAGACATTACAATATAATTACCTGTGTCAATGAATGCACATTCAATTGTCCTTTCTGTGTTATGTTATATGTTATTGGACTCGGTTGTACCCCTCCACCCCCACCTTCCCCCAGTTGGGGTACCTTGACTATCATTGCGGCGTTGCCACATGTACGGAGTCGCCTGTAAGCCGAAGAACATTACATATGCGGGCAACTGTGCGTGTAAAACCATCACGAAGAAATAGAAGTAAGGCTCCTCTTCATCTCATTCGTGTAGGCCACTACCGGCAAAGTGGTGGAATACTTCTACAGGAAAGAGGTTCACACAGGAATTGAAAACGGAAATCAGGTTTTTCACACCATGCTCTCACCCGTCACGTGCACACATCCACCCATGAGAAAGAAGAGAAAAAAGAAATAGTGACAGCAGAAACGCAACTCTACCTCACCTAATCCACGCCACGTTTCTTTTTTTGGGAGTTTCTTTGTTTATTGGGAAATTTTGTATTTCTACAAAACACTTATCTACTCCACGTGGCCGGACGTTTCGTCGACGGACTCTTCGTCGAATGGACGTTTCGTCGAATGGACGTTTCGTCGAACGGACGTTTCGTCGAACGGACGTTTCGTCGAACGGACGTTTCGTCGAACGGACGTTTCGTCGAAAGATTTTTTTTAAAAGAACTTCATTTTCATGTAAAAATAAAATGAATTTGTTTAAAAGGAGGTTTATTTTCCTTTACGGGATTTTTTTTTGGAAAGAACTGTATTTTCATTTAAAAATAAAATATATTTATTTAAATTTCGGAAGAAAGAAATTTTAAAATTGTGCCCCTATAAACTTACAAATTATGTGCAATAGCTTTTAGGTATTGCTTTTAGGTATTTAGGTATATATATTTGGTAATTATATATATATTTAGTAATTATATATTATTTATATATTAATATATTATATTAATATATTAGGAGCAAGTGTAGTTTACGTTTCCCCGACACAAAAGGGGACACAAACTACACTAGGTCAAAGTTGGGGAACGTAAACTACACTAGGATCTTTAGGAGACATTTTTTAAATGAATCCATCAAATAAAACGTTAAAACTAACGAAAATATTACAACTTAACCTAATTAATCGTCAATATATATACAGTGTGTGTGTGTATATATATATATATATATATATATATATATATATATATATTGACGATTGGTTAGGTTAAGTCGTAATATTTTCGTTAGTTTTAACGTTTTATTTGATTAGGTATACGCGGACAAAGTTGGGGAACGCAAACTACAGTAGGATAATGTAGGGGAATGTAAACTACACTAGGATAATGTAGGGGGAACGTAAACTTTACCTGGCTGTGGACGCTGGTTGGTTTATTAACCTCTAAGTGCGCAATTACCTGGTTGGTTGATTAACCTCTAATTGCACCATTACATTATCTGAGATAGGGGTGGTAGCAATATGAAATAGCCATTTGACGATACGTCTCTCGACGAAACGTCCGTTCGCCAAAACGTCCGTTCGACGAAACGTCCGTTCGACGAAACGTCCGACGACGAAACGTCCGTTCGACGAAACGTCCGACGACGAAACGTCCGTTCGACGAAACGTCCGGCGACGAAACGTCCGTTCGACGAAACGTCCGACGACGAAACGTCCGGCGACGAAACGTCCGGCGACGAAAAGTCCGAGCACCCTACTCCAATCTTAGACATGTTAATCAGGTAGGCAAGTGTGTGAGAGTGTTTTCTGTAGTTGGATGTCTGTCATGTATACGTGTCTGCCAACTCTTTGAATGTCGCTGAGTTTCAATTTGGGCCTTCCGCCGTTAAAAGTGTTAATGCGGCAAGTGACACCCCATGAGAGAGAGAGAGAGAAGAGAGAGAGAGAGAGAATCGTGAAAAGGAAAAAATAGAAAACAAACTGCGAGATTTTGCAAAACAAACATTTTGATTATCGGAACAGTGCACGGAATGTACAGTGACTAAGACCCATTGACACATTAATTATTTAACCACCTTACTTGTTTAGGAAATGCAATTTATCTGATTACCCTTCCATATCTCACAAAAGCAATCTGACTATGAACATGTGTAAAATGTACAAGTGTTTTTGTTACCGTTCTGTAATAAAAAAATATATAATACAAATGAAACCAAACAATAATTTTGTGTGCTAATGTAAGGCAATGTGGCAACCCTGAAGAATAATAGCCTTGTTGTGAGAGGGTCAAGATTATTCAACCAGTTGCCCAAGGAAATACGGAACACGACTAGTGTAATGGTGGAAATCTTCAAAAGAAGATGCTGAGCGCATCTCAGAGGTGATTCTGTCAGGCATGAAGCCTACATTCTATATTTTATTCCTACTACTAATGCAAAAAAACCTTGGTTTAACTTTACTTGTTCTAATGATATCCGGAACAAAGAGGAGACTTTCAGAAGGTACCGTCACCATCCAACTCCTGACTCTCACTTAGCTTATATTTCTGCCCGGATGAAATCAGACAAAAATGTGAAAACCTATCCAATTCTAATTCTTTTCACTCTTTCTGGCCTCTAGCTAAAATCCTCTTCAACAACTTTACTGCTTCTCCTTTCCTTCCTCTTTTCCACTCCGACGGTTCAGTTGCCGTCTCTTCTTCTGACAAAACTGAACTCTTCGCTCAAATTTTCGCCTCGAACTCAACCTTGGACGATTCTGGTGCTGTTTCTTCATCTTCTTCCCCCTCCGGCTTAATTATTTAGGATTTAGAATCTCTTTCAAAGGTGTTCTTTTTACTCTACCTGGGCTCAACTCTAGGAAGGCGTACGGTCCTGATGGGGTTCCTGCTGTTATTCTCAAGAACTGTGCTTCTGTGATGATACCCTGCTAAGCAAACTCTTTCGTTTTTGCCTTTCATCTGGTACTTTTCCTTCTTGCTGGAAGTTTGCTTTCATTCAGCCTGTCTAAAAGAAGAGTGACCGCTCTCAACCCTCCAACTATCGTCTAATTGCTTTGATTTCTTGCCTTTCTAAAGTTTTTAATCTATCCTTAATAGGAAGATTCTTCTCATAATCTTCTTTCGGATCGTCAATATGGGTTTCACAAGGGACGCTCGACTGGCGATCTTCTTCATCTCTCTGACTCTTGGTCATCCTCCTTTCGGGATTTCGGTGAAACCTTTTCCATTGCGATAGACATATCAAAAGCTTTTGATAGAGTTTAGTGCAAATCTTTAATCTCCAAACTGCCCCTTTTCAGTTTTTCTCCTTTTGGCCGATCTATAGCTGAGGTTGCAGATGGCCATTGTTCTTCTCCTAAAGCTATTCACAGTGGTGTTCCTCAGGGTGCTGTCCTGTCCCCACTCTTTTCCTTTTATTTCTTAATGATCTATTAAGTCGCACTTCCTGTCCCATCCATTCATATGCCGATGATTTCACCCTTCACTTTTCTCCCCGCTTCTCAACAATTACTCCATGCTTCCCGTAGGACGGCTATGGTGCACATGACCTATGATCTTTCTGCTATCTCTGATTGGGGCAGAAAAAAACTCGTGACTTTCAATGCCTCAAAAATTCAGCTCCTCCATCTGTCTACTCGTCACAATCTTCCACGCGACTATCTCCTTACCTTCAACAATATACAACTGAGTCCTTTCTCTTCTCATAACATTCTTGGTGTTTCCTTTTCTCGTGATCTTTCCTGGAAACATCACATACACTCTCTTTCCGAAACAGCTTCTAAGAGGTGTGTTGTACCAGCTCCGCGGTTTCACAACCTCCGCTCAGTTGCTGTCTCTATACAGGGGTCTTGTCCACCACTGTATGAAGTATGCTTCTAATGTGGCTCAACCCACACACCCGTACTTGACCGGGTGGAATCAAAGGTTTTCGTCTCCTCAATTCCCCGCCTCTTACTGACTCTCTTCAATCCCTCTCTCTTCGCCACAATGTCGCCTCACTCTCTCTTTACTATCGCTATTATAGCGGACATTGCTCTTCTGAACCCTCTAACTGCATGCCTCCTCCTTTAAGGAGGATAGAACAAGTGGATAATTTTAATTTGTACGAAAGTACTTATAAGCTGGACCCTCTAATGAGATTCTGAGTCAAAAAATCCCTTACGGTGTCGGGTGAACGGGTTCTAACCTAAGTGTGAATTTCTTAAAGGTCTCTGGATTGTTTCCTTACTCGCTTTTGGTTCATTCGTTTTTTCGGTAAAATGTAAATGGAATAATAAACGTAAATATAAATGTAATAATGGAAGTAATAAATGTGGAAATAAATGTAAATGCAATAAATGTAATAATAAAGGTAATAAAAAATAAATGTAATAATAAGTGTAAAGGTAATAATAATAAATGTTAAAAAACGTAAATGCAATAATAAATGCAGTAATTATGTCAAAATAATAGAATCTGTATGTATAGAACAAGAAGATAGTTTTAATTTGTGCGAATGTACTTATAAGCGGGACCCTTTAATAAAATGTCCTTCTGGCGTCGGGTAACAGGATCTAACCTAGGTGCGAATTTCTTAATGGTCTCTGGATTGTTTCCTTCTCGCCTTTTTCATTCGTTTTTCGGTTTATAATTTCTGTATAATAAACAAGAATGTAATAATCAATGTAATAATAAATATATAATTTCTGTAATAAATAATAATGCAATATTAAATGTAATAAATGTAATAATAAATGTAATAATTATGTAAAAAAAATAATAGAATCTGTATGTATAGAACAAGAAGACAGTTTTAAATTTGTGCGAATGTAGTTATAAGCGGGTCCCCATAAAAAAAAATGCCCTTCCACTGTCGGGAAAACGGGATCTAACCTAGGTGCGAATTTCTTATTGGTCCCTGGACTGTTTTCCCTCTTGTTTTTGGTTCATTCGTTTTTCTGTATCCACCCGAAGAGGATGCCAGTGGGCATCGAAACTGTTGTGGAAATAAACTCTGTCTATTAGAGTGGGGTTTTTATCATCATGGTCTCTTATGTTCCTTCATACTTTACATATCTTCTGATTTGCTTTAGGTTAGGTTAGGTTAGGTTAACCTGAGTTAACCTAACCTGAGTTAACCTAACCTAACTTAACCTAACCTAGCGTAACCTAACCTCAAAAAAGTAGGTCATTCAAAAAAATACTGAGGCCTTTTCCTCAGGAGTTTAACTCGTTTCTATATTAGCCATTGTATGTTATTCTACCTGCAACAAAAAAAAAGGTCCCAAAACAAGACACCAATTTGAAATTACTTTGTAAATTTAATTTAAATTAAATTTTCCTATGAGACCCGAATTATGGAACACCCTGTATATATATATATATATATATATATATATATATATATATATATAATATATATATATATATATATATACATATAATATATATATATGTATATACATATATATATATATATATGTATATATACATATAATATATATATATGTATATATACATATAATATATATATATGTATATATACATATAATATATATATTATATAATATAATATATATATATATATATATATATATATAAGCAAACAACCACAGGGAAAAGGAAACACAAAGTCCGAGCGCTTTCGTGATATATTCACATTATCAAGGAGGAACAGAAAGCAGACAGGATCCAGCCCAAAGCTGGATCCTGTCTGCTTTGCAGATAGCTGGTGAGGGAAGCTATATTTATGGGACCTCTTTGCGAGAGACCCGTTGCCCACGTCGGGCTTGCATCATGAAAAAGAAAAACTATGGTATTTGTCATTTACCATTACTTATTCGGACTATAGTGGATTTAATTATCCCAGAAGAGTTCCTTGTTCCATGCACGGTCTGTGTGTATCATAAAAAACTCAGGGAACCATTCTGAGTTCATTCCCATCATGAAACGGACATGTTATGTGCCTTGAAAAGTGGACGCTCAATTCTGCCAGTTGAGGTTTAAGTTTTGGTTTTGGCTAAAAATATAATAGTTACCCCTTTTTCTTTGCTTTATTCAATCCGACGTGAATGCAGCGAGTCTTTTACTTATATTGAGGTTCTAAATGTAGTGGGGCTAGGCTGCTTTAAACCCTAGATCCATGTCCCAAAGCTGGATCCTGTCTGCTTTGCAGATAGCTGGTGAGGGAAGCTATATTTATGGGACCTCTTTGCGAGAGACCCGTTGCCCACGTCGGGCTTGCATCATGAAAAAGAAAAACTATGGTATTTGTCATTTACCATTACTTATTCGGACTATAGTGGATTTAATTACACTGGTATGCATATGAAATTTTTTTGTCTGCTGTGAGGGTTTTTTCAACTCATATTATATAATTCGACCATGCTGAATTCGAAAATGACATTGGTTTTCCTCAATAAGGTCAGGTTTTTTCTCTATTGGCCATTTATTATAAGTCCAATTTTATCCCCAAATTTATTGATTTTTTTAGCTTAAACACTGTAGATACGAGTAATATTATAAGAACACTCGTGAAAAATGAAAACATTGTGTGAATAAATACTTTTATTCATACAATGAATATGGAAAAAAGTTTATTGAGGAAGGAATGAAGTTTTTTTGGCTTTCCGTCTGTGTTTTTCTTCGGGCACGTCTCGCTTCAAACACCAGCAATAGTCCGCCAGCATATTGATATCCCAGTTTCCCTGGTACCTCTCTTCCATTATTTTGATATCTTGGTGAAATCGTTCACCCTGTTCCTCACTATAATCCCGCAATTTTCAGGAAAATAGTCCAAGTGGGACCACAAAAAGTGCATTTTTATGGACATGCGCGACCCATGAGCTTTGAAAGCTTCCATCAAGTTTTCGACAACGGACTCGTATTCTGGACTTCTACGCTTGCCAAGAAAATCAGTGACAACTGATTTGAATGCCTGCCAGGCATTCTTCTCAGTTGGAGTCATTGCGTTTTCGAACTGAGTATCCTTGATCAAAGTTCGAATTTGAGGACCATCAAAAACCCAGCATTTAGTTTAGTATCAGATATATGAGGAAATTTACTCTCGAGATATCGGAATGCTGAACCCTCCTTATTCATTGATTTGATGAAATTTTTCATCAAGCCCAGCTTAATATGA